>OX411316.1:27804959-28404959 GCA_948150665.1 Conistra vaccinii
GAGGTTCTATGTTCGACTTGATGGTTTTTTTTTACCGACTTCCAAAAAGGAGGAGTTTCTATTTTCGACTTTATGTATGTTTTAATGTTCACCGATTTCTCCGCCAATTGTGAACCGATTTTGAAAATTGATTTTTATTTGTAAAGGTATGCTCACGAGTTGGTCCCCGAATTTTATTAACTTTGCTAGGATAGTTTTTGAGTTAGCTTCAATAATACGTATTTTTCCACTTATTTTATACTTGTTTATATGAATGATATGATGATAACTTCCTGTCACTTTTTTTTTGCATAGCAGGTAGTGGTATTTGAATTTGTGTGGGGTAGGTACAGACGCCAGCACATCAAGTTACTACAATCTGTCAAATTTCTTTAATAGATTTTCAACTTTATAGCTTAAGAATAAGGTTCAATGTTGATTGGGAAAATTTGACAGATTGGAGTAGGTTGATGTGCTGGCGTCTGTACCACAACTAAAAAGTGAAAAATAAAAACTTTTTACAATAAAAACATTAATTTCGGAAATTGGTTGTTTTTTCGTAGCTAGTGAAATACGATCAAAAGAAGTTATACTGACGTAAATGTCATCTTCTTTTAGACTTGTACCTATATTTTATTAGCTTTGAGCCCTGTCACGTAGCTGTAGCGTGGTACGCGTATAACGATCCTAGATACTTTCGAACCTATCAATACTTGTCACTTAATATAATGTTATGTTAAACTTGTCATTGTGTCAAGTGTGTCACTCCGAGTACGTCAAAGGTAATGTCACATTTTTATACATGAAAGGTTTCGGTCTGCCGCACTAATATTATTTGTGAGATAATTTTACATATTTTTTTTCGAGTTAAGTTTCTCTAAACTTCTGGTTAGTGACTAACCTATTAATGGAAATAACTGCCTATTAATGGGCCTCTGACTTGACTTCACATGCCTTCAAAAAACCCTCAGGCATGCCTCACTTTTACTCACGATGTTTTCTTTAACGATTTTTGAAGCAACTGATAATTACATAATACGCACATGTCGCACATAAATCCGAAAAATCAGAGGTGCCTTGGGTTCGCACTCGAGACCGAATCCTAATCGAATTCGAATTCTAAACTTTAACTTCGGTACTCGTGTACATGTTGTACAAAATGTACATAAGTACATGTGAGTATACACCACACATACTCATACATCCCACACATATATCACACATACCCAACTCACATAATAACATGCACAAAACGCACACACATTTATATAAGCTGATGTAAAATCTATAATGTTGTCTTCTGTAATTCTCTGTAATATTAATTTACTTCCTCGAAATTACATAAATTATAAATAGTATTATACTGGCATAATTTTTGTATGTACATTACATAAAGGAGAAAACCAAACTCCATAGAAACTTGGGCCCAGCGTTACAGGGCTGGAATTTGGCCATAAATTAGAGCATTTAGGAAGGATTCACGACGCCAATTTTCACGTCTCCCAGCAATGGCCAAATTGGTAAAATCAGACAATGTTTACATTTTAGGTTATTTTTATTATTTGAGGTATTCAAATAAAAAATGATATTTTTGAGGCTTTGTTTGTTTCCTACGTTAATTGGGCAACCACATGCGCTGTGCTGCAGCACCTGCAGCCTATCACGATGCAGTTAAAACCTCCTAGTAAGTACCCACATAAAAAGCGCTTAGCGGGTGATTTATCTGTATGATCTTAGTGAAAACCTCAGCTGAAAACTATGTTTATTAGACAAGGCCCACTTAGAACACTACTGGCTTGCATTTGCTAATATTGTATGTATCTACTAGGGGATTTGATGCAATCACGGATTACAGTAATCTGAGATTGCAATAATATATTAAAGTAAAACACACCTATTTGTGATGAATCTTTTATTAATCACCTTCTTCATTAGGACTATCATTATATAATACAGTATCCAGAAATTGTGCAGGAGGCAATTGAGTACCTACCCTGGTGCCGTGCCAACTAAGCCCAACTAAAATACCATAATTATGCTCATGGCAAAAGAACGGTTGGTTGCTGTGCCCACACACAGCAACCAACCGTTCTTTTGCCAACAATACAGGTGCAATTATATTGGACTATAGCATCCCTCCCACTTAGAGAGCTGTCGAAGTGTCGACTAACATATAAACGAAATATATCCTATTAGTAATAGGATATATTAGGCTGGATTTTATTCTTCCTCTCAACATCCAGGTTGAGTCCGATGTTGACAGCCCTTGCAGCCACCGTTCACCTCTACACAGTTCTATTCATCGGTGTCTGTTCAGTCTGTTCTAGTCCATTTCCATCAAGAGATACAGCATTGGTATGATTTCAGCAAGCTTGGCAGATAGTCATTTTCATTTAAGTACCTGAAGCAAACAGTCATGTGTCATTAGGTCTAGCACTAGCATTTAGCAATAAACATCTGATTGGCACATTTGGGTACTTAAACATAAGCGGCCTTATTACATTCCCACTGCAGGGACACAGGCCTCCTCTCTGAGAGAGGGAAAAATCTGTAATTTAACAATGCAGGTTCAGTCCAGATTGTAGATGTCACATGTCTAGATTGAATATGAATTTGTTGCATGCGCTGGTATCATTTTATAAAATACAACTATCAACAGACAATTGAACATAAGCGATAACACTATTTAGTTTGATTACATGAAATAATTTCATAGTAAGTACGAAAATGTTGCGATATAGATATATCGGATACTAACCGTTTGATGCGCGACCCATTCCTGTACAATTGAAAGAATCATTTCATCTTTCAGTCTTCGCCTTCCCATTGTAATGCAGTGCGGTCCGTTGCTATTCCGCAATTAATGCACAGGCTCTTGATGTCGTTGTATCCAGTCATCCAGTCAAAAGAGCATTATACAGATCCAGTTTTCCAGCAAAGGTCAGCAGGAGTGGCAGGATACGGTGCCCAATGTTCAAGCGAGGGCAGTCTATGGCAATCAATTTCGGAGGCCAGTATTCGAGTAGAAGTCAGAAATAATAAATCCCGAGAAATACGGAAAATCATTAGCGTGGCGAATGACAACAATAACATGACATGACAGTACGAGTACAATCATGACAATTGACAGACGTTGACGTTGACATTGACATTTGCCGTTTACTAGTGCAATCCGTGGTGCAATTGATTTTATCGATTATTTACTTCTTTGAATGATTTTTTAATGGTGGTTACATTAAAAATCAATTAGATTCCAGATGTTTTTATTTTACATTGATTTTAATACCTAAAAACAATTATATCAAAACAATGTAGTACTATTTAAGGCAGTGTATAGAGTGCCACCAGTGGCACTCTATCCCTATCGGATAAAGTGCCACTACAGGCACCCTAGTAACACCGCCTCGGCCCGGCCAAAGTGCCGCAAGCATTGGATTGTCATTGTCACTGTCACTAAGTCACGTCACTTGGTATTTTGTTTGATTGTCGAGGTTAGATCGCTGTAAAACACCACATTCCCAAATATTACATTCTCTTGTGCCTAAACGGACCCTGGCACTTCGCCGGCCGCTACCGCGGCACCGCTCGCTACGCTCGCTCGGCTCGTGCGTTGTGTGGTCACAGTTCTAACCTAACCTAAATAACAAGTGACAGTGACAATGCAACGATTATGGCACCCTAGCCGGGCCGAGGCAGTGACACTAGAGTGCCACAAGAAACTCGCGGCACTCTATACACTTCGATTATTTAATTATTTGTAACAGTATCGATTTCTACGAACTCGATAATATTCTTAGGGTACGCTCTATTGATATAATGCCAGCGTTTGTGAAGTTAATGACGTTTAATGAAATAAGTGCTGTAACGGTTTACAAAGGTGATTTAAAACAATAAAATAGAAATCTACTTATTTTCTTCACTTGGCCATTGCTAATGAAGCTAAAATTAAAATGGGTTAGTTAAGAAAAATAGAAGATTTTTTTGGTACATATCTCATTCGTGTAACGGTTGGGCCCAAAAACGGCTTTCTCCTTTAAGATGCGGAAGAGTGGAGTGTCCTATTACAGGCATTTATTTCCTTAAAAGTACACTCCTATCATCAGCTATGCAGTACAAAGCTTGTTAAAGAAAATAAACTATTTGTATTGTATTTGACGAGACCGTAAAACAATTTCAGTTTGATCAATAACTTTATTCGTTATAGCTATACTAGCCAATATTATTCATGCCTGAAATATGCAATAGAATTTAGTATTCATTGCAGTAGGTATGTAACGGTTACAACAATAACTATTGTTATTTGATTCGTGCAATAGTTAATTCTATACGTTTCACCGAACTGTCGGCCTCGCTCGCAACAGGACCGACTATTGTTTACTATTTTCATTAAAAACAATTTTGCAACAAACAAATACGGTAAGCGAAAATACAAAATATTTCTAACATAATGTTTGATTGTCCCGTATTCACAGAGCTATACATTATCTATTGCCTTTTTTCTGTGGTACGAAGCACAAGTGATCACAATAATTAAACTCAATTATCGGCTGTCACCTGGCGGGGTTTTTTTTTTGAAGTGAAAACTTCTAAAGCGGCGTTGTGCACTTTTTTTGGGATGGGTAAAAAAAATTTAAATCGCGTCAGGACTAGCGTTGCCGGAGAGTAATATTCCGAAGTATTCCCGTCGAATTATTCGCGAAACATTCGCAAGTATTGAGTAATATTCGGAATAATTCGCCAAGAGTTCAACTATTTACCGCTAGGGGGCGACACAATTACCATTGCAAATTACAGTCATAAATGTTGCGTGTTGGTGATTGTGTATTCATATCCACGAATCATCCACCATTCTTAATTATCCTTATCAGCAAACCTTGGTCACTGCAGCAGCAGAAAGCGCATACAGGCGATCACTACCGATGGAAGTTGTACAGTTACAGCAATTACCTGCTAGATGACGCTAAAACTAGTAACATATTATTACTACGCGTTCACTAAAACTGAGAATAATACGATTTGAAATTTTCCGAATATTACTTTCATCTACTCGGGTACTTATTGGATTATATAGTAAAGTTCAACTTAATAGTTGAACTTTACTATATAAACAATGTTATGTACCGGTTAATACCGGTACATAACATTGTTTACCATATTTTTATTAGGTAGGTGGGTACCTAAGTAGGTACTTTATGCTAATTCTTATACCTATTATTTTAATATGTTTCTTTTCCATTAAGTAAGTAAATCGTAAAGCAAAAACATTTTTACGAAGTACCTAAATTAAACTTGTAGGTAAGTAAGTACCTACCTATCTACATATACCGTGACATAACATTCGCACAAAAACGACACGTTCTAAACTCAACCATTGAAAAATAAAAGAATAAGTAGTTACAAGTAGATATCTACTTACGCGGAATTATTCCCGCAGAGTAGGTACTTAGGCATCGAATAATACTTTGTTGATTTTATGAATGAGCGCCCGCGAGGCTAGGTCTATACCGTGGCCACGTGCACGCAAGTCGGGTATAATACGACATAACTTAGATGAAGCATCGGCAAAATTCGTAAAACTGATCATCATCAGTAAACTGAGTGCGCCTTCAAAATCACCAATATTTATTACTGGTTTAGGTGAAAATAATCTTTACGCAAACGCAACAACTTGTGAAGTCATATATAACCAAATACATTCGTAAAATTTAAATGAAAGAAATCAAATTATCAAAATGCTACATCTAAGTTGTGTCGTACTGTACATTTGGATTATGTATTGAAGTTCGACTATTGACTACTAGATGGCGTTGATGCCAGTGACTTTAAATATACACTTACGTGCAAAAAAATCTACCCACCCTGTAAGTTTCGATTCGGAACACATTATAATAATATAAAAATTAGAAGGTATGTTTCATAAACTTTATTTGTACATACCCTACACTTCAATAAACGGGATGTTGTTGATGATATTGACTTGTTTATTCGGACACCCTCATTTCTCATCATTACATAGTATAAAACAAAAAGTCGCTTCCCGCTGTCTATCATGTACGTTTAGATCTTTAAAACTACGTAATGGATTGTGGTGCAGTTTTTTTTATAGATAGAGTGATTCAAGAGGAAAGTTTATACGAGTATGTATAATACATGCATAATATAGTAGACAAACACTGATAATTTTAGAGGTTTCTAATGTGATGTAAATAAACACATTTTTTGAGCTTACTTTGCAAACGCTGGCTGAACCCTTCGAGTTAATAACGCAATCTCAGTGCCATTGCATTGTATTAAAAGTTAATCAATTAATATTGTTTATAGTCCGGGGAATTTACGCCGAATTTAAGGCCAACTTTGCATGAATTAAAGACAGATTTTTTTCATTTAACGTGTAAGTGAGGTAGAGCCTATAAATAAAAGTTAAACAACATTTAACTCTGTGTAAATGAATATTGTTGAACTGTCAAAATGAAACAGATTAGTCGGAATCGTTTACGAAAATGTGTTGCGTAATTAGATAGCTGGTGTATTGTAATCTTAAACTGAAATTTAACAAGCAGTGTTAAAAGAAAACATTACTTTATTTTAGATTTTTATTTATTGTGTTCTGAACGAAAGCGTCCGGGGTGTGTCGATTTTATTGCACGCAAGTGTAGTTGCGTTCATTCATAAAACTGAGTAATATACGATTTTGAAAACTTCCGAAATATTCCGAATATTTCTTTTCATCTACTTAGATAAGTAACTACCTACTTCGTAATAAGTTTTTTTATGCGGTTTAGGTGTGAAAGTGATAGAGTTTTTAAACATAGGTAGGTAGATACCTACTTATATTACCGTGGCTTCGGTAGGTACCTCGGTAGGTACCTTATTCAGTAATAAAAAGGTAATTCTAATTAAGTAAGGATTACTTATATATGTAATCCTTACTTAAAGTGTTAGCACAGACGCCAGCACATTAAGTTACTACAATTTGTCAAATTTCTTCAATAGATTTTCAACTTTATGGCTAGAGAATAAGGTTCAATGTTGATTGGAAAAATTTGACAGATTGGAGTAGGTTGATGTGCTGGCGTCTGTACATACCTAAGTACTTATTTGAACTATATTTTGGTTGAACACTTCTACAAATCAAAGTAAAATTAGTACTTAAAACATTGTCGTAAAAAGTAGGTAAGTAACTACCTACTCACTTACTTACCTAATTAGTTTATTTCAATAAACATTTTTACGAAGTAAACTAAACTTGTACAAAACATCCACCCGCAAAAAAATCAACAAATTCTAACTCAACCATACAAAAATAAAATAATAAGTACCTAGTCAACTAGATAACTACTTACGGGAAATATTCCCGCAGAGTAGGTAAGTAGGGAATAATTCCGAATAATACTACGTTGATTTTATGAATGAACGGCCGCGACTAACGAGGGAAGTTTACCATTTACAGTTCTACCCTTGCCCGTTAGATGGCATTAATTCAAGTTTTTCCGCTAATTCTTTCTCCCTTCCAATCGAAGTATTCCTTTGAATGTTTCCGAATTATTGCGAATTATTCCGAATTCTACCGAAGTTTTGCAACGCTAGTCAGGACACGTGACCTGATCGAAAATTCGTAAGACGTTCAAGTTTTTGTTGACAGCGTACTCTGTTTTATTTTTTGGATTTTTAATGGAGCTACAGCTTTCGTTCTTGTACTGACAGCAAGCCACATAAATTTCTGACATTTTCGTTAGATGGCGTTACTTAGTTTTCACTTCAATCGGCAGTCCCAGACTGCCACGTTTTTTTTTTCTATGTGCTATCTCCCAGGTCGACCTAAAAGCTTATCAGCTGCTTAACCGGACTTTAGTCCAGGGGGGCATAGAACTTACAAACTAAGCGACTATACGCTAAGGGCTGTGGGGTATGGACCTCGGCTTAGGACGTCGCTGGGGAGGACAGCAAGGCTGGATCAGATTCAGATTATTTAGGGACGAATTTTAAAGCTACAGGCTCAGCGGCGCGCGCTGGTTCGGGCAAGGGTCCGGGCGGGAATGGAACACTTCAGTGAAATTCAAAATCCTAACCTCATAATATATTATGACTTTTCACTCGATTCAACCATGATTCAAGCCATGAATCGAGTATTTTTCCGCACATTGCACTTGGCGCGCTACTCAAGCACAACGTCTCACTCGAGCTGATTACCACACAGTACATTTTTTATTTTATCTTTATCAGAAGATAAAATAAAACATGGACTGTATTACTGCTTTTCTTTCCATTGACATGGATAGCTGTCAACGAAAATAAAAACAGTAATACAATCCATGTTTTTTTTTATCTGCTTTTACTTCCGTTGACATAGCTATCGAAGTCAACGGAAAGAAAAGCAGTGTTATACATACTTACACACATAAAATGTTAAAGACTGTACATACAGTGCTTTATCAAGTGGCGACGTCTCCGGCGTGAATAACAAACGGATGGAGAGCAAACATGGCGCTACACACACGTACCTACTCATCTAGCCACGTTAGTATTCACGCGAGAGTCTCCGCGTCGTGTGTACACAGTGTGTTCCGCGCTGAACATCGCGCCTCGCCCGCGGGGAGCAAGCAGCAAGGATGACGAGTTATTATTGTGTTATGTCCAGCTATAAAGTGTTGGCTCGTGCTTTTATTGCTTTTGCGCTGCATAGCTAAAGAGATTCTTTATTTTTCATATTGTACTTATAATATAAACTGGTGAGGAATCTTATGCTCACAGAGCCACACACACGTTTTAAATAACCACTTGCAATATTTTTAGATTTTTTTACATCTGTGACCCTCAAAACAAGCAATCACTCTGGGTGACAAAAATGGAGCCGAGGAAATAAAACAAACTTCACTAACGTAAACCTTCAGGAGGCCAAATATGACGTGTAAAAGTGATTCCAATATCCTATTTACAGAATAAACAATTTCATTTCATTTCATTTCCAATTCTCGCGTTTACACTCGTACGTTATTGCCGCTCGTCTTCCTAAGTCGCTTATAAAAAGATGACATTATCCGTATTCTAGTCATTCGTACAGTACGGCTCGAAGGAAACAATTAATGTTGTCACTACACGTCGCGCGGAGTGATCCATTCCACAAAACGATGCTACTCTTTAAACGAAACCATAGATATACCTATTTCTTAAAGTTATGCTTAAAAAAGGGTTCGAGCGCACGCGTGTTCTTCATAATGCAAACGATACTCGCTGGTGTCCGGGCCCTAGTCCGTGTCGTCCTAACACGGGCCGTCACCGCGCCGTTCGGCCGGACACCGCCGGAGCTCAACAAGCCACGCTTACTTAAACAACGCACCCTTTTGATGCCCTTCAGATTCAAGAACAAACCTCTCCCCACAACATCAGTCCACTCCAATTTGTACTTACTTAATAACGTCAGACAAATGACTGAATTGATCATAACTTTGAGACATGTCGCTGATAGTACCTATACCTTGTAGATGTTTCTAATTAGAGCCTAATTAGAAACATCTACAATTAGGGGCTTTTCATTCAATTATTTATGGATAGTATATTCTATGTATTCCCATCTTAATACTAGTTGCATAACTTTTTATTAGAGAAATATTGAGCGTAATCTAATAACCGTCCATTGCCCTTAAACATCACTGGGCCTCATCCATCATTTTAGACAAAAACACTACAGGATAAACCTATTGTCCACATCCTGTAATACAATGAGAACCTACTTCAGCTAAGTTCTGCGTATCCTCCGAGGAGAGTAACCTAATAATCCGCTCCCGAACGATCTCTAAATGGACGTGCGCGTAAAGTTGTCGGTACACACCTACTACTAGTACATAACTACGCGTATCATGAGCCATGCCGTGCGCACTGCACGAGGACTTCAAAGTACGGAGAGTATTAATTGATACAGGCACGTTTGTACCGATATTGAACAGAAGCTGGATGATACAGAGATCTATGTCCGTAATAGGTAGGAATTATTGGAATATGATATTTATTTACCTAGGTTCTCAATTCTTTATTGCATTCCATAAAGTTAGTAAAACAGTTGGTAGGCTTAAAATTTATGTAAAAATTATGGACCCTGTCGGGCACAGCATAGTAAGAGAGAGGAGGAAGACCGTGTGACTTAAGAAAGTGTTGTTCCTATTTCTCATTCGCGCTAGTCATATTTCCAAACCTCAGCTCTACAACAGTTAACACGTTCAGTTCCGGGAGCCCTCCTGGAGGGCTCACCTAGTCACAAATGGGATGCCGGGAGCCCTCGCGGAGGGCCCATTTGTTTTTAAATGTCGGTTTTTCTTAGCGAACACATTATAAACCGCCACTGGACCAGTATCAGTAAGTGCCGCTCCTGCAGCGGCACTTTCTGATACTGGTCCAGTGGCGGTTTAAAAAATGAACAATGAACCCCATAACCGTTTTTTTGTTCACAAACGCCTCCTTTTCATTCATCATTAAATTCGATCTCAGTAGAAATTCACTTAAATAACTATTGGATGCGAGATGAAATACAGTGGAAAGATACGTATGACACTTATTGAGCATGTTGTGTCACACTCAGAGCTGGGCAAAATACATGCTTTGCTTTAATTAAAATACAAATTACAAAATACTATCTCGCACTTATTTAAAATACGAATTACAAAATATTTTTAAGTCGTGTGTTTGAAATGTAAAATACAAAATACAGTATTTTAACAATTTTTATTTAAAATACAAATTACAAAATACCGTCTGGTGTTAGGTTAGGTATATTAATAGAATAGAACTAATCCAGCCCAGCCTTACGCAAAGGGAATATTCTTACCATCATATTTTACATAATGGCGACCGCTAAATATGTCACATACATGCAGTCAACGAGAGCAGTGGTGGCCCAGTGGTATCGGCCCCGACTTACGAGTTGTAGGTCGTGGGTTCGAACCCAAGCAGGCGCTTTACTTTGTGTAAATAATTTCATCACCACTGCTCTCAAATACGGTGAAGGAAAACATCGTGAGGAAACCGGCATGTCTTAGAACCAAAAATTCGAAGACATGTGACATCTACCAACCCGCACTGGGCCCGCATGGTGGATTATGGCCCACTCCCTCTCACCGAGAGGAGGCCTGTGTCCCAGCAGTGGGAACATTAATAGGCTGATGATGATGAAATATGTCACAGCATTCACATGATTCACTCCATCGCCGAATGAAAATTACAATAGACAAGTTATGTAATTGACAATTTGACGTATGTACCTGCAGTACAGACTACAGTACAGTTTAAGTGCAGTGTTGGCAACTTTAAAGATTGACATATTTAGCGGTCGCCACTTTGCTTACGAAAGCTATCGAGTGCTATTTTCACACATTCATAAGATCGCTAAATGTATTTAAGTTCAAATGTATTTTGGAGCCATAAGTATTTGAAATACTAACTACAAAATACCTCAGCGTCAGGTATTTGAAATACCAATTACAAATTACATTTATAAGAAGTAATTGAATTACAAATACCAATTACGTATTTGTATTTCAATTACGTATTTTAATTACAAATAATTCAAATAATTCAACCCTGGTCACACTGCAGTGTGCGGTGTAGAGACAGTGACACACTGTGTGCGCAGACGCATCGGGCGGGGCACACATTCACACATCGCAATGCTTTAACGAGATTTGTATCATCATGTCTCTTACCTTTTGTAAAAGGGCAGGAGACACTCTTTTTAATGTCAGACTGCGACTTTAAAATCCTTGACATTTCCGCGTGTCACTAACCCTTTCAGACCATACCATAGACTATATTGAGTTTCCTAAAAATACGGTGACCTTACTTCAGACACAAGCCCACGGTTGCCCACGGCAGCCCACGCACAGCAAAAGTTCTATAATAAACTTGTTCAACCCTTTTGGCTGACGGTGGAATATGAAGTGATTCCGCAGAAGGTTGTACTTGTACCTATCGGACGGTGTATTGTTTATTAATTAATGCTGACGAATTAATTAGCGGGTATTCTTAACTGTTGGTATCTGTGAAGCGCCGGGAATGCGTCGATGTTAGGAATTTTATTTTCAGTCCGTGACGGCGCGGCGGCGCGGCGCGGGCGTCGTCGAGCAATGGCGACGAAGCTATTGCAGCGGGCGGTACGAGTATGTCACTTGAGCGTTATGAAAACAACATCATAGTTGAAGAAAACTACTTCAACATATCAAGCTACATAATATTTTTGTCGTCTCAGTTATAACATCCTACACTACTCTCTATACTACACTGTATTTCTAGAAACAATATCAGTTTCAGAACGGGAGTGTACCCGTTTTACCCTTCTAGATTGTAGACGAACCAGATATTTCTCTTGAAATCTAATAGGTTGGTTTCTTAGAAATCACTGAAACAGAGTAAAACTCGTCGAATTTCTCTTAATTCTCCCAGCTGTCCTGGCCGCACACACACACGTCATCACACGTGAGATATAAGACCAGGTCTACGACCATTATCAGCCTTCAACATGTCTGCCTACCAGGCCTCCCTCGGCGGCCGCGGGGCGGCGCCGCCGCCGCGTGCGCGTCTCATAACTTTAATGAGTTCCAAACTTAGCAGACTGCAGCTGATTGTACCACGTCACGCCTAGCTTATCACGCGCGATGTATTCAGCTGTGAATGCTAATCCATTCTTATATGAATATTATTAATTCTCGAGTTTGACTCACCTGTCATTCATCAATGTCGTAGTTAGGTCAGAGGACGTGTGTTATTGCCCCTCAACAGATGCACGACAAACATCTTGAAATAGACAATTTAAATAACACGTATAGATACTAAACTTGTATGTACGCTCAAGTATGAAAATATCTGCCTCACGGGTGCCGCGGGCACTTAATAACATCTTACGACATTCAACAAGGTTGATTAAAGAAAAACACCGGCGGAGAACAAATCACAAGACAATAAATACAAAGGACTGTTATTTATTTATTAATGATACACAAATCGGGCCACACAATAAAGTTTGTTATTTAGAAACAAACGTTTACCAAGATAGTGATAAATAATAAGTACGTAACGAACAGTAAACAAGGGAGTAAGAAATATTTAACCTTACAACTAAGACTAAAGAATTAATCGACATCCGCGTACTCTCGAGTGGAAAAATAGACAATAAAGCGGAATAAAATAAAACTACGAGTAATATTATTTCTCTTCGCAAAACACAGTAGGTATACTTTTCTCATGTCGTAGTCCAGGCTACGTTATGTTATGAGGATATGTACGTATATGGTAGTCGGAGCACCAGTCCCGCCGTCCAACAGTCTGTCGTTCGACATACTTAAACCCTTCTAAAGGAGCGTTATTGGAACTCTTCCCATGTGTCTTCTTCTAATTATTTACTTACTATTTAGAAAGAAAAGAAAAAGAATTAAAATACGTTTATTTGTGGTAAACATGACGCAAAGAAACACGAAAATAAAAATTTGGGGGAAAATCGCAAAACGTCTACGTCAAACGTCGCCCCAACGGTTGTTTTCAGCGACAGTCGGGCGATAACGATATATTGAAATATCGATATATATATATCGGATATCGTATTTTCCATAAAAAAGGCGTGCTACGAGTATACATTCAATTGGCACATTCGGGCGGTACAGTCGAACGTAATTAGTTATGTAGTAACTGCTTAAACTGCTTTGGGTTGGTTTTGTTGTACACACGGCTACTTAACACGCTATACTTTTATAGTATCAGCTGACCACTCATTCTACAGAAATCCTGTACAATGCGAGATCAGCTTATACTGAAAAATTATACTTAGCTTGATAAGTAGCCGTGTGTACAACAAATACTGTGCAATTGAATGTGATGAATAAAACCCGAACAAGTGTGTAGCCCGCCTATAATACATCATGGTCCTTGCATACACACCTTGTTACCGACCACTCACAGATATAAGTACTGAAAATTGTTCATGCTCCTACCTTGTTGACAATCAGGCTATGTAATGTCAACCAAAATTAATGTGTCTAGCCAATTTCTAATCTAGCCGTAGACGTACAAAAAGTGGCTCAATCCTGCGCCTTGATGACGTCATGGCACTATTCAGCTTTCCATTTGAAAAATAAACTAACGTATAAAAAGAATGGCGCCTTTGTAACAACGTCATGAGAACAAAAACTTGAGTGGAAGGAATGCCACATCATTTGTAGAAATACTTGGAGGACTCTGACGAACATAGACTAGTCTAGATTACTTTATATTTCTAGTATTATATGACGGAGGACAACGACTCAAACTTAGTAATGTAATCAGGCTTTTTTGTAGCTGTGTTGTGTTTTTGTTTCCAGAACTGTCTTGAAACATTCGGCTCTGTCTCGTATACCTACTTCCTTTTATGATGATAAGAAACTATTTCATTTTCTATTGTATAACCTAAAATGATTACTGTCACTAAGATACGGACTTACAAGTTAAAGTTAAAGTTGAGTTAATTTCCAACGAGCGACCTATTCCAGTTATCTTCGTTAAATAAGCACGGCAGGCCCCGTGACGTCATCGAGACCAGTATTTCAAAAGCTCTTAACGTCGAGATAAGCCGGTTTACTCAGACACGCAAATAAGAAAAAAGGCTCGCATAATCAGACGGGCCCGTTCTAAATGTACTAGGAATTTCAACGGGTAAATTAAGTAAAAAAACGTGGAGTTTTAACGCACCCGAGATAATTAAAGAGCTGAAACCGGGAGCTCTACATGCCAACAGTAAATAAAAGGAATGAGTAATAAAGAGCCGTTCGCAATTTTCATAGAGACGGCTGATTTGCATGCCAATGGACGCCGCGCCTAAAACAACCGCCGACGAATATTAATGCCAAAAAATACTTCAAACGGGCCCCGTGCCCCCTAACCCCCGCGGGCCCCGGCGCTCCACGTGGCCCCTTTGAGCTCACATTCAATAACGCCTTTGCTGAGTGATCGGGCTCGGTTTCTCGACGTTTGAGCGTGATAAATGCCACCACATTGCCGAAAGACTTTTGTTAGCTTTGATGAATGTTTATAAAATATAACTAGAGTGTCGGCACAGAAGCGTGCCGAACTGCCGACTGTTCTGAAGGAAATCGCAGCAATCACGACTTGGCGCTTTAAATTGAATTTCTTGAATGATCTCCGGCTTTGTATTGCGTCAAGTTTAAGATAAGTGAGCAATAAGTTGCTCCTTTCTCTGAACTGTTCTTTATTTATTGGCATTCTTATACTACAGTATTTATAATACAACCACTGAACCAAGCGCCAAACTAAGACTTTAAACGTAAATTATTGAAAACTGTTACGCACACAGGTATTTAGAGTGCCATATGTCTCAAACCTGATCTTTCATGAAGGATTGATGACGTGCTTCACGCTGTCAACGCACAAGTACCTAAATGTCTTCCTGTTGGTCCGCAGGTGTCATGGATCCGGCACCGCGACCTGCACATCCTGACGGTGGGCGGCTACACGTACACGTCGGACCAGCGCTTCCAGGCGACGCACTCGCCGCAGACGGACGACTGGACGCTGCACATCAAGTGGGCGCAGCAGCGCGACGCCGGCGTCTACGAGTGCCAGGTGTCCACGCAGCCCGTGCGCTCCTTCTTCGTCACGCTGCATGTCGTCGGTGAGTGGGCTGCTTAATTTTACAAATGCATGAAGCTAAACATATCTTTTGATTTACGCTGATTAGATTAAAAAGGTAAGGATAAGCGAGCGATAAACCAGCGCAGGAATATATTCCGCCCACACTTCAGCAGCGCGCGCTCCACCATCTTAGATTTACATAAAATTATGATACCTCTGGTTGGTCGCAGCATCCCAGCGCATCTCGAGCTCCGTCGTGAATGCTTTATCGTCGTCTTGTGTAACGTCGGATCTGTCGGATTAGTCGGGCGGACACTGTTTGCGTTGCGTTCAGCGCGTTCTTGTCGCACGTCATCGACGACGAGGGGGCGCGCGCGAGGCGCGAGGGGCGCGGTGCGCGGGTGGGAAGCGCGAACAATTTGAACAAACGCCGGCGACTCGAAAATGCGTTGCGAAATCGGCACCGAGCCATTGTCACGGAACATTTTAACATATTTATTGGAGCGAATGGGCGTGCTTTGAATTAATCGGGTAGCTCGCGCGCCCAAAACACCAATTTGTTGTAAATCCGGAGATAAAAGCGGGATGCTGTATGGCCGTCCGCGACGACGCTACAAACTACGCTAAACATTCATTACTGGCTTAATACAATACGCTAATGTATTCACTCCCTTAAAAAACAATATTCCTTAATTTTCCCTCTTTGTGTCTCTGAAACACGTTTGCACTAGTGTTTTCAAAAGTTTAAGAAATCATGGCAGTACGGTATTGAATTTCCTTGAATCCTTCAGATATTTGTCTTTCATTTTCCGAATGGAAAGGATAGGTTTTACAACATCTCTGAAAACTAATCATCGCATATCGCAACGTATCGCTTCGTGCCGTGTCACATCGCCGTCACGCAGCGATGTGGGGCGATGAGCCGCTGTAAGCACAACCGCGTCACGTTCACACACTGTTTCCTCCTCACCTGTTAAACGTTATTTGTGTCAGACGCCCGAGGGTAAGCCTCCATGGTGCTTTTGATGAAAATTAAATATATATTTTTTATTATATCTAGCTTATACCTATAATACTTGTATGATGCGTAAAGAGAAAGGGGAAGTGGAGCAAGAGAGTCAGAGAATGGTACCCAAGGGACGTCAAAAGAAGACGAGCCAGGTAACGAAATAAAATTGACCGCTGGACCAAACTGGAGAAGGGTTGCTCAAGAGCAAGACAGACAACAGTGGAAATCGCCTGTGCCAATTGACACGCAGAATTGAGGGTCATTATATTTATAGTTTTTAAATTTGTATAGTTTTTAATTTTTTGAGTTTAATTGCAAATGTTAGTAGGTATTTCGGAATAAAGGGGTTTATTACAGTGACACTTATATATATATATATTATATACAATGAATGCTAGTAGGCTAGTTTAATATTTAGAAAATGTTAGGCTTTATAATAAACAACTACTTTCAAGGAACTCTCTGCCATGGACTGGTCTAAAGATGAAATTATATTATTAACATAATTTTAAATGTAAATATACTAATCTTAAGGTAAGTTCATCCGCGTAAGTAAATTAATCCATAAGGCTACTCGTATAAGCTCCTAAATACGAAAGTTTTCATGTTATTAACAGCACAGCGCCCTTGAAGCTGTAAAGATGCGAACATTTTAAACAAATAAACAGCATACAAGGTGTGATTCGTTTCAAATGAGCGCGTCAGCTCTCGGTTACTTAGTCCAGTCGGCAGTCGCAGCCACTGGCCCGGCCACTCGCGCTCCACTAGTCACTGACGCTGGACACTCGCCAACTCTACTAGCGCACTGTTACACGCCGGTGCTCGTAGTACACAGATCTACTATTAATATTATTTACAACGTTTATTCCTTAAATGGAACCGTTCAACATTGCTCAAATGTTAATTAAAGCTCACTCCAATGTAACAGAAGTACTTATTTATCTTTTAACTTTGAAGTAAGCTCCCGAATCTGTAATGTTTAATGAAATCGAGAACTTGTCTCAAGTCAATCAGCGCTACAATAACAACACGTTATAATTGACGTCTCAGTAACAAACAGATCCGCGACAGCCGGGGACTTATCATTACGCATAGGTACGTTTTCCTTTGATCCCTAATTCAATACAGATAACTAAAGATGAATTAATATAATACAAAGTACAGATTGAAAACAGTAATCATCAAACAGTTCGCGTGGAAGTTGACGCAATAGGAATCAATCACCGATAGCGCGAGTGTTTGCTTTAATAAGGACCTTATTAACGTAATTGTTGTCCGGCAGATTGCGACGAGATCTACCAGCGGATGTTCTCGGACGCAGGTGCGTGCACTAACAGTCGCGCGTCCGTCGCGGGCGCGAGTCGTGTGTGCGTGCACTAACCCCGCATGTGTTGTTTGTCTTCATTAGCGCCGGAAAAACATCGGACGCTGTACAACGACCGCTGATTTATTTCTGCTGCTGCTGCAGGCTGCGTTACTTTACTTTACTGTAAATGAGAGGAATTTGTTGCTATCTTGTGGCACATAATTACGAACATAATATTAATAGTTTCCTCGGCAATTTAGTAAATGGGGCATCATTAGCTTGACTTTAATAAATAATTAACATTTTGGAGCGTGCCTCCCTTTGTGCCTAAATATTCAGTAAAGTTCAGGATTAATCCTTAGAGAGTCGGCTTCTCCAATATTTTATAAAGAAATATCGTTTCGAAGGTTAAACAACCTACTACAATGTCGTGTCGAGCTAAAATACAAATGTTTTTCCGAAGCTAAGTCTTATTGTGACAAGGGTCTGTTATTTATGTTTCATTAATAAGTGGCTTCTTCTTCACACGTGGTAGACATGCTCTATTATTGTGATCTGAATGAGTGGCAGGTATCCCTATCGGTTGGTGATACGTGTAGCGTCTGGTCGTTACTAACACGCTGGTGGTCGGTGTGAGGTTGCTGGTTGTCAACCAGCTGACGGGCTGTGTGTGTGCACTAACAGACTACAGCGTGCTGTGATCTAACACAAGTGTTCATTAATTTAAATGTTTCTTAACCTTTGTTGTTTTTGGGTTATTTTGGTGATGTTTTTGTTTTAAATAGCTAACAAGTAACCTGCCATAACCATAACTACAACATAACAGTTTGTTCAATTGTTTTATAAGTTCTTTGTTTAGAATGTAGCCAACCACTGGCGAACACATTCATGATCCTCCCCGGACGGAACATTTCATATTGAAACGGCAATCCTATCGCTATCACATAATACACTACTATCATCAATATTTTGTGGCGAAAATTACATTTGTTATCCAAACTTTAACCTCAACACCGATCGATCACAAACAGACCTCAACAGTAATATGCTCTCATCGGCGGTCACAGATTCGATTCCATGCTGTGACGTCAACGATCTGAAACCTTTTAATCCAATCGTGTTAATTGAATGCCATCCATTTCGAAATTAAGAGGCGCTGGGACAGCGGGGCTCACGGGGGCCAAACGATATTACAGAGCAGTTTTACGCGTTCAATATTGTGGCGTTAAGATTCAATGCAATAATAAGCAATTTATTTCCCGTCTCCGTCGAGTGCGATAGCTGCGAGGATTTTATCGAGAGCGCTCCACAGTCACACATGGCAGGTACGAGACCACGAGTGCAAAGTACGAACGGGGTTTGTCTCATTTAATCATTTATCAAAATAATACGTCCAACTCCTGGTTTAGCTAACAAACAAAATAAAGTTACTTTTAAAAGGTACCCTACAATTCAGCTGTATAGTAATCTTCATAATATATGTTAGTGGCGCGCGGGGAAGTAACTCGGCCCCGCAATACACCTCTTAGCAGGAGACTCACTCTTACCGAGAGTGGATACTCTCGGTGTATGATTTATGAACCAACTCATTTCCTGCGACTCGCTTGATTAGGTACTATTCATCATCTGGAGAACATGAGCACGTGTGTCTATTCTTTATAAATCATCAATTAGTTAAAAATATTGTGTAATATGATGCAAATATTTTACTAACCCTTTCTAAAGCCTAGAACATGTTCATGGCTCTATTGAACATAAAGGTTTTTAACCCCTCGGCCTAAACTTATGGCTCACACTATGTCGCAGTGTCCGGCCACACCCGCGCTGACAGCCAGCCGCGGCGTGGCGCCACTGCATTCTCTGCTCCACTGCGATAAGCTCTCCTGTTACAAGTTCAGCCAACACCAATAACAAGCCCCCCCCCCTTTCGTACTCGCACAAATACATAAATCTACTGAGTGACTGAATCGCGGGGGCAATTCATATTTTCCTTCAACTTTATTCTTGGCTCGGTCATACTAAAGTTCCATGGAATTAATCAATTCAAAATGGTAATAAACTTCAAAGGTTGGCGCGGCGCGGCACACTTATATTTTTATTCGAGTAACTTTACAGCGGACGTAACGAGCACCTTTCGGAGGGAAAACTGCACGACGACGTAACGCGTACTATGTTTACATATCTACATAATCCTTTGAAGTGAAAATTGGAAAATATGGACAAAAGCAATTTAGCTTCATGAAAACAAATGTCTTATCTTTGGCCAAGTTATTAACAGGCATCACTGCTTGTTTTTCTCGAATATTATTAATAAAGTCTCCTCAATCTTGAGCTTATGTTTTGTTTCATGATGGCAATAATTAGGTTACCTACTTATATTACGTGCACTAAATAAAGTGGATCACGTGACGTGACCCCGATTTATCACCTCGCGGGGAATGTCGCGCCAGTGTCGCACGCGCGGCATCACACGCGCGGTGATGAATACCTGCCTGCATTGTGTCAGGCGGTAAGAAGTACTTATAAACATAGTCGCATTAACTATTTTAACCGATTCACTTCGAATGTAAACAAGTCGTGTACGAAGTCGGAACGTTACACACTCGTTGAGAATTAGTGACCGCGGTTCAGTCCGTATTACCTCTATATCTTTGGAAGCCATATTGTGCATGGTACCTGAGCTGAATATTTAACGTTCGTAATTATGTTAATAGTACCTCTGCTACATTTTTCCCCGCGAGTGCTCGGGGTCACAGTTCGCCCCGACCTTTACGACCCGCATTAAATCTCTAATCTTATTAGAGGCCCATAGTTCCCCCTCTTTACAACCAAAGAGGGGATTACAATGAATACAACATTTTCTTTGAGCGCACACCAAAGACAATGATTTGCGGTGAGCACGCATTATGTCGCTCGTTTGCTCATCATGTGCTCAATCTCAAGCGAAATAATCAATTATAGTGAAACATCGACCGCGTAGTGCTTACATAAACTATTCAAAAGCGATGTTCTCCTAATGTTTTGATAGTTATTTTATGGTGTTACGAACATAGTATTGTCGAAACCTTATCATTACAAAATAAGTATTTTCGAAAAGTTAAAATCGCTTTAGTATTTTGCGCAACTGGGTACTTATGCTCGTGACTGTACCTATGTATTTACGTAGTACCTACCTGAATTCGTATTACATTGAGATCCGTTATTTACAATTTAACTTCAACCTACAAATTATTAGAGGTTTTCACTCAGTACAACGTATTTTCGAACATTTTCTGCCAATCAGAGATCCGACTTATGTCGTCCAATCTCGGAGATCCACAGATAATCTTCGGCCGTACATTTAGTTACCTACCACATTTATAATAAAATACTCGTATTATCTAAAACCACCACAGTAATGATCTTACTTTCAGTCTGATCTCGAGACGGAAATAGAAATAATGAGAAGCTTTTACTTGTGAGCACGTTTGCGGCTAATGTTATATTGAATGAAATTTTTGGCGAACAAATTTCAAAATCATATTTGTTAGGTATCTCGCCAGTGTACACGCCTACGAGATCATTACCGAATGTTGCTGAGTTGGAATCATTTCTTTATGAGATGAATGCAAACAAAATTGAATTTGCGGAGATTAGCATTCACCTACCCGATAATAAGAACGGACAAAATCGGGAACTTCCATAGCCAAAAATTGCAAATAGCTAACGCTCATAAAGTTCTTAACAAACATGCTTGCTATTCCTAATATTCATAGATGTTATAGGTACGATGTTCAACTACGAATAAACACGTAGGAAACATGGCCCTCGTATGTAAGCTTGTAATATACTAAGTTGTTAGTGATTACCGAGTGAGGCAGCCGTGCATAGTACATCATCAGCGAGGCCGGGGAGCGTGTTGTCTCAACTAAACACGACAAGCTCCGCTCTCTCACCACTACTTGAATACAGCAATACATGCTACGAAGATGGACCGAACACCTACTCCCAGCAAGTCTCATTAGATCAAATCTAACTGGCGAACACAGGTTATAAGCTTTTACAACATTATAAAGTAGGCTCTGTGTTTTTCCAAAAACAAATAGACCGAGTGCTCAAAGGTCAAGACCTTTGAGCACTCGGTAAGAGCTTTCACTGACCAATGAAGCTGCGACGACTGACCGATGTTGACGCCGGTAGCACATCTCCGCCGCGAAACCGTAACAGCGAAACCGCAGTAGTTCAATTCAACTGGCTCGCGTCATGTTCCGCTCCGCGAAATGCGAGTAGTGGTACTCGGTTTTGCGGCGGTGTGAGAGGTACTGGGGTGATTGTTACGCTGCACGGTGACGCATGACTGTTAGAATCAAGATGAAGCTAATTTTAACCGTCATTGTGATGTGATGTCATGTGAGTAAACTTCAAGCAAAAACAGATTTAAATTCCCTATTTCTAGCGCAGTAGTAACTGTAGACTTTCTGTCTCATATCCGTTTATTGGCGCAACTTGGCTACTCCGGACTTTATAGTTTAGCACACTTCCAAGAGTTGTGCTCGGTGGGCGCCCAGGGACACAGATAGTGACGGGAACTTTGTGACTGTAGCCTTCTAAAGCTCCTCAATAGTGGGAAGTGCTTCGGTTTGCTTTGCCTGCCAAGACTAACCTTATAAGACATTTCCGTATAAATATGGTAAATACTTACGCTTGCAGCTGATTATTAAAACAGCGGTACCTAGTCTGCATTCGTTTCATTCATTGAATCTAAAAAAAATTTATTAAAATTAAAGTCAAATACTTTAATAAAACGCTCAAGATGTAATAAGTAAATAGTACGGAGTAAATTATTTTAGTAATTAAATACACATATTTGAGAGCAGAATGTATTCAACAAGTAGCGGCAGTCGTTTTGGCGCAGTTAGTCAATTTACTTTTAATTCGGGCTTTTAACATCAATTTGTAGGAAGTTCGGGGCGAGCAGCAACACGCGGCGTTTGCAGGACACATTTCTGCCGCGCTCTAGTTAGGACCAAACCGACGAATGTTTGTGCGCGGCAGGTAGGCAGACGCATTCGCGCGCGGTAGTCGTCCAAAAAAACCGCGGCAACCGCGCATATTTTTTTAAAGTATCATTTTTATATTACTAATTGATATTATCAGATTATAGTCAATTTCTTTCGGGCGAGACAGTCGTAACTCAAACACATTAGCAATTTGAACTGCTTATACAGTATTATCTTCACCCGACCATATGAAAGTGCAAATAAAATTAAAAGTACCACTGATACACGCACTAAACTAACTAAAAATAAAGAATGATAATGTACCATCAAACCTGTATATAAATTTTGATATTACAGCCTCTTCAGGAGTTATGAATGTTCAAACTTTCAAAACGCGATATCTCGAAACACTGTTTTTGCAGATAATCCCCTTTTGTTTGTGATGTGCGCTATGTTCATAAAATTAATAAATAAATTGGATTGAATATAACATTAAATAAACACGATTCACAACAGACACGAGTATCGCCACATTCTCGGAAATAATAACGAGAACATAATAATATTCTGAGAACGCTAAGTCGTTGCGTATCGTTTTGCTTGATCGACTATTACGGGCAGATTGACGGTGATAGCACATCTCCACCGCGAAACCGTAGCAGCGAAACCGCTGTAGTTTGATTCAACTGGCTCGCGTCAATTTGAGTAGCGAAACATGACGTGAACCAGTTGAATTGATTTACTGCGGTTTCGCTGCTACGGTTTCGCGGCGGAGGTGTGCTAATGGGGTGACCGGTTATTAAGCTATTGCATAGCTTCTATCGCGGGCCTTGAGCGTGGAGACCTAATCCAGAAATTTCGTAACGAAAATGACTGAGAAACAAAACACTCTAAATGTGTTTTGTATTGATAATTATGTTTTATTGTTTGACAACAAAGTTCAAATTTACTTAGACGAATGATCAACGAGAGTGTTGTATTGAAAATTATGTTTTACAGTTTGACAAACGAATGATCGTTGACTATTAATAGTTAAATTAAAACCTTTTTATTAGTTTGATGTTCCCGGCCATTACGTTGTGTCAAGTTTTAAAAACTGTAAATGTGAATAACAGTTCCTGTCAATGTCACCATTGTCACTCTTGTATTCGGGTTAATATTTTACAATGCCGAGAAATTTAAATATTCAAGAAAGAGCAGCTATTATTAATGAAGAAAGTCACGAAAAAATTGTGAAAGAAAATATAGATCTGTTATACATATTTAGAAGATATCAAGTCTCAAACTTATGTTTCTTATTTCAGTTACCATAAATCTATAGTTTCGTGAATAAAGAACGTGAACTAATTTGATCATCGTCATAATTCTGGTCGCCGCCCCTTCCTTAGTGCTGCACAAAGAGCTGACATGAGACGATAATATGAAGATAACGATTTTGTGTCAACCAATTATTATGCTGAAATATATGAAGTTTGTCCAAGAGTAATAAGAAACGCCTTACACTCAATGGGATTGCATTATAGACAACACGCAAACGAAATTGACTGATGCTCATAAGCCAGCACGCTTGGAATATGCACGCATGCATTTGAACGACGATTGAAGTACGACAATATTTACCGACGAAAAATGCTTCAAATCGAGCCAACATGGGAGGCTACATATAAGGAGATATAACGGTACGAGGTATCTATACAGAAGACCCTGTAGTGCCCAATTTTAGTTCCGGACAAATTTCGGCTATATGGGGATAGATGTCAGCGGTGTATCAGTTACAACACTGCTTATTCAGTTATTCCTTATTTTCAGTTAAGATTGCAGGCTAATAATAAATCTCAATCGACATATTTTCACAGAAGTGATTGTTTGTTTTATTGAAATATATTTAACTCTAGCATTAAATTCGTTTGATTTCTGTGAACACAGGTATACACCAGTGATTTAAGTAGCACGGCGAGTTTTACTCTTTCCTTAGTCAAAAGTAAAACTAGTAGTTCTGTGAACAGTAGACCTCGCGAGCACAAACTTTTTGGGAAAAATTAACCGCTTAGCTTGAGGCTTAAGTGCCTGCTACACGGTCGCAAACCGCGTCCCGACAGAGGTGACCTTAGGTTTACGCCGCCGAGATTTACTATCAAGGAAACGGAATTTAATGACTTTTTTCAATCCCTTGGAGACAGATTTATTGCGGGAGGTGACTATAATGCCAAGCACACGTTTTGGGGTTCTAGACTTGTTCTACCCAGAGGGCGAGAACTCTTTAAATGCATCCAAACAGGAAATATGAACGTGATATCGTCTGGTCAACCCACTTACTGGCCAACAGACAAAAGAAAAATCCCGGATGTTATCGATTTTTGTGTCAGCAAAGGAATCGTAAATAACAATATATCGTGTCGGAGTTGCTGGGATCTGTCCTCAGACCACTCTCCAATCATAGTAGAACTACACACTACCGCCCAAGAATGCGCCAAAAAATGCGTTCTGCATAACAAAAGAACTAACTGGCTCCTATTTCGAGAGCTCATCGACAAAGCATTCCAGGAACCAGTTAGTCTAAAAACTGAAGACGAAATAACAGAAGCTGTTCTGTACTTCAACAACAGTGTGCAGGATGCAGCCTGGTCTTCAACCCCACCACTACCACATAGAAGCACGGACAACTATGTAGCGAAACATATATTAGATAAAATAATCCAAAAAAGGAGTATGAGGAAGCATTGGCAGCAAAGCAGAGACCCTGGTGTGAAAAAACAACTCAATCACATCAACAGACAGCTGAAACACATTTTAGACAAGGATCGTAATGACGGATTTCATAATTATCTCACTGGCCTGGATGCTACTGCTTCCTCAGATTATTCATTATGGAAAGCCACCAGAAGACTGAAACGGCCTGTTAATGTTTCTCCTCCTATAAGAAAATCTGACGGTTCCTGGGCACGGACGGACCAAGAGAAAGCCAAAACCTTCTCAGAACATCTCTCAAAAGTCTTTATTCCTCATCCATATGAAGGCTCTCCAGTAGATGCCGCAGAAATTACTGACTATTTGAATACTCCTAAAAATACGGAGGAAATGCCCTTAAAATTTACAAAGACAGAAGTTGCCCGTATCATAAAAAAATCGGACCCAAAAAAGTCACCAGGATACGACCTTATTACAAACCGCATATTACAAGAACTACCAGAATCTGGCATAACTTTTCTGACGTCATTATTTAACGCCATGACAAGACTGCAGTTCTTTCCCCTGGAGTGGAAGGTTGCGCAAATTATAATGCTAGTGAAACCAGACAAACAACCAGAAGAAGCGAAATCATATAGACCCATAAGCCTGCTACCTATCCCATCCAAAATATTTGAATCTCTACTGCTGCAACGAATTCTACCTATACTCAAAGAAAAAGGACTAATTCCTGACCATCAGTTTGGGTTCCGCAGTAAACATGCCACTGTCGACCAAGTGCACAGACTAGCAAATAAGATCATGGAATCACTGGAGGCAAAGGCTTACTGTACTAGTGTTTTTTTGGACATATCTCAAGCGTTTGACCGCGTTTGGCATGCAGGTTTGCTTTTTAAATTAAAAAACGCCCTACCAGATCACCTGTACGGAATACTAAAATCATTCCTACAACAGCGCCAATTCATAGTACAAAGTGGGGAAGCACTATCTGATCTTTGTCCCATACAGGCAGGAGTGCCACAGGGTAGCGTACTGGGTCCCATACTCTACTTACTGTTCACTGCAGACTTACCGACATCCGAATCACTAACTACTGGAACCTTTGCTGACGATACCGCCATACTAGCTGCACATAGTGACCCAAAAATTGCCTCACAAATACTCCAAGAAGGACTAAATGACATATCAGACTGGCTTAAAAAGTGGCGGATAAAAGCCAACGAAACCAAATCAGTCAATGTTACGTTTACATTAAGAAGAGGATCCTGTCCTCCAGTCACACTAAACAACATTGAAGTCCCACAAGCAGATCATGTGAGATATCTTGGATTGCATTTAGACAAAAGACTTACCTGGCAAAAACATATTTTCACTAAGAGGAAGCAACTTGGTATCCAAACACGAAAACTTTACTGGCTCATAGGGCGAAAGTCTCAACTATCTCTCGAAAACAAAATACTTTTGTACAAGGCAATACTGAAGCCCATCTGGACGTACGGGATCCAATTATGGGGCACCGCTTCTCACTCAAACATAGAAATCATACAGAGGTTTCAAAATAAAGCTCTGCGTATGATAACCAACGCGCCCTGGTTTGTACCCAACGAACTACTACACCGTGACCTACGAATGCCCACTGTGGAGCAGGAAATCGTACGCCATACCAAGACCTATAAAGAACGGATCCAACAACACCCAAATACTCTGGCTCGGCCACTAATGGAGAATCACAACAAAGTGCGACGATTAAAGCGCAAAATACCTCAAGACCTAATCCAATCACAGTAAATATAACTACTGTCTAAACAATGAGGATGTGACACAGGTCACATACTGAGCGAGCCAGCGATAGCACCAACCAAATAACTGCTGAATGTCCCATGAAGGAGACAGATTGTAGTAAATAAAGAATTAAAAAAAAAAAAAAAAAAAAAAAAAAAAATTTTCAGTTAAGATTGCAGGCTAATAATAAATCTCAATCGACATATTTTCACAGAAGTGATTGTTTGTTTTATTGAAATATATTTAACTCTAGCATTAAATTCGTTTGATTTCTGTGAACACAGGTATACACCAGTGATTTAAGTAGCACGGCGAGTTTTACTCTTTCCTTAGTCAAAAGTAAAACTAGTAGTTCTGTGAACAGTAGACCTCGCGAGCACAAACTTTTTGGGAAAAATTAACCGCTTAGCTTGAGGCTTAAGTGCCTGCTACACGGTCGCAAACCGCGTCCCGACAGAGGTGACCTTAGGTTTACGACGAAACGTTGAAACAACTTTGCCGGTCGCCAACCAAGGCCATCTCGGTCGAGGACGCGGTTGGCAACCGTGTAGCAGGCACTTTATCTTAAAGTGAAAGAACGACGTTCACATTTCAAGCTTTTAAGAAAATATTAAAGTTCTATGTTTACCTGTGTTTACGTAGGTTTTATTTAGTACTTTTTAGTTCAATAAAAGCTTGTTTAAAAAATTATTTTACTTTATTTTATTCTAACATTAGAATTTGATAAAATATGTGTTCTATCCATTGAGGTATTATTGTACTAAGTTCTATCATCTTATCACCTTATATGAGCCACTGTGTAAAGTTTAAGTATTCCTGTGGCCACCTGCCGGCACTTTTATCAGACCCTAGACGACGCCTTGGGCTAACGTACCTACTTGTCAAAACAAATCGAAATGGTCTAAACACAACGGTGCTATCTTGTCTAATTAAGGAGTTCAGTATAGTGACCTTCCAGATCCATTAAGAGGCCCTACACCTTGGGCTACCTGGCCTGACAAAACCGACGACCGTAAAACAACAGTTTTTATGGACCTGGACAGTACCTAGTGTAAGAACACTTGTCAAGTGAGTCGAAAAACGATGGCGATGGTTCTACCTTGTTAAGTTGAGGAGTTCCTATGGCCACCTTCTGGCTCCATTATAAGAAACCTGAACACTAGCATTCATTCTTAGATAGGGCCCCAAACTAATCTTATCTCTCTAGCTGATAAGAAGTAGAAATCACACGTAACTTCGGCCGAATCTTCGTATTTAGGGTTTTGACCTGCACGAAACAAACCATGAACGACAGCTTGTAGTTTTAGCGTTCGAAAATATTACCAACGCACTTTGAATTGACCGCGATGACATAATTTTTTCCTATCAAAAAAATATGACATCAATACGTCAAATAAATTGAAAAACTGGCCAAGTGCGTGGACCACGCACAAATAAGGGGTCCGTAGTTGGCATGAATAATTATCCCAAGTACAAACTTTAACATTGTAGTTAAAAAACATGTTCAATCATACATTCCAACCGCAAATGTAAGTTAGTCGATTATTACTCGTTAACTTGTAAAGCATACTTAGCTTTGCTAGTTTTCTTTTTAATTTAGCAAATGTATCCATGAATCGAAAAAACGTTTTCACACACACACACGCTACCCCATAACACAGGACAAACGAGAAAAAAAATTACGTGTAGGGTGAGGAGGTACCCTAAAAAACAATCATGATTTTATTTTACGACTTTGTCGGCGTGATTGATAATATAGACCTATACCTACCAAATTACAGCTTTCTAGTACTAAGATTCTCTGAGCTAAGCCGCTGACAGACAGAAAGACAGGCAGACGGACATGGCAAAACTAAATCAGTTTATTGTGTACTACAGAATCCTAAAAACCAGACAAATTATGAGTAAAAAATTTGTAGGCCAGCTAGAAAAATTAACAAATAGGTTTGAATAAATAGCGAGCAATTTACTGCATTTGAGGAGGTATTCTGCTCATCATGCCGAAGATCCTGATCAGATCTTTACCAATTTTTTTTGAGACTATCTTAAAGTTACTTTCTTTCAAATGAAAAAAGAACCATCGAAAACGGATTTCATAAGGCGGAGATATCCAGTAGCCCCCTTTTTGCCCCATTTTGGAGGAAGTACCCCTCCAATCAAAAATCCCCGACAACAAAAAATTACAAAAAATTCATAATACCTGTATGCCAAGTTTCATCCAGATCGGTTGTAAAATACGACCTGTACACGAGTACGTACAAACTGACACACGAAAGAAAATTTTGCCAGTTGATGCAGAGACGCTTCGCTCGCTACGCTCGCTCGGTCAATTACAATATAAAAACTATGCAATAGCTTTACCGCGGCAGTCCCCGAGTGCCACAGGTCTTTTTTTTTATAATAACGATAATCGCGACACATCTTAGAGTTTTCCCAATAAAGCTCGAACGAAGCTTTCCCGGACCGGGTGCGTCGGCGCCTGTCTCCCGTCTCGCATGCATCGATTGTTAATTTGAGCTAAAGTATTTAAGTTTGTATACCTTTAATTACTAATTACTTCAGGTACATTTTGTAATTACCTAGTTGATTGTGCGCGCTTATCCTGGTGATCGATACAGACCCGAGGCCCATTAATTTAATGAAAACATTGGTACACAGAAGTCCATTCGCTACTTGGAGACTGGTGACTGTTAGCCTGCATCATCCCACGGCTGATTCTCAAAATACCCGGAAGTGAAAATGGTATCAACCCATTTAATTAATTGGATATGTAATAGAGCATTAATCCTGTAATATTCGAAATAATGTAGGTAGGTGAGTGTGTCATTAAGTCGAAAAATGCGTAACGTAGATATTATATGATCAGATTGATGGCAATCCGTCTTGACACACATATGTGTGTAATGTTTGGTGTCGCTCGAGGCCGCTATCTACTCATATAGAGCAGAAAATGATGAGTGCTGTGTCAGAGGGCGCGGCTCGTGAGTGGTGGACATCAATAAGAGCATCACTTCCGTGTTATACGTTACATGCCCCCGGACTGCGACACTCTGTCGGTAGCTCACCAACTCGCCAGCGAGCCACGCACTCTATAGCAGTAGTAGTAGTATGTACTGAAAGGTGACCTAAATTCAATCCAATTGTTTCACTAGCAGTCATCGTAGTAGTAAATAGTACAGGTTCTTTGTATCCTAGTGGAATAAAAAAAACATTAACATAGTCTATATTTTCGATTTAAAATCTGACCTCAATAGTAAAACAAGTAACATCTTCTAATAAAACCCAACTAAAAATATATAAACAAGACATCACAGACAGATACATTAAAAATCCAGAGTTACACGTCGTGTTAGGGCATCGAACAGATTACGTGTGACTCTGGATTTGTCTGTCTGTGATTTCTTGTTTATACCTTTGTACCCGACTGCGGAGAAGCCGAAAAAGGAGGGTTATGTGTTTGACCTGTATGTATGTATGTGTGTAAGTCCGTCTCTAAGTTCCCTCGTAACTACTAAACGGCTGGACGGATTTTGAAGAATTACATGTCGTTAGATTCTTCTTAATTGCGCGAGTGTCACTGGGTATGTTGAAATTATAAAAAAAATAACATGGCTGATTTACGTCAAAACGTATGATTAAAAAAAAAATCTTCCAAACCTATCGAATGGGAAGGTTTTAAAAGATGATTATAAAAATATATTAAATTATATGCTACTAGCTTTTACCCGCGGCTTCGCCCGCGTAAAGGTCGGAAAATATCCCACAGGACCGTACTACCGGGATTCAGATTATCCTCTATCCTAACCCAGATCATGGCCTATACGGATTTAGTTAAAAGACCATACGCCTTTCAACTAAATCCGTTCAGCCCTTACGGCATGAAAAAGTAACAGGCACATTTTAGGGTTGCGTACCTCGAAATGAAAAAATGATCTCTTTCAGTCGTCAGTAATTTGACATTCGAAAGAAGAAGACAAAGCTTTGTAACTATACTATATGTTTAACTATACAGACGCTATACAACGTTTATTAGTAAGGAGGTAATGTTTGTAGCGGTTACACCGCCACATACGAACTACGCATGAAAGACATGATGTCACACAAATCCTGCATCGCGCAGTTAGAATTTACCACGCGAACGACATAGATAAGACTATCCGAAATCAACTTATGAGCAGTTGCCCGCCCGACATAACACCCGTCTTGTCGGAGGATCCTCCCTTTTCTATGGTGGATGAGTGAACTTTACACCCTGTTCCTCATACCACTAAATTGGTGACCCTGAGACTGAACGTCAACGCAGCCTTCGTGCAACTACTTCAGCGTGACGTCATCATCATCAATCCCGCAAGCTTTCGTGAGGCGAGTTACACAGCCAGCCAGCACCCACGGCTCAGCGGGTATCCTGACCACCAGCATGCAGCGAACGCGCATTCCTGGTCAACACCCTTAGACTCATCACCCCGACTCACTGGGGAATCACCGAAATCACCTCAATCACCGCAATCACCGCAATCACCTCAATCACCGCAGACAGTTCCAACTCACTGTGAACTGTGCGGCACCCGGTTCCGACTCACTGGTAGCACAATCACCACAATCGCCACAATCACCGCAGACAGTTCCGACTCACCGTGAACTGTGCCGCACCCGGTTCCGACTCACTGGAACCACACCTTAAATCTCTTAAAAATAAGAGACAACAAAAATAATCATCGAAATCATCGCAATCACCTCAATCACCAAAAACACCGAAATCACCTCAATCACCGCAATCACCTCAATCAGCTCAATCACCGCAATCACCACAATCACCAAAATCGCCGCAATCACCGCAGACAGTTCCAACTCACTGTGAACTGTGCGGCACCCGGTTCCGACTTACTGGAACCACAATCACCACAATCGCCACAATCACCGCAGACAGTTCCGACTCACCGTGAACTGTGCCGCACACGGTTCCGACTCACTGGAACCACACCTTAAATCTCTTAAAAATAAGAGACAACAAAAATAATCACCGATATCACCGAAATCACCGCAATCACCTCAATCACCGAAAACACCGAAATCACCACAATCACCTCAATCACCACAATCAGCTCAATCACTGCAATCACCTCAATCAGCTCAATCACCGCAATCACCACAATCAACACAATCACCACAATCGCCGCAATCACTGCAGACAGTTCCAACTCACTGTGAACTGTGCGGCACTCGGTTCCGACTCACTGGAACCACAATCACCACAATCGCCACAATCACCGCAGACAGTTCCGACTCACCGTGAACTGTGCCGCATCCGGTTCCGACTCACTGGAACCACACCTTAAATCTCTTAAAAATAAGAGACAACAAAAATAATCAATAATACATGTGAATTTTAAAATCAACCCCTATTTTACCCCTTTGGGGGATGATTTTACAAAAACGCTGAAAAGCGTAATTCTTTATTTCTTACCAAAAGCATAAATTTGAATTTCCATATCCCCAACTTAGAAATATTGAGTTTCCCATACAAACTTTCATCCCTTATATCACCCCCTTGGGGGTTATTTTTGAGACAAAAAGTACCCTATGTCCTTCTCTAGGATGCCATCTATCTCCTTGCCAAATTTCATCGAAATCCGTTCAGTGGTTTAGCCGTGAAAAGGTAACATACAGACAGACAGACAGACAGACAGAGTTACTTTCGAATTTATAATATTAGTATGGATGTAATTTGGAATGAGAAATAAAAAAAAAAATAAAAAGCTGAAAATAAAAAGTTATTAAAATAAAAAAAATTACCGTCTGCAAAAAACAAGCATTATTATCAATAGAATTTGGTAACGCAGGCGGGTTTTTGTCCGTTTGTTTGTTTGGATGTTGTTGTTTGGCTCAACGGATTTCGATAAAATTTGGCACATAAATAGTTAATAACCTAGATTAGGGTACTTTTAATTCCGGTAGTACGTTCCCGTGGGATATTTTCCGACATCAACGCGGGCGAAACCGCGGGCGAAAGCTAGTGAGAAATAAATCAATTTACTGGTCCGATCCACTTGCCGTCCAATTTCTACGAAATGTTTTACTATTTGGTAATTTCATACCAAACATAAAGCCAGCAATTACTGCTTACTACGACCACGCGACTGTACCGTGGTTGCGTCTCACACATAACAAGCTAACGTGCAGCGAATGAGGCTGGCAAGTGGCAACACAATGAACTGTACACTGTAACATCCACGTGTATGTGTGTCTGTCGGTATATTATTATAATTTGAGAGCTGGAAACTGAGTAGGAATATCAATTAGCCGGCTGCGTGATATAATTGAGCTATCTCGTTGATTGGCGACGTGTCAGCCTTCGCCGCACTACATACACACACCTAGAGAAGGTCCGCTACATTTACTACATTACCACGATAACTAACTACCCGCCGTGCGAGCTCTATCTCAAAACTAACTCTCGTAGATACGAATTGTGGATGAAGTTTTTGAAAAACGTATCACGAAGTGGTTGTTTGATCAATAAGAGACACTTGTCGAACGAGGCGATCTTTATGTTTGCTCGTAACAAATGTTTTACAATACTCAAAAATTTTAAAATTAAGTCAGCCTCATGAAATCACTCTCAAACACTGAAAAGCGTTGTCTTCACACAATTATTCACGTTTCCGCCGAGTTCACCCATAAACCAGGCCGGTAAACACATAACATTCAATTTTTAGCGCGTGCAGCGTTACGAGCCGTTAAAACACGCTGTATAACGTAATCGACGCGCTGTAAATCACCCGCAGACGGAATAAACGTCGCGCGCAACGATTAGCTCGCTCCAAGTGCTCGGCGCGCTCTGTGCACTCGCTCGCTCACCTTATTAACCCGCTCGCCCAGCTCCCAATGGTCGCGCACATCATAAGCAAGCGCGGGTTACACATGTGCCTAATTGTCGCATTAACGATGCCAAATGTTCTCGTTGTACTCATAATTATGTTGAAAACGTTTGATGTTGAAATGCTGCGCTAATGCGTGAACTAATTCCGGAACATTGAATACCGTTGTGAATATGCGCGAGCTTCAACGACAGTTGCAGCCGCTACTGTTGCTGTTCAGTGTAAGTATCTGTGGCAGCAAGAACCTTCCTGGTTTATACTGACTTACTGAGCAATGGAACACGTAGGTCTACTGACACATCTCACTGCTGCAAGCTCTTTATGCCTTACACATTTTACTATAAAACCTAATTGCGTAGTCGAACACAACGTGACCTACCCTTACAATGAAAACCAGCAAACGCTAAGTTAGTTCGTTAAACAAAATTGAAAGCCTTCGTATTTGATATCCCATAGAGCGGCTCATCAAGCCGCTGAATGTAATAAATATGATCACCGAGAGCCCTCGCCGTCCTCGCTGTCCTCGCCGCCCGCGTCAAGGAAAACCAAGTTTCGCGAGTGTAGCGGAGGAGCTGATTCCAATATAAGCCGGGAAAGTTTTTTGTGCGGCTTTTAGATGACTTATGTCGTCGTTATCCGGTTTTTGCGGCGATCTCTCCTCAACTCGATGTAGGTCACACAGTCACTCCCACCGCCGCTTGTCGACGCGCGACGCGACTTGGCGAGTTAATTCGGGCGAGTCACCAATAAGCTGACACAGCGGCCGCGGCCGTCTCAACATACCGAGAGGATTCTTGCGCACGCGCAGCGAAACAACTTAGAAGTCAGTTCTGTTCTCTTTCATAATGGAGCGAAGAGATGTATATGTCCTACACATAGTTTAAGATCATAGAAATATTTATATAATTATATTTATGATTTACTTACCTAATTATAAAGATTGAACAAGGTAAGTAACTTAAACAAACGCAACAAATAACATTAAGTATAAGTTTATTGATCACACGAAGCTCGATAAATGACACTTTCACGAGCGGGGCCGCGGCGCGAGTCATTGCGAGTCTATGTAATTTAATTAATGTGCGCAGCCACTTACGTTACGGACCGTACGACGCATCACATGAATGAAACACGCGACGCTACAGGACGCGACGCGGGGCGCTTCGACAGGCTGGGAACAGGCGACACACAATCGGTAGATGCACGACTTTTAGAAATAATTCTATTATGTAAATATGATAATTATACATATTTTTAGACAGCGATCAATCTTCCTAGCCTTTTTCCCAACTATCTTGGGGTCGGCTTCCAGTCTAAACGGATGCAGCTGAATACCAGTATTTTACATGGAGCGACTGCCTATCTGACCTCCACAACCCAGTAACTGGGTAATAAGATGCCCCTTGGTAAGACTGGTGTTAGAATCGGGCTTCTGACGACTCGTAACGACTGTCAAAGATCCACAAATGACAGCCGGGACCAACGGCTTAACGTGCTTTCCGAGGCACGGAGGAGTCTCGGTATGTAAAGATGGTCACCCATCCACTGACCAACCCCGGCAAGCGTAGCTTAACCTGATGGATCGACCCGTGCGGCTTGTTATTACTTAGCCACGAGCTCCTCCCACAGCGATGTTACCTAAATAATAATAAAAAGAGTGGATGTGTGTACTTACTCCACAAAAGACTTGAACTTAAGTATTCAATAAGACCGAACACAATGACAACTGTTTTGTTCATAAAACTTGTTTTGGAAGCTGCACTTAATGTGGCTACTTAAACTGGGATCTATAGCCGACGGCGGCGAGTAATTCTATAATCTATGGCTACGTCTGCGTGATGAATGCCGCACGGAGCGACGCTAATGCACGCCCTCGAGCACGCGCTTAAGAGCAAAACAAACATAATTATACAAGATGGAGTAGAGGAAGAAGTGCACATACATTACACCGGCTTTGTGTTATAACCGAACAATTTAGAGCAAATAAATGAATGGCTGCGAGTCCTGCCGAGCGCGCACGACTGCGGCCGAGTGCGGCCGAGTGCGGCGCTCGGTGACTCGGTCAATAGCACCGATATGAGGCAGCACAATGTCTCGTCATATTTGTACTCCAAGCCGTGCTCCACTGCAAACCTCGGCGATGTCGTCTGTACTACACTCATGTAATATTAACTTTACTTCATATAAATACAAGTGTGTTTAGGTAGTAGGTGTGCTCCCGAAAAAGCTAGCATACTTGGGAGGTTCACGCAAGAGCATAACTTTAGCTTAGCTATCACTTCCGAGCGGCAGTATATCTGCGCCGATTTACCGATACATGCAGCAATACAAATCTCTTGGCATGTCTGCTGTTCGCTATATCTCAGACGAGTGAGGCAAGCTTAACAGAAATTGCGAATGGATATACTTTTAAGAAATAGAAGCCCGTTCACCTTACACGACAGATTATTCGTAACAGTATTGTACAGTCACAGTAAAAAACATTTGAAACTTAAGGTTGCAGAAAGTTCGCAACGTCGCCGTCGTCGTTGCAAAATAGCTGTCATTATACTTCGCTGTTTTGATGAGGTAACTTGTCAATATTACTCAATTAAATAATGAAATATCGCTCTGTAGTGCACTAAAATATTGATAATGAATTGCAATAATTAATATCGAACACTGAATATTTCGTTTTAGATGTACGGAACATAACATTAGGTCTGCATAGGGAATGCAGACCTAATGTTATGTTCCGTCAAGTTTCCAAATGCTGTTTACATCTAAAACGAAATATTCAGTGTTCGATATTAATTATTGCAATTCATTATCAATATTTTAGTGAAGCGGTACGCAGAGGTGAATGAATAGTACACCCACGTGTCGGAGTAGCGAGATATTGCCATCGCTTACATAAATGGTGTTAAAAAATTAACTTTAGAAACTTTAAGAGGTGCTTTAGACCATGAAACTGAATAACTTTTACCATGGGACCAATATTTAAATCATGAATAAAAAACAGCTGTCCCATACATTTAGAGCAGTAGGTATTAAACTTTACTATGGAACAGCTGATTTATTTTTGCAATTTCAATATTGGTCCCATAGTAAAAGTTATTCAGTTTGATGGTCTAAAGCACCTCTGAAAGTTTCTAAAGTTAATTTTTTAACACCTTATATATATAATAATACATACCGGTCAAAATCATAACCCTGCGTTTTGCTTCGCCGTAGTCGGGTAAAAATGAAATGCTGTTCGTTAGTAAGCGCATCACTTGAGAATAGCTGGAAACGAAAAATTTTATAGTCTAAAGGTATGGCTTTATAATTTTTTGTTTTAACATGTTGTTGTTGTGACAGGACTACGTCTAGCGGGGCAGCTAGTTATTAATAAAAAGTATAATATATAAGAGGTACGGTCTTTTCAAAAGTAAATTACGAAGCTCCTTAACACTTTAACCTACTCGTACAAACAGACTGCGAACCAAGAGAGGCGCTGAATCAAAAGTGCCGTAAATGAAATACTAACGTTCTCAAGCCATGGCAGGCGCACGAGTCGTAAAGTAAGGCATCAAGTATTAAAGCTTATTATACAAGCGCAAGTTTTACTGCCCGTTGCAGCAGTGTAGGTCCTGCTTATCATTATTTCACTACATCACTGCGCACCTGTGTGTGCCGGCATTATTTAACACGGCAAAAGACATCAACAGCACGCCAGGGAGCGACATACCGGGGCCGGGGGCGCGGGGTGCACGAATTAATCTGACTCTTGTCTTGTACACATACATACATAAACTCACGCCAGCTTCCCATGAGCTACCGTCATCTCGCAGACACTACAGAACGCCACCTGCTACGATCCTTACATACTCCTTTTGCCTCGTTTACGTTCATACATCTGGTCATACACGCTCGCCGGTTGCGAGTACTACGCACCTCTCCTTTCTGAAGAACATCACCAATATGGTATAATGTCCTCCTAGGGCGTCCCTTCCCGGCGTTTCCAGTCACATCTTTTTTTTTCTTGTCTTGTATGTCTTATTTTCTTGGATATTTATGTGAAACATACGGGCGCATCGCGAGCGTGAAAAAGTATCTCCAACATTATTTATTCTCCTTTTGGCAGAGTGAGCGCTATCACTGCCGCGGACTACACAATTGCCAATTGTATGTGAAAATGTTCCACAGATTAAAATTCACGTCTGGTAATGATCGTCCTAACTATTATTTCTCTGTTGGGAAATTAAGTAAAAATGGAATGTTAAATAACATCCTAGACTAGAGGCACGAACTTTTAATTAAAGCTGGACTCCAGTTATTTTTATAACGGAAATTCCGGCAACATTAATAACTTTGTGAAACTAGTGCGTTCCTAGGAACGCGACGCTTCGCGATGATAAATCTTTTGAAGCATTATGTTCACTTCTAAACTAGCATTTAGATGTTATGCACAGGATTTGCGTTATGTACATAAATTAGAATCACGCGTCTTAGTCGTCCGCTTCTACTTAGAAATGTATGTAAGATCTATCTAAATAATCCGGTATTTATTAGTTATCGGATCAAATCCGTGATCGATCAGGGAATAAGTAATGTTTCCCATGAAACCGTTAGAAAAGTGTGCTCTTAAATATTGGCGGGTGGCGGGCGGGTGGCTTGCCTCAGCCTAATGAATGGCGCGGTAACTCAGTCTCAGGCTCTCGGCGCCGCGTGGCCGCGGTCGCGCCGGCTCTGCCCCGTATGTCTTCTTTAAAATAATGTGCTGGACTCGTGGCCTGCATTACTGACCGGAACTAGCACTTACAAGTTGCGTAGTTTGGACCTACCTGTTTATTTTCAGATTAGAGAAATTTTTCCACCCCAGACTTCAAATAGTTCGGTGGAGAGATTGGTCAAAGGAAACCATGATGTCAGTAATATAGTTTACAATATTTTTCTTCCACTCCCTGTCTCTTAATATTACATCAGGCAGGTTGCAGGCTGCAGGCACTTTAAAAGCGGCCAAGCGCGAGTCGGAGTCGCACACAAAGGGCTCCGTACCGCCGTACACTATTTAACACTACACCAATAGAAATACACAATCTGTGATAATTTCAACTGTCTACCTATTACGGTTCATGAGATACAGCCCCGTGACACCGTGACCGTGATAGTGGAGGCTTAGTACCTAATAGGGTTCTGTTCGGCACCCTTCGGGGACAGAACCCAAAAAAATTAAAGTTTTCCAATTATTATAGACAATGTCATACGATTGATACGAAAATTCCTTTCTCCAACCTGCCATAGCTAACCCGAAAATAATAAACATAATATCTGAAAAGTGTTTCTCGAAATCAAATGCGGACACTTTACGTTATTATGTGAGTCATCCCTCTTCTTCCGAAAAACCTCTAATCTTAGGTCCTAACTTCCTTTGGCTACCGTAACTCGCGCTAAGGACTCCATTAGTCTCTGTCGGCTGCAGTCAGAAGGCGCCGCTCCCGAGCGTGCATCGCGGACGCAGATTTGCGACGTCACTCACTAGGTCATACCTAGCCTACGTCTACACCACATTAGTAACGCCTAATCGTCGAAAAGTCTCTGTCTTGTCGGTAAACCTTACAAAAACATAGTTTATCTTCTACTGAAAGGAAGTACCTGTTGTCTAAATGATTTGTGTTAACAAATACCTACAAATATCAAACAAGGAGTAGGACCGAAAAAATGATCGACTGGCGAACAGTCGATCAGTTTTCACAAGACGAAAAGCCTCTTGATGTTCTGTTATTGTAGAAAACGGGTACCGGTCAGCCCTCGGGCGGCCATCTCACTGAGATATTTTCTTTGATCTCACTCAAATAGAAGGAACTTTTCTTGTCGGTAGATAACTTTAACATTGCACAAACCGACTCCAAAAATTGTTCCTATAATGTTTGAATTGTGAGCTTTTACGAAAAGGGTGTTGCTTGTAATAACAAAAGTTAAGCTAAACAGGAAAATCCAGGAGTTTAAAAATTACACAATAAATTATAATTATGCCATAAGCGAAAAATTCAATGGTAAAGTGACAAAAACCTTTTAATTCAGAAAATCTCTCAGAAATAAGGTAACAAGCGACAACATCGGAACGTAATCTTCGAAGTAATCCAGCTAATCTCTTAACAACAGAGTCACGACAAGGTGCCGCCGTCAGGAGCTGCGCCACTTGCGCCAGAAATATTATTATAACAAACAATGTTGGCGACCAATTTATGTTGCGCCGACAACATATTTCATATCTGCTAGGAAGGGATACGGTTTCCAGCATACTCGTACAGGGCAAACAACTTTAAATATTCCTCCTACAAATAGGAATCGATCTCTAGCTACCTAATAGCTACCGGATTTTTTGTAGGAAATCAGAATTGTCAAGTCAACTCAGAACCATGTAAGATTAATAATAAAGGATTATGACGTTTATTAGAATGTAGACGATCCTGCTGTTTTCCAAAATTCTTGCCATTCTACCTGGGGGTGAAAAGTGAATTAGGGTGAGCGTCAGGAGCAGCGGAACGAACCAATCGAGGGCGGCAGCGGCGCCCGCGCTTCACACTATATTATATTACATAGATTCGTTTACCTTAGCCCTCTCGCCAAGTAGAAATTGTTGATTTGTCACTTTTATTTGTGTCCTTCGATCCCTATCATAGCCAAGCCCCTAAGTATACAAGGCCTAACCCTACAAACCTTAGATCTTGGTCATATTGAAGACCAGTGACTTAATTTCTTACCCTATCAGGAGAGTCTGTGTGACGGCCGCGAACCGGCCAACCTGTACATTTTGACCAAGATTAAGGTTTATAGAGTTAGGCCTTGTAGAGTTAGGGACTTGGCTCTACATCCGATTTCGAATTCGATTCGACAAGCAAAGCGTTATCTGAGTCTTGGCAACCTACTTAATATTAAAAAATGTTTTCGGTGGGATCGTCTATTAACGATAACAATAACATTTTCCCCTGTAGACATTCTTAGTTATTTGCGTCATTTCTACTCGTAATGAAAATAGGTAGGTACGTACGAGCTACACAAAGAAAAATTCAAAACAATATTCCATAATGTCTTCCTACATTATTATATTATGTAAATAATTCACCTTTACGTACTAGTGAGGTGAGCGTTATCAAATCCCGCGGATAAATGCGGGATCAGCGGCGGTGCTCAACATAATGTGAGGGCGGGATTACGCGCTCATGGGTGCACCCTCATGTCCGAGCACAGCCACCCGGGACCCGGGACTCGCGGGTCGCCAACGCTGTCGCCAGCGCACTAATGCGCGTTAAACTCACCTAATCTCGTCACACCAATACCGCGAACAACTCTCAAGTAAACATGTTTCAAACAAAGTTTCATCTATCGAACTACATTCTGGAGTATTTCGTTTGTTTCGTACTCATCATTTACTCTGTAAGTGTGTGCTTACAAGAGACGTTACATTTCAGCATTAATTTGGGAGTACTAGCTCGCGCGTTATGCAACGAACAAAGGAAGGTCACAAACAAAAGACGATGTCGTTTTGAAGATAACTAATCTAAGGAAACAGGAATTTATTGCAATAGGTACATAATACAGGAATCAAAAGAGGCATTACGCTTGAAGATCAAACCTATTCTTATGTTGATCAGTGCCCTTCAGGCTTCTTTGTCCCTAAAGTTATTAGGTACGGTGACTGCGGGGCTGCTGGGCGGCCGGGGCTGACGGGGCTGACGGGGCCGGCAGGGCTGGCGTGTCGCACGACGACTTAGCGTCCCCTCGGCCGATTTCAATTACTCGTCTACTTTATCCCATTCATTTTTTACTAAGCCTCTCGGCTAGTTCGCCGCAGGTTTCGGAGCGGCCGGAATGTCGTTCCGCCCATAAAGGGACGACTGTGGAATGTAGCCCGAATTCCGGATGGGAATAAATACGTAATTCGAGTCCCTTATTGCTGTGTCGCAGTATCGCAGCGGCGAGCACCGTGAGCCGACTAGTGGCTGAAATAAAACTCTAATAACGGCCATTATCCGGCCAGTGCCGGTACCGGGGCCTTACACAAGTTATTAACAAGATTCCGAGTGAATTTATTTCTGGTTTTACTCCGGGATTAGGTCGAGAGAATTACTTTGACCCCGCGGGCCCGCGGCCCGCAGCCCGCTCGACGCCTCCGTCTCAGAATAGCTCGTGTACTGGTGAACTGGAGGTGACTTTCAATTGTAAGGTCAAACAACAGCAGAATTCGAAACAAAAGTCAAGTAGATCGCAGCGGGACTCAACTTTGAAAATTAAAATTAAATCGCAGTCTTGTAATGAAATCTAAATACCTAGTCAAAGAAATAACCAGCTGATCACAAACATGGTTATACTTAGGTCAGTGATGGCCGCTAGTCCCTAGCACCGCACACCGCACGCACTCCGCCATCCCAGACGTTATAACCGGTAAATGAATCTGAATCTGAATCTACATCAACAGTGACGGAACAAGGTTGCACTGAATAAAGAAAATGAAGTGCCTTGCGCAGAGTTGCGCCAAAGCTCTTGAAAAATGAACGCCAAGCTTGTGTGTGATACTTACAAGCTGCAGGCATCTGCTGCAAGAGGATTACTTCCACAACATAATGCCAGATGGCTGATGTTTCCTTAAAAACTGAAGCTTTCAGTTTTAGCAAGTCTCGAGTCTCGACTCTACTATACAAGGCGGAATATTTTCATGTAACAAAAACCGATCAATTTTCAATAATGGAACCGTCTCCTAATAACTTTCTTAGAAGTTCAACTAGAATAAACCAAAACCTGGTTATTATTAGAGTTCTCGGTATCAAACTAGATCGCCCAATATTTAAAACCAAATTAACCTTTGATGAATGATCCTACAAAAACAACTGAAACCAGTTGATGACCGCATGTCGGAGGATATTAGAATGTCTGCAGGTAATGTAGTCTATTGATATATGACTTCACTTAGCTAATACGTATCATTATGAGAATATTTTATTAAACGAGCTTTATTATGTAATGAACAGCGACAAAGACAAACGAAGTTCAATTTTCTTCAATTAATTTATTGTTCTATTCATAGAAGAGAGTACGTTAATCAATTCTAAACGTTTTAAATTCAATCTTATTACAACGTAAATGAATTTAAAACTTTTATTAAAAAAATAGTAATATTTAGCGATAATTATGTCAATGTTTACATTTACATAATTGTTAATTAGAAATAACTAACAAACATTTGATTCGATTTATGATTTTACTGGTTAGTTGTTATTATTTTTGTCAAAACAGTTGAGTTATTTTAATTAATATTTTTAACCGACTTCAAAAAGAAGGATTTTCTCAATTCGACTTTATGGTTATTTTTTGTATGTTTGTTACGCGACTACTCCGACAATTATGAATTGATTTGGTGATTCTTTTTTTGTTTGGTAGGTCATACTTCAGCGGAGGTACCACAACTAAAAAGTTAAAAACCTTTTACAAACAACTGATATCCAAAAAAAATTGGCCAGTCTTTGGGGACTGCCGATAGAAGTGAAAACTAAGTAACTTTTTGATTCTCGCGTTGATGTCTTTCGTTAAGTAACTTTTTGATTCTCGTGTTAAAGTCTTTCGTTCGATACATATAGTTCATGGAAAGCGTTAGATGACGATGACGCGACTTCCATGATTGTTGTTCACCCAAAAAGTGCTCAACGCGCCTAAAGAAGTGTTCAGTTCAAAAACACTACTGATTGTGCAAGCGACCGAGCGCGCCTCAGGTCCCGATACCGTCGGCGACTGATTGTGCAAGCGACCGAGCGCGCCTCAGGTCCCGATACCGTCGGCGACTGATTGTGCAAGCGACCGAGCGCGCCTCAGGTCCCGATACCGTCGGCGACTGATTGTGCAAGCGACCGAGCGCGCCTCAGGTCCCGATACCGTCGGCGACTGATTGTGCAAGCGACCGAGCGCGCCTCAGGTCCCGATACCGTCGGCGACTGATTGTGCAAGCGACCGAGCGCGCCTCAGGTCCCGATACCGTCGGCGACTGATTGTGCAAGCGACCGAGCGCGCCTCAGGTCCCGATAGCGTCGGCGACTGGCTACCGGCAAGCGACCGAGCGCGCCTCAGGTCCCGATACCGTCGGCAACTGGCTACCGGCAAGCGACCGAGCGCGCCTCAGGTCCCGATACCGTCGGCGACTGGCTACCGGCAAGCGACCGAGCGCGCCTCAGGTCCCGATAGCGTCGGCGACTGGCTACCGGCAAGCGACCGAGCGCGCCTCAGGTCCCGATACCGTCGGCAACTGGCTACCGGCAAGCGACCGAGCGCGCCTCAGGTCCCGATACCGTCGGCGACTGGCTACCGGCAAGCGACCGAGCGCGCCTCAGGTCCCGATACCGTCGGCGACTGGCTACCGGCAAGCGATACAAACTGCTGCTGATTGCAATTCAACACACTACGCCACTTAGCTCGGGGATGACTGTTTACTACATTTAAATTCTTCGATTGTAACAAACGCTGGTAAATCATGTTCAACGATGTGTAACTCAGCGAGTGTTCGTTACAAGTGTTTGAAATCATTCGCACACTACACCAAGCAGTCATCAAATATATGAACGGTTCATGTCGCTACGATGTTAATCTAATTTGTAATTACTATGTCGGCAGAAACATGAAACAGTAAACGTGCGTAGGTACTCGTGTTCCAATTTGTATCACTCATTGCTATGTTGCATGAAATTAATCTAATACCAACTGAACCGTGTTCTATCGAGTCTATTAATGGTTGCGAGCGCAGCATTAGCGCTAGTTGCTGGCGCGAGCTGCTGGCACGAGTACGACACAGGCACGTTCCAACTCGGGAGTTTCACTTTGACAAGCCACCCGTGAAATGGGTTTACTGATAATGTTATATTATTTCCTCGCAGCTCTACATAACTAAATAGCGAAGAACTTTGTGTGTTTTACGAAAGTTCGCGAAGCTAATTTTGATGAATTCAAGTGCGGCGCTTCATTACTCGGCGTAAGTTTTTATGAGCCGCCCTATGCCGCCTGAGCCGACTCGAGCCGACTCAAGTCGCCCGAACAAGTAGCAATCACTACAGTACGACTAGGGCATGATATTCGGATATCCGGATATCCGAATTATCCGGATATCCGTCGAAAATATTATCCGAATATAATTTGTTTTACTATCCGGATAAAACGGATAATACGGATAGTTACTTTTGTTCCATTTTCCTTTTGATAATATAAAATTTAACGTTGTGTTTTAAAATTGGTATTCGCAATCGTGACAATTCATGATCGATTTGATTCGTGATCTTCAAAAATCCATCAAATGACATAATTAGTATGTAGATTCATCAAATCATCATAGAGAAAATTTAAAAGTGCTGTTGCACAGAGCTCGACTTCAGTTGACGACAGAGGTGGTAATGACGTAGCACTCAGTGGTTACAAGCAGCAGAAACTGAAATATCATTTACTTTAACAGAGAAAATAAGCAAAGAGATCGAAAGGACTCTGCAGGTTGACCATCAACAGTGAATGCTTTGACAAGCATGGCATTTTCTTTAAAGGCATTGGCAAGAATGATGGCTTTGATTAGTAGTGTTGTTCTCTAGATTCATCTCGGTATTGTGTCTTGCTTGACGAGATCTTACAAAACCAAAATAGAGTTCCTGTTAAATGCAACATAAAGAAAAGGTTAGGCTTTGCTACACTTGAATAAGCTATTTTGGTAACCAAGCCAAAATCAGATTGATATGGGAAGCAGGAATTTGGAGCAGAGGCCTCATCATGATTCTCTGCATTCATGATTTGCTTTCCTGCCTGGACCATAAAAACCCAATCCTCTTTAGGAATATCCAAACTTTCACATATATGTCCAATGGAAGATAGGACTGCACAATCGCGATAACGAGAACTGACCCGAAACGCACAGAAGATAGTTCATATTCAGGGAATTGATGAAAGTACATATCATTCGCGGCTACTAGTTTGTGCTGATCCAACTTATACATCAGATACTTCGACATCTAGCAATGTCAGTGGTGTGATTTTGACTCATTTATTACCAAGTACTACTTTGTAAGACTTCCAGTCTTCATCTAATGTGCTTGCAATTGTTCTAGCCATCTTAACAAAGATAGCATTTGACCAGCTCACGAGCTATTATACCATTGGTAGATAACCCGTGGATGATAGCTTTTCTCGTATCTGTCAATGACAGATCGGACAGATTTTGCTTTTAGTGCGAACTGAAGTACTTTAGTATACGATTGTTGGAGAGTTTTTGTAATAAAAATGTCGATTGTAAACTAATATAAGTTTGATTTACCTCTTTTACAGTGGTATCCAAAATATCCATATTATCCGGATATATTCGAATAGTTGTCGGGCATTATCCGAAATATCCGAATAGTAAAATGGGCGGATAATTGCATGCCCTAAGTACGACACAACTTAGATGAAGCATATTTTAAATTTTTATACATTCATTTCAATTTCACGAATGTATTTGGCTATAAAACTTAACAAGTTATTGCGTTTTCGAAAGATCATTTTCACCTAAAGCAGTAATAAAGATTGGTTATTTTGAAGGCGCACTCAGATCGGATGGTGATCGGTTTTACGAATTTTGCCGATGTTACATCTAAGTTGTGTCGTACTGTACTGACATATAGACGTTTTTTGTTACTTGCGTTTCGAACAACTCAAAATTTCTGTAGGTATACTGATTTGCCTGTCGACTTTTCTATCTATACATAATTATATTTGAAGTATACATAAACTTACGGCTTTTTCTTATGATTATGAGGGTAGGCAGGAACTACAGAACGCTACCTGCTTCGATCATTACTTACTCATTCTGCTCCGTCCAAGGTCACACATCCTGGTCATACACCTGAACTTTCTATAGTTAAAGTTGTAAAATAACCCCTTTTCAGTGTTTATTATTTCAATTACAACTTGTTATGTACAATTACACCTAATTGAAATAACCGATTTATTATTAACCTAGTAGACTACTGTATACGAAACTAGCTGTCGCCCGCGGCTGCGCTCGTGGAAGTCGGAAAATATCGCATTGTAATCCACATGCCTCATTTAAATTACATATTTTATTGGATATAAGGATTAATAATACCGATCAAAATAGCTTCCGAAATAACAATTAAAGTGGTTACTGTGGGTCATCTTTAGAAGATACACATAGTATGCTATCGTAGACTTTTTTGTTGAACTTTTTAAGATGTACAATCCTGGAACATAAATTTTGTATCTCTCACGGTTTATGCGGCGCACGCCAGCAATGCTCCCAGTCGACATGATTTTTTCCGACATTCTCAGCCAATTTATACAAAACCTTAATGAATTATACACTTAAACCTTCCTCATGAATTACTCCGTCCATTGGTGAAAACCATTTGAAAATCCGTTCGGTAGTTTTTGAGCTTATCGCGAACAGACGGACAGACAAACAGACACGGCGGGGGATTTATAATTGTACTAGCGGCCCGCTCCTGCTTCGCAAGATTTTCACGACTTGACAAAACATCGAGATTTCTTATGCCGCCGGCACTGTGTAGGAGCCATTAGTTAAACTTAACTGTAATACACAAAAACCTTTCGGAATAAATTCTCTAAACGATGAAGGAAACCTCATCAAAATTTGTTGCGTGGTTTAGAAGAACAACGCCTCATACAGACAAACGCGAAAAGCGACTTTGTTTTGTAATAAGTATAGATAAGGATAAGGATATTAGTTTGTACCGTTGATACCTATTCCAATTACTATTACCTATAGGTATCTATTACCGGTAACGAGTTTGATCCCCGTACTGACCAAATTATTGGTGTTTTAGGTAACCCTGTGGGTTATGTTTATTTCAAAACGCAACTTTTTTACTCACAAATATGCAAAGTGATTGAAGACAGAAACCAAACATTACTCGTAAAATCAGGAACGATGCTGCGTCATCCACACACAGCCGTACACAGCGGGACCCGCGAACTGCAGTTAAATCCACATTAATGTCCGTTCGTAAAGCGAACCGCGTTTTTATTGCACAAAAAACGGTTCCTGTTCGCGAGCGCCGCCATGTCTGACGCGAGATTAAATCTTAGTTCAGAAAAACGTATTAAATGTCAGTGCGGTGCTCACCCGGTTTGCCGAATACTGGCCCCGTGAGCAGAGTCAGCAGTAGCTTCACTTAAGTATACTCGTATTATGCAATTTGGTATCCTTCGTAAATCTGAATTATACTCTAGGTAAATTGTTATAAGTGTCTCTTTTAGACATACGGTTTCGCTGGTCAAATGAATGAACCCTTAATGTATTATTATGTTGAATTTGGAGTACCTCAGTGTTCAATATTAGGCCCGTTTATGTTTTTGCTCCAATTACTTGCAGGAGAACGTACTAAACATTAAAAAAAAATCTTCATGTTGAATTTAGAGTGCCTCAGGGTTCAATATTAGGCCCATTAGTGTTTTTGTTCCGATTACTTGCAGGAATAGGTACTACATAAAAGAGTTGGTACTTACTCTTGCTTGCTCATAAAGATGGAAAATACTGATTCTGGCAGACTACTTAGGTACACTTTTTGCTTACATAAAACTAAAACTGTCATTTTAGTATTATATGTTAGAAACTAAAACGGACGTCGATACTTCACATTCAACTGTATTCAATTTTTCACATGGTTACCTATATTTGTACCAGTACCGTATCTCTCAGATTCATATGATTGATAAAGCGTGCGATGCCCTTGTTATCGAGTGTCCGTCTGAAACGCTCACAACACCCGCACACCTGCAAAAGTGACCATGATTTCGATCACTCACAATTTGTTAAAACTGTAATGCACTCCTATGACAAAGCTGGTCATTTCAGGTCGGTTTCAGTAAAATCTCTGCTCTCCCAACAGAGTGCTCGGCGCGATGATGTCAATACACGTGGAACTTGAGAAACAACTCACCAAACAGTTTAATTTAAAAACGCAGTGCAATGAGCTTTTCTTGTACCTATTTCTTAATGGTTTCTGCAGTGCAGGCTTCATTTCCGCCTACTTGCGGTACCTACCTACTTCACGTATGTGTGCTAGCAACTTTGGACCAAACAATACCTACACAAGTTTGTGGAAGCTTTAGCAATCATACGAGTAGTTAAGTTACACATCGAACAGCAAGCCACACAACAGAGTGTGACGCCAAACTTAATATACGCCAAAAGTATTGTGTAGTGCACAATACGCGCAGAGGCCGGCCAGTCGGCCAGCGTGCATGTGATATCACACACCGTGGGCACACGTTGCCACGGTGTCCGCACCACGCACGGCTCACCCGCGCGGCGCGAAAAACTAAAAAACTCGACTGCGAAAATACAAAACCTAAAAGAGAAAAATCGGTTCAGCCGTTTTGTAGTTACGAAGGAACATAGAGACGGACCCACATTAGGGTTGCACAGTAGGGTTAGTAATTTTGCGTCTTATCCCGTGTCCAATAATAAGACTTTAAAGTCCTGGATTCCGAACACACAAAAGGAGACAAAAATAATACTTTTGTCTCCTTTTGCGAAAGAATATTTAGCCGGCTGAATAGTTTATGGACTAAAGAGTGAAACAGAATGTGGATTTGATTGATCTAGTCCGAACTGCAGACTTGTATCAATGTTGACGTGTCTTGTTTAATTATATTTGTAATTTTATTAGTTTTGCAAAGCCCTTGACGGAGACAAAATACGGAGATAAACTCCATTGATAAATATATATTATAAAAGTCTGTCAAGAGTTTTATAAGCTTATTCGTGTTGATTTCCTAGCAAAGTCTCCCTAATCAACAAGCAGGTGCTTAATTTGGTCTTTATAATACTAGTAGTTCTGCGAACAGTAGACCTCGCGAGCACAAACTTTTTGGGAAAAATTAACCGCTTAGCTTGAGGCTTAAGTGCCTGCTACACGGTCGCCAACCGCGTCTCGACAGAGGTGACCTTAGGTTTACGACGAAACGTTGAAACAACTTTGCTGGTCGCCAACCAAGGCCATCTCGGTCGAGGACGCGGTTGGCAACCGTGTAGCAGGCACAGTGAAAGAACGACGTTCACGTTTCAAGCTTTTAAGAAAATATTAAAACTCTATGTTTACATATGTGTTTACGTAGGTTTTATTTAGTACTTTTTAGTTCAATTAAAGCTTGTTTAAAAAAAGTATTTTACTTTATTTTATTCTAACATTAGAATTTGATAAAATATGTGTTCTATCATCTTATCACCTTATGTGAGCTACTGTGTAAAGTCTTAGTATTCCTGTGGCCACCTTCCGGCACTTTCATCAGACCCTAGACGACACCTTGGGTTAACGTACCTACTTTTTAAAACAAATCGAAATGGCCTAAACACAACAGGGCTACCTTGTCTAATTAAGGAGTTCAGTATAGTGAACTTCCAGATCCATTATGAGGCCCTGGACTACACCTTGGGCTACCTGGCCTGACGAAAACCGACGACCGAAAAAACAACAGTTCTTATGGACTTGGACAGTAGGTACCTAGTAAAGTAAGAACACTTGTCAAGTGAGTCCAAAAGCGATGGCGATGGTTCTACCTTGTTAAGTTGAGAAGTTCCTATGGCCACCTTCTGGCTCCATTATCAGAAACCTGAACACTACCATTTATTCTTAGATCGGGCCCTAAACTTCAATATTAATGTATTAAAAGATGACACGAGACACACTTCTTTCTTATCGTTATTGACGTGCTACAACTTCAGGTATCTAATAAATACTCCCACCTTCAGAAGAAATAAATCGGAATCATGTATAGATAATATTTTAACTAATTTACCTGACACTTTTATAGAATATACAAAGGTCGATCACAATGGGCTATCAGACGGTCACGCAGGTCTGTTCTGTACACTACGCTTGGAAAAGGCTGAGTTTAAGAAACAAATAAATTTTAAGCGTATTTGCAGAAGGAAATATAGTGATAAGAACAAAAGTGACTTCAGGCAAAAGCTGTTAGAGGCCGACTGGAGCACAGGTATTAACACTTTTATTGGACAATTCAAAGAAATGCATTCAGCATTTTTTAAGAAGAGTGAACTAAAAGTTTCTGTTAAACGAAATAGGAGGTCTAAATGGGTAACAAATGGAATAAGGACAGCCAGCAAAGTAAAACGTTTCCTTAACACCATAGACAAAACACAGTGTGACACATCAGTTTTAGAATATCGAAACAAGTATAACAGAATTTATAGAAAAGTAGTAAGTTGTGCAAAAAGGAATGATGTCAGAAAACAAATAGAAATGGCATCTGATTCTAGTAGGACGATATGGAAAATAGTAAACCGACAGCGCGATGTATCTAAAAACCTTGACAATGAACAAATTATACTTAAGATTGACAACACTATTACTAATAATGGTTTAGATGTGGCTAATATATTTTCAAAAAGGTTTGATAACATTATCCACCTAAAATCTTGTGACCAAAAATTAGCAATGACATATCTTACTGAAACTGTTAGTAGAGTGGATTCTAACATGAGTTTTGACGCAGTTACACCCTTAGAAATATTTAATATGGTTAAAAAAATGCCCAATAAATCCTCAGCTGGTTATGACGAAATTCCCCTGACTATTATTAAAGATAATATTGACCTACTGGCAACTCCATTAGCATCCTTTTATAATGAGTGTATCGAGTCAGGCCTATTCCCGGATCAGTTTAAAATCGCTCGTGTGCTGCCAATTTTTAAGAAAGGTTCAAAAACAGATCCTGCTAACTATAGACCGATTTCCCTATTGCCTGTATTATCAAAGATCTTCGAAAAAATAATGAAGAATAGGCTCATGCGGCACTTAAAAATTTACAAGATACTAAATAGTCAGCAATTCGGATACCAAAAATCATTAGGAACTACCGATGCTATTGGGGCGTTAATTGACGAGGTTGTCTGTAATTTAAATGATAAGCATAAAGTGGCAGGTATTTTTCTGGACCTTAGTTCTGCCTTTGATACAGTAGACCATAAAATTCTTCTGGCCAAGTTGGAACATTATGGTATACGGGAAAATGTATTGAAGCTATTCAGCTCCTATTTGCATAATAGACGTCAGTACATAGAGATCAAGTCAGTTGTGGATGGAAAAGAAATAAATTATAAATCGAAACTAGTCACTGTAACCCGAGGTGTACCTCAGGGCTCTGTTCTCGGCCCAATTTTCTTCATCCTATTTCTAAATGACTTGATTGAGTATATTAATAGACGATTAACTGACACAAGACTAATTATTTTTGCTGATGACACTAATGCAATAGTTTCTGCAGATAGTATAAGTAGTTTAGAATCCAAGATTAATGCGGCCTTGAAAGCTTTTGAAAACTGGTTTGGTACAAATAATTTAAAACTTAATGTAAATAAAACAAAATGTTTACTATTTAAATCAACGGTACGAAATAAAGCTAGTCTTCAGGTTGTATCTTGTGGTAACAATGTCGAAGTAGTGGATAATTTTAAATTCCTAGGTGTCCACATTGACGCGTTATTAAACTGGAAGGTTGAATTATTGTCAATACAGAAGTCTGTTAGTTCTGCATGCTATGCTATCAGAAGCCTGAGGGATGAACTCACTTTGGCCCAACTTAGGATGGTATACTTTGCTTTAGCTGAGTCAAGGCTCAGATACAGTATTCAGTTTTGGGGTAACAGCTACAAATACAATGTCCACTCGGCATTTGTCATTCAAAAAAGAGCATTAAGGACGATGCTCCGTATGAGACAGACAGAATCGTGTAGGGAGCACTTCATCAGACTTAACATCTTAACAGTGCCATGTCTCTATATTCTGGTGCTGCTAACCAACTTTTTTAAGAACTTGCGCGAGACCGATGAGGAAAGACAAGCTAGGGATAGTACTCGTAGGAAAGACTTACCTTCCACAATCCAACCGAAATTGAATGTGGTTCATCACAGTCCCAGAGTTCAATCTGTCTTTCTATACAACAAGTTGCCTATGGACTTCAAAAGCATAAATAGCATAAACATATTTAAAAGCAAATTAAAGACATATTTATTGAGGAAATGCTATTACAGTATTGATGAGTTTATAGATGACAAACGACATCCCATTATTAATTGATTTGTGAATTATTATTATGTATTTTTGTGCATTTGTGTGTTGTATTGTTATTGTTTATGTCTTTTTATTTTATTTTATTTTAATACTGGGAAATGAAATTTAAAAATTATACAGAATGTTGGTAATTAACATTTATTAGTATAGGCATAACATAATATAACATAACATTTACAAATCAAATTAAGATTAAAATTAAATGATAAATAATAAAAAATGATATTATAATTAATTAATATTAGTAAGGATAATGTAATAATATTATTAATTATTTATATACATTTGGAAAGTTGTTGGTAATTGTTATTGAATTATTGACATAAAATTATTTTTAGTAAGTATTATTGATATATTCTAAATGCGTAATGAAGTTTAAATATGAATGTAATGTTTATGCTTTTTTAAATTATTATTTATTTATCATCACTGTAATATTTTCAACACAATGTATTTTGTTATGAAATAAATGACTTATGACTTATGACTTAACTAATCTTATCTCTGTAGCTGATAAGAAGTAGGAATCACACGTAACTTCGGCCGAATCTTCTCGTTAACTTGTAAAGCATACTTAGCTGTGCTAGTTTTCCTTTTAATTTCGCAAATGTATCCATGAAATGAATCGAAAAAACGTTTTCACACACACACACGCTACCCCATAACACAGGACAAACGAGAAAAAAAATTACGTGTAGGGAGGGGAGGTACCCAAAAAAAAAACATGATTTTATTTTACGACTTTGTCGGCGTGATTGATAGTATAGACCTATACCAAATTACAGCTCTCTTGTACTAAGATTCTCTGAGGTAAGCCGTTGATAGACAGAAAGACAGACGGACATAGCAAAACTAAATCAGTTAATTGAGTACTACAGAACCCTAAAAACCAGACAAATTATGAGTAAAAAATTTGTAGGCCAGCTAGAAAAATTAACAAATAGGTTTGAATAAATAGCGAGCAATTTACTGCATTTGAGGAGGTATTATCCTCATCAGATCTTTACCAATTTTTTTTTGAGACCATCTTAAAGTTACTATCTTTCAAATGAAAAAAGAACCATCGAAATCGGATCTCATGAGGCGGAGATATCCAGTATCCCCCATTTTGCCCCATTTTGGAGGAAGTAGGGGTCCAATCAAAAATCCCCGACGACAAAAAATTGCAAAAAATTCATAATACCTGTATGCCAAGTTTCATCCAGATCGGTTGTAAAATACGACCTGTACAGGAGTAAGTACAAACTGACACAAATGTAATGTAATGTCAAAGACTATTTACTTTGTCGGTTGCTAGGCAACGGAAAGGGTCGAAGTCAATACAAAGTTGGTTTTGATTGATTTAAGATATTTTCTTCTGCAGATAACTAAACCGTTCGAGTTGGTTTTACAAAAATTGCAAGAAAAACTTGTACAACTTTTATGTAAAAAAAAAAACAAAATAAAAACCACATTCATCATACTCGGCCTGTTTACATACAGAGAGACGCAATAGAAATCCCTCCAAACCCGATATAAATCACCCTTTGACCCTTCCTTAGATTGCTACGAGAGTGACGTACACGTGTGTGTGACGCAACAAGGAAAAGGGACAACTTCCAGCTTGCCCCGACCTAACCTAGATAAAACTCGCATGCAGATATTTAACGAGGGACGGGAGAACGTGTTAGTTGCAGTAAAAGGCGCGAACAAGCGAACGCGTTGAGTGCACGTGGTGCGACGGTTTATTGGATTTTCGCAGTCGGCGCCACGTCGCTCCTCTTCGCTCCTTGTCGCGCTCCCGGCTTCGGCTGCCGGCGCCGGCCCGCAAGACCGCTCCCGTGCGCACATTTTCGCGATAATAGCGTTGCACTGCTCCAGATTTTAGTATGAGTGCTGTTGTTTTGAAACTTAGCGCTTTGTTTTTTGGCTCAGGTGCCATCCCGACTGTACGGTGCGAACTGCTTAAACACAGTAGGTATGTTTTATAAACAGATAGCAAACAGAATAAACATATAGCCCCAATTACGAGAACAAACTGTTGAAATAAAACCAAAGCTTTATCTATGCTCGGTGACATTCCTCAGTAAACCGCGTCCGTTCTCCTCCTTTGAATAAAACATCTAAAGTGGCACGAGTTATATTCGTCGTGTCACAGCACTCACCGCTAATTTATGCGACTGTTAAGTTGATGAGCGTGCAACGAGCAATCATAGGCGGACGCGGACACAGGCGCACGGTGACTCAGGCTACGGACACGAAGTCAGCGGGCGCGGGGTGGCGGCGGCAGCGCGGTTTTATATAGAACCGCTCGCTCCCTGCGCCGCTACCTTCGAGGCCAGTTCCATCTAAATCTATGCATTGAAATGCGTGCCCGCTCACTTCGTATCCGTAGCCTTAAACTCGCGCGTCGCGTCGCCAGTAATGATTGCACATTAATGAACTGTACTAATTAAGCGAACATTCTTGAATAAATCCGTCACTTCTTCAAGAAAATGTCACTCTGCGTGCTTTCACGCGAAAGCTTAACTAGCTACCTACCCAAGCTCACGTTTATTTACATATACTTCATCTGAAACTATTTTTATTAGCACTAAAAATGCAAAATGAAATTCAATCGCGGGGCACGGTAGTGCGCCCGCCAATTCCAGCAAAACAAACACAAAGGCACAGAGGTACCATCTTTTCTTAAAGCCATTCAGGACACTTTTGACCCCCTGTAACTTCGTTGAGGCTACAGCTAGAAACCTTAATTTTCAGTGACCAAGAGGGTTTTTTATCTTATATTATAAGTATATTTTCCAAATTACATTTTGAACCAGTAGTTTCAGGACAATTGCAGCTCAAAGTTCCTTAATTTTGTCACTGACTCTCTCACTCACCGATCATCAAAATTCTAAGGTACTTGAACTAGCAAACACACACGCTTCAACACAGTTAACCCTTGCTTTCCAGGCTAAACAAGCCTAGAAAGCAAGTAAAAATTAAAATACATCGCAATTTCAGTTCCGTTTTGTAGAATATACGAACTGCATACTTAAGTAACTTTGTAATCGCATATTTTTTATAAAGGATTACAAAGTTACTTATGCACGTCGTATATCTAGAACGAGGGGCTGAAATTGCGGTATATTTTAAATTTTACTTGCTAACTGTTTGCTTACTTTTCCAGTTCACGCAATTTTTCGTCGCTCACACTCATCATATCAGCCGAAAGACGTCCACTGCTGGACATAGGCCTCCCCCAAGCACCGCCACTTCGACCGATTCTGTGCTTCCCGCATCCACCGAACTCCTGCGGCCTTTACTAAGTCATCGGCCCATCTTGTGGGAGGCCTTCCGACGCTACGTCTTCCAGTACGTGGTCGCCACTCCAAAACCTTTCGGCCCCATCGGCCATCTGTTCTGCGAGCAATATGTCCTGCCCATTGCCACTTAAGTTTGGCAATTCTTCGGGCTATGTCGGTTACCTTGGTTCTCCTGCGGATCTCTTCATTTCTGATTCGATCACGTAGGGAAACTCCAAGCATAGCCCTCTCCATTGCTCTTTGGGTGACTTTTAGCCTTCTGATAAGGCCCATTGTGAGCGACCACGTTTCAGTGCCATAAGTCATCACTGGCAACACGCACTGGTCAAAGACTTTCGTCTTGAGACACTGTGGTATGTGGGACGAGAAGATATTGCGTAGCTTCCCGAACGCTGCCCAGCCGTGTCGGATTCGACGATTGACCTCTTTCTCGAAGTTGGACCTACCTAGCTACAACTTCGAGCGTAGCGTCTCCGATCTTTATGAGGGCGGGTGTTACATGGGCATTTGACATGACCTTTGTCTTGTCCATGTTCATTTTAAGACCCAGTCTTTTGGAGGCTCTACTGAGGTCATCGAGCATTATACTGAGGCCCTCCATGGTCTCAGCCATGATAACTATATCGTCGGCAAACCAGGAAGGTTAGTGATATACTCGCCATTGATGTTGATGCCTAGCCCTTTCCAGTCCAGAACCTTGAAGACGTCCTCCAGTGCAGCGGTGAACAGTTTCGGAGAGATAGCGTCTCCTTGTCTCACACCTCGCTGCAGAAGGATAGGTTTCGAGGTCTGGTCGTGGAGTCGGACTGACATAGTGGCGTCTTTGTATAGGCACTTTAACACCTCGATGTACCGATAGTCGATCTGGCACCGTTGAAGAGACTGCAGTACAGCCCATGTCTCGATCGAATCGAAGGCTTTCTCGTAATCCACGAACGCTAAGCAGAGAGGCAGGTTATACTCTTCGGTCTTCTGTATAACCTGCCGCAGCGTATGTATGTGGTCCACGGTGCTAAAGCCTTTACGGAATCCGGCTTGTTCGGGAGGCTGGAAGTCGTCAAACCTGCGCGCGAGACGGTTCGTGATGACTCTTGAAAACAGCTTGTAGACATGGGTCAGAAGTGTGATGGGCCTATAGTTCTTAAGCAGGGCATTGTCGCCCTTTTTAAAGAAAAGCTCGCTCACACTATCTAAATATAAATAGATAGGCAGGTAAAGAATTTCATACATAAACAAATAGTTTGTAAAATTATTCATCACCTGCGCTACCTAAACCTATTTACATAGATAGGGACTAGGTGCCTAGTATACCTATCTACTGGAATATAAAGGTAGGCGGGTAAGTAATATATGGTATAATTACAAAATGACTAATATTTACAAGATATAACAACTGAATCTATAATTTTATTTAATATAATCATCAGTTAATATAATAAACGATTGATATAATTTTAAAATAACTAATTTTTATAATCATAACATACATTTAATATACTATCGTTTGATATACCACTCAAAAGACATAAAACATATTTAGTCTAATATGTAATTTCTATCACAGTAAATAACCTGAGTAGATACTGTAGATATACTTAACTGATTACCACCTGCCAAGATGGTCACTCGCTACGCTCGCTCGCCTTCGCGCGTTAATAGTCACTGTTCTAACCTAACCCAAATGGTTCACCAACAAGAGAGGGGGGATCTGGCACTCGGCGGCCGCTACCGCGGCTCGCTCCCTTCGGTCACTCGCCTTCGCGCGCTAATGCTCACTGTTCTAACCTAACCCAAATGGTTCACCAACAAGAGAGGGGGGGTCTGGCACTCGGCGGCCGCTACCGCGGCACGCTCCCTTCGGTCGCTCGCCTTCGCGCGTTAATGGTCACTGTTCTAACCTAACCTAACCCAAATGGTTCACCAACAAGTTAGGGGGGATCTGGCACTTGGCGGCCGCTACCGCGGCACGCTCCCTTCGGTCGCTCGCCTTTGCGCGTTAATGGTCACTGTTCTAACCTAACCTAACCCAAATGGTTCACCAACAAGAGAGGGGGGATCTGGCACTCGGCGGCCGCTACCGCAGCACGCTCCCTTCGGTCGCTCGCCTTCGCGCGTTAATGGTCACTGTTCTAACCTAACCCAAATGGTTCACCAACAAGAGAGGGGGGATCTGGCACTCGGCGGACGCTACCGCGGCACGCTCCCTTCGGTCGCTCGCCTTCGCGCGTTAATGGTCACTGTTCTAACCTAACCTAACCCAAATGGTTCACCAACAAGAGAGGGGGGATCTGGCACTCGGCGGCCGCTACCGCGGCACGCTCCCTTCGGTCGCTCGCCTTCGCGCGTTAATGGTCACTGTTCTAACCTAACCTAACCCAAATGGTTCACCACCGCTCGGCGGCCGCTCACGCAAGTTTTGTGAGTGTATGCAGACCAGCCGCTGTGTGCAGCCAGACCGACACCTGTTATTGTTATACCGTGAAGTTTTCTTAGAAATTGTATTGTTCGTGTCGTGTCGCGCTGCAAAAGCCGTTAGCCTTCTAACCTAACCTATCCGAGTTGGATGGCTTTGAATCGGGGTGTTAACCATAATGATGGTATCAATATATAATTTAAACGATAGACCTAATGATTTTCGATTAAATAAACGTTATATCCAATAACATTATACGAAATAAGTTTTAGAGTATATAAATGTTATATGTAAAGAAATTATATCAACAGTTGGTATATCTCACGTTTATTATATCTTGTGAACGTTATTGAAATGAAAATATACCAAATAACTTTATATGATATGAGACGCACCCAAGGTAGGCACAATCAGTCTCTTCGAAGGTTACTTGTAAAATGGACAATAAAAAAACCAGTTGTCAATTAAACTGCATTGAAATTGAATGAAGAAGCAATAATAATTGGGTATAACAATCTTTGGGATCTACCTACGATGCGGCAGATAGACACACAAATCCAAACGTACTATTTAACAAATGTAGGTTCAATATCAGTTTTGGGGTGTCTACCTACAAAAAGAAATGAGATCCCATCAAAACAGTACATGTAAAGCTCAACTCCCACCGTGCACCATATCGCGGACGCACGCGCACGACGCACCGTGGGAAACCTAGCGTGCGTGGTAGCGCAGACGCGCGTTGAACGCGTGTGTGGCGGTGCGTCCTCGTGCGGGCTGGTGCGCGTGCGCGATATGGCGCACCGTGGGAGTTGGCTATAAGAAAATGCAAATCACGCTACGCAGTTCTTCTACCGCAAAAATGTGGTTGGAGGATCCACCCATTTCTAAGAGTATGAGTGAACTTTCTCACTTTAGAAAATGGAGGATTTTCCGACCAGACAGGTGTTAGGTCTGGCGGGCAACTGCCCGTAAGTTGATTTCGGCTAGTCTTATCTATGTCGTTCGCGCGGTAAACTCTAACTACGCGATGCAGAATTTGTGTGACGTCATGTCTTTGCTGAGTAGTTCGTATGTGGCGGTGTATCCGCTACATCATATTCAGGATCGGGGTCACTAAATTACCATAAATAGATGATAAAAAATAATTACAACCAATAAGATCGCTCGAAGCTGTTGTGTTGCAAACTATTCTTCTTCTTCTTCGTGGCGATGGCACGACAGTTTATTTTTTGGCCCAAAGCACAGATAACCCCAAACTTCACCAATTCCACGGCGTCGATGGCAGCGCAAACTATTGAAAAGCATAAAGAAGAGCTGAGTTAAATTCGATAAAGAACTACATGTTGTAAAGCTTGCTAGGGTACGATTGTTGCCGCCAAAGTGAAGAGGCACAAAGGACAAGTTAAAAGTGATGCAATGCATGCGGGAACCTGCATCCGACCGCAGACCGACGACATCGCACAATACATGCAGAAGGCGAACTGAACAGAAAGAACCATGACTGTACAACTGTGGGGTATACACGTATAACTTTAGGGCAGGCAGGCAGGGCCAGCGTCATTGTAGGCCTCTTTGTCGGGCGACAAAACACCATAATTATTAGACAACTAGCTTCTGCTCACGACTTCGTTCGCGTTTTTATAAAACTTCTCCATACTACGCTTGTAGTTTTGGTCTCAGCAGCCAAAATATACAGAGTCAGTGCTGGTGAGTAAGCGACTTACAGTTGTCCGTGTGAGAAGCAGCTCGTACTGAGGTCGACACCGCAGCCTTCAGTAGCAATATCCCATGGCTTGTGAAGTTTTTAGTTGTTAGAGAATTTATGAACGCCTGCGTGCTTGCAAATACATGACACAACACTGATACACTGACTGATGGATTCTTACAGATGATTCCTGACGAACGGCTATTACTAAAAGAAATACAAATAACAAGATACTTAGTAAACAGACGGATTTATCATTAAAGCCACCATTGGGGACTGACGTTGACTATACTGGGCCTTTTTGCATGTAGGTATTTGCTATTTGGCCCGTTGACCGAACCAGGTCGGCCAACGGGCTCTTAGAATAGTATTACAAAAAATGAATAACAATAATAGTAGTGCGTACATTGATAATCGTCGGTTGGTGCCTCTTTAAAAGCGCCTCTACGAGTTGGCTTCGGCCGCTTGTACGCCTTCCAAAGGTCCGGGTCCCCAGGGCCCCGAGAATTGTCAAGAAACGTAAAAATAATAAATATTAGGCAGTGTATAGAGTGCCACCAGTGGTACTCTATCCCTATCGGATAAAGTGCCACTACAGGCACCCTAGTAGCACCGCCTCGGCCCGGCTAAAGTGCCGCAAACATTGGATTGTCATTGTCACTGTCACTAAGTCACGTCACTTGGTATTTTGTTTGATTGTCGAGGTTAGATCGCTGTAAAACACCACATTACCAAAACATTACATTCTCTTGTGCCTAAACGGACCCTGGCACTTCGCCGGCCGCTACCGCGGCACCGCTCGCTACGCTCGCTCGGCTCGTGCGTTGTGTGGTCACAGTTCTAACCTAACCTAACCTAAATAACAAGTGACAGTGACAATGCAACGCTCACGGCACCCTAGCCGGGCCGAGGCAGTGACACTAGAGTGCCACAAGAAACTCGCGGCACTCTATACACTTCGTAAATATTTACAAGCTGCGCCCCGCGATTTCAGCCGCTTAAGTTTCGATCCCGTCGGAATATCGGGATAAAAAGTATCCTATGTCCTAACTCAGGTCATGGTCTGCCCCTGTGCCAAATTTCATTAAAAAAAAATTTCAAAATTCCTAAATCCGATCAGCCGTTTTAGCGTGAAAGCGAAAAAAACCAACATGCGAAAGTGAGTTTGTTGGTAAAAAACTCACATTCGCATTTATAATTAGTTAGAATTAGGATTGGCTTACAACTCGAATCACTAAGCTAATAGCGTTGTTCAAAGTTGCCTAATATAGCCGTTCTTATACTCTATGTCATGATTGACTGCTCCAAAAAGGTCTATCGTGGTGATAATCGTTTGAAAGCTGCAATATTCTAAACATTTTGGCTCATCTTTTTACAATTTGCGGTAAAATATAGAAGAATACAAACATAATGCAATTTTGTTCATCCCCCATAGCAAATAGGGAGATAATTAATAGCTTACAGACCAACCAGACTTGTAGGGGATGGGATATCTATGCAACATTCGAACAAATCTATCCGGTAGTATTTGCGTGATGCTGGAACATACATTCACACAGCACCTTCATTGCACACAGCTAGCTGGCAGGCTGGAGTGAACCTCCTGCACCTGACTGCTCATTGCACACAGCTAGCTGGCAGGCTGGAGTGAACCTCCTGCACCTGACTGTTCATAGCACACAGCTAGCTGGCAGGCTGGAGTGAACTCTTGCACCTGACTGTTCATAGCACACAGCTAGCTGGCAGGCTGGAGTGAACCTCCTGCACCTGACTGCTCATTGCACACAACTAGCTAGTAGGCTGGAGTGATCCTCCTGCACCTGATTGTTCATAGCACACAGCTAGCTGGCAGGCTGGAGTGAACCTCCTGCACCTGACTGTTCATAGCACACAGCTCGCTGGCAGTCTGGAGTGATCCTCCTGCACCTGACTGTCCATAGCACACAGCTAGCTGACAGGCTGGAGTGAACCTCCTGCACCTGACTGTTTATAGCACACAACTAGCTGGCAGGCTGGAGTGATCCTCCTGCACCTGACTGTTCATAAAACACAGCTAGCTGGCAGGAGTGAACCTCCTGCACCTGACTGTTCATATCGCACAGCTAGCTGGCAGGGTGGAGTGATCCTCCTGCACCTGACTGCTCATTGCACACTTGCATCTGTCCCGAATTCAAATAGTAGCCGTTTAGTTGCATCAATTACAGTGATATAATTTGCTCGAACGGCGTCTTGTTATTTGTTTATTATCAGTTCTATTGCTATACCTAACGACTTATACAATGCCTATTTCGTTAACAGCTTTAAAACAAATATTAATTTAATAAAGCAGTCATAATTGTTGAAAGTTTCGGTCCGAAAACCTCGCGACCCTTCGATTTAATCTGAAAAGGGCACTATTAGTATAACTAGCTTCAAAATTAACCTTTATGTAATTAACTTGTGTGTACCTTAGCCTAGGTATATTACTATAATCGACATTAACTCGGAAATGTAATGTTTTCATTGGGAAATTCAAACTAAATGGATATGTCTGGGGAACACGCAAGTTGTACAAGATCATAGCCATGGGACCCCATACTACTAGGTCTGAGGTTATATACCAGGCTGATGGTCTAGTCAAGCTATTCTCTACTAGTACCTAATATGATAGACAGAACGTCCTTTTTTTGATAAAAACTCACCGAGGTGCACCCACCGGTGAGTTTAGAGTTTTTCAAAGATTAAATAAACAGGAAGAAAGAGACGGCGACGTGTAAACTGCGACAACGCGGGAGAGCGCGGGGGCGCGGTGCGGGCCGCGCGAGGGGGCGCGGGCGGTGACTGGGGCGGCACGGGGGGCGCAAAGAAAACCTACTTCACCTTGTTTTTACGGTCACGAGATTTAATAACGAGGAATTTGCAGTATGAGCGCGTTTGTCGCCCGCGCACAAGCCTAGCTATTTATATCCCTAACACAAATAAGTAAAGCTCTAAATTGAATGCGCTGGAGCCCCAATATGTAATAATGAGTAGCCTAGGATTCCAAAAAGCGGAGTAGGTTGTACAAACACTGGTACAATGTTGCAAACAACTCAAAGTATTAAATTGTCAGTGTCAGTAATCAAAGCGTTCTCGTGTTACCCACTTGCAAGAGAAAAGAAAATTCATCCCGTTATGCACTTTATTCAGGTAATTGTAGTAGGCAACTCTATTGTCTATTCAGTGACCCAAGGTTACTGAATAAGTAATAATTAAGTGGAGACAGTAGTTGTTCGGAATGTTATCTATTGTCCAGCGGTAGGTATTAGAAGGGTTGTGTCCGGTGCCCCGGACGGAGCCGGCCGGATGCTGCACATATATTTATTGCACCACGTGAAGGCCCGCAGGCACCGCCGCCTTACTTTGGAAGCTACTCAATATACTGCGCTTTGAATATTTTTCCCTTACGTCCTCATATTGAACGTAGTCCTTCGGTCCGTCGGTAACGTACTTCATATAGATACAGCTCAAATGGACACACATTTGAACATTCACCTCAACATTTCTTATGTGAAATTTCTTATAAGATCGAATCAATCATAAGCTTCATATCATGTAAGGTTTATTTCATCTTACAAACTTAGCTCTCTGAAGATTGATAAGCTTTACCTTTTCCATATAACTTGAAAAGTGAAGCTGATCAATCTTAGCATATTAAGATTTTTTACGTAAGACGAATGTACTCTGCAAATATATTTAACTAACTTCTGCCTGCGACTTCGTTCGCGTGGAAGTCATAAGTCAATAATGTATATCAAAAAAATTGAGTTAGGCGCAGTTCGAGCCCGCGCCGCAGCTTCGTGAAAACGTGTTGTGAAATAATATCAAACTTTAACGATGTTATTTAATATTTACAATGAATTACAAAAAAATATGTTCATTGGATTCCTAATGGTGCAAGCTTTCATCGATTGTGATATTTTTTGGTTCTGAGTTGATTTACGGCCGATTTAAGCAAAAAATTCTCTTACTGTTTCCGATGCTGCCGTTGCGTTTGTATTTGATCGGCACTAGATTTTTTAGGCTCATTGCATTCTTCAAGATGCAACCTTTCATTGATTGAGATTTATAAAATTTCTGAGCAGATTAACGACCGATATGATTCTATTGAAATTATTATGCTATTATCAACTTCAAATGCATTTTTACCTCTATTTTACGAAATACTTCTTTACTTTCTATAAGTCTACCTCCGTCTTGGTAGTCTTTTGTCAACTCTTGGGGACGATACCAGAATCACCGTTCTAGCTGAACACATTTTTGCACTATACTAATTGAAATTTCGACATCATTATCATCATATCAGCCAAAAGACGTCCACTGCTGGACATAGGCCTCCCCCAAGCACCGCCACTTCGACCGATTATGTGCTTCCCGCATCCAGCGAACTCCTGCGGCCTTTACTAAGTCATCGGTCCATCTAGTGGGAGGCCTTCCGACGCTACGTCTTCCGGTACGCGGTCGCCACTCCAGAACCTTTCGGCCCCATCGGCCATCTGTTCTGCGGGCAATATGTCCTGCCCATTGCCACTTAAGTTTGGCAATTCTTCGGGCTATGTCGGTTACCTTGGTTCTCCTGCGGATCTCTTAATTTCGGAAAATTTATTTTTCTTCATTCTTCGGAAAGGGGTTTGAAGATTTTTGTATGGAGGGTGGCCCTAACGTGTTGCCGCCATTTTGATTTTTTTTCAGAATCGCGGTGAAAGACGAAAGTTATATATTTAGATAGAGGACACTTATATAAACAAAAAATGTCATGTAACATAATATCGTAAAGCGTCAGGTTTCGGAGTTATTAACCGAAATATAAGTCGAAAACTGAACCACGAAGCAAGGATTTTTATTTTTTTTTGTGTTTTTTTCCCTTCAGATAAGTATATTGAACTATGAAAACATAATTGCATCATGTATTAGGTAATATTTTAGTTAAGAGCGAAAGAGACAAAAATATATGTATACCCCCCGCCGAATGAGGACGTATGTTATATGGTATATGTATTATATGGTGCATGGCATGGGCGCGACACCAAGAAAATCCAATTCAGCCTGAGCTGCCTTCTTGGATGATATTATTTATACCGAATATGATTAAAAAATCTTATGTTTTATCCACTAGGTGTAGTCAATTAATTCATGTGTAAATAACATCAACATGAAGTAGGTAACTACAACATAAATAAATAAATTCGTTATTAACGATTGTTATTTTTATCTTTGAATATCTCAGAAACGTGACACTTTATGATGTTATATTATACGAAGTTTTATGTTTGTATAAGTGTCCTCTATTCAAATATATGAAATTTATTGTGCACCTCGATTTTGAAAAAAAAATCAAAATGGTGGCTGATTTTAGGGCCAAAATCTTCAAACCCCTTTCGACATAGAGTGAAAAATAGAGGGCGGGGCGCGTGCGCCAGTCCTCGCGATTGATGTGACGATATAGGCAAATTAAATCGGGTTGTTCCCAGAGGTCCACGAGTCTATTGTTCTCGAAAAAAGAAAATTCATACTTTACTTCCCAACGGGTCCACGACATTTTAAAATATAGATTGTTTCTTTCTTTCCCTACGGGTCCATGAGAATGTTTGGTACAGTCAGCAATAGAAGCTTGGCAGGGATAAATGTTTATTATTTCTATGAAATAAAATAATTAGTATTGATAACTAAGAACTCTTTACTGTATCACATGAATGATCATAACCACAAAAATCACAGTTTTAGTCACAGTAAATAATTATAAGCTTAGACTAAAATATACTTATATTTTAAAAATCCGTTTCAGAATAATCACAATAAATCATCTTAATCTTACAGTAAAATATACTTCTTAAGCATTATAAAAAATCACAGCTTCCGAATAATTACAGGAAATTATCTTAATCTTACACTAAAATAGACTTATAAAAAAATCTCAGTTTCAGAATAAACACAGTAAATCATTTCAATCTTAAACTAAAATAGACGCATTATAAAAAATCACAGTTTCAGAATAATCACATTACATCATCTCAATTGTAGACTAAAGTCGACTTAAGAAATAAAAAAAATCGCAGTTTCAGAAGAATTACAGCTAATCGTCTCAATCTTAAAATAAAATGGACATTTATTTTTTAAATGTGATTTTTTTTAATGGTCGTATAAAAAAAAATCGTAGTTAACACGTTCAGTGCCGGGAGCCCTCCTGAGGGATCACGATCAAGATCAGTATTAATATGGGATACCGGTAGCTCTCGCGGAGGGCACACGCACAGCATTATAAACCGTGAAAATAAAATCTGATGTATATTTTTTCCGCCTCTGTGGTCTAGTGGTTAAACCACCTGTCTCAGACCCAGAGGTCCCGGGTTCGATTCCCAGAGGGAGCAAAATTTTCTGCTCGGTTTGGTTGGTGGTAGGGCTTGTTTTAAGTCCGCCTGGCCACCATCTTATCTAAGTCTGTCGCCATAACAACAATGTTAACAGCATTGTTGTGTTTCGGCAATTAGAGATAAGATTAACCAATTCCTCCAATTCAATTTCCACCTTCGGCCTGATCATCACTTAACATCAGGTGAGTTGCAGGCCAAAAGCTTCCCCGCGGTGGGTAAAAAAATATATATTTTAACAAGATTTATTAGTATAATGTATGAGTTGGTTTTAAAATCAGCAACCCTCCCGGAGGGTTCACTTCCAATATGTATGGCGGCAAGGCGTGTGAGTTCTATGAACAGTGGGTGGAGTCGAAAATGTTAATAACTATCTAAACAATAAAAAAAATTACTAAATTAAAAATAACTATATAAACCATGCCTGCTGCATGTTGCATCCTCGCTTGCATGCTGCATGCTTGCTTACATGTTATAATATGTTGCATGCTTTGCTTACATCCTACATGTTGCATTCTTGCTTGCATGCTACATGCAAATTGCATGCATGGTGTGGTTTTAAACATGTGTTTTGTGGTGGTTCCCTGTCGTACTGTACTATATTTTAGGTTTTTTTAAATAATACCTCATTTTTATAACCTTATTTTTAAAAACATTCAGTTCACGTCACAGTATGTCGCAAACTGATGGCACTTAATACACTGCTGAGATAGAGTGCCCCTAACGGTCCTCTATACACTGCCTTAATTTATTATGTTTGTTAGAGAGATTGGATCCTTATGATTGACCATACCGATTGACGTTAGGTGTTGATTCCCGAGTGTGGCAAGCGATTTGCGAAAATTACGACAGAAATTTTGTTTATTACGTATCATGCTCTTCTCTACCCCCCCCCCCCCCCCCTTCTATACCCCTTTCGTTATTATCAGGCATATTTTAAAGTACTGTCGGCGTACTGTTACTTACTGTACTGTACTTGGTTATTGCGCAATAAAAAAAACTGTTGGCAATTCAGATCAACTTTTAATTTAAGATCACATTAATCACAGTGTGTGAATTGCTAGAATTCACACCCTGTAGGTACACGACACAACTATTTGGAACGCGCGACAGTTTCTCAACGTGTTCACTGCTTGACCGACACCGATGAACTCTGCTTAGCACCAGCAGGTCCGAGTGTTATGTTGTAGACTCTGTCGAGAGCCGCTAGGCGGCGCTGGCGTCCCGATTAGCCAACTGAGTAACGTATTTCCGACATAATAATATAATACTTAACCCAAAAAAAATATTAAAATAAAAGTTATAAAACGAAAACCCTCTACGACAAAAAAGCCAACTAAAAAGGAGAGTATACTTACCTGAACAAGTCAGACAGACAAATTAAAAATCCGGAGTCACACGTAATCTGTTCGATGCCCTAACACGTGTGACTCCGGATTTTTAAATGTATCTGTCTGTGATGTCTTGTTTATACCTTTTTAATTGACGTTTTATGGTAGTTGGGTTTTTATATAACCAGAATCTATTACAATGCATGCAAAATTGATACGTTACACACAAAAGTGTTCAAATAATTAAAATAATAATTAACTAATTAATACTAATTTATTTTTTACTTTTATCTAAACTATGTATTACTAGTTTTAATTATTTCACTGTGTTATTATTCTGCGCATAATGTAGTGCATGCTGTGCTTTTCTATAAGTAATGAGGCGCTTACACTTAAGTTTGCAACGTACAAATTGTAAAGTAATAGTGTACTCATTGTTGAAGAGCCTTTTTTAAATAAATAAATAAATAAATAAATAAATAATCTATATCAAATATCGATTAGCGTCTCAGGTAATTCTTCAAACTAATTTGTGTCTTTATTTAAACATGTAAATATTGTAACGTTCGGCCAGCATGCAGCAGGACACGTCGTACTCAGCTCGTAACCGACATTAAATTTCCAAACTGTAATGCACAGTCTAGACCTGTCAACCTAATGAACAACTAATTGAAACAAACACTTAGCTCGTGTTTGTCCCAGACACACGCGTCAATCACGGGATATAATTTAGTAAGCAAACTGCTTTGCTCTACATCTAAACTTGTGTCTAGTATCTCATACTAAAGTGACATTTCTGAGAAATCTCGTAGTGATGATTATGTAAAAGATAATCATGGGTACAACTCTACAGCGAGACACAGTCACTGTGGTCCAACGTGACAAAGTTTACGTACTTATTCTCAAAACGAACTAAAAGCTCTCGCACAGCTAGGCACGCGCTGTTCATTACATTCGAGCTACTGCTAAGCAAACTGAATGGAAAAGTAATTTGTAATTCACTAATTGGTCGGTTCTTGCTGATATTGGCGCCAATTTTTCGTTTAAATACTACGGACGCGATACGTTTCGACTAAACTTTTCAATTGTATTTTATCCGTAGAGAAATTATTTCATAAACTTTTACCGTAACGAATGGTTTCAATTAAATTGAAACTTTGTCTGTTCAGTGATCGATTCCGTTTTGTTTTTGAAGCTTAGGGTCGCGCCACACCTGCCGAACGTTCCGCGGCGGAACGTTCCGTCGCGTCATGTTTGCTTGCATTTCTTTTGACGTAACGTTCGGCTGATGTGTCATAGGTAACTTGAAAAACATTAGGAGCGTATTCAACCGAACCTTCCGCCGCGGAACGTTCGGCAGATGTGGCGCGACCCTTACATTTTGTTTACACAGAGTGTCGGTCGGGGTGGCGCCGCACTACCCGCACAAATAAAATAAAATTCCTCGTGAAAAATTGGAAATTCAATAACTCCCTCGCCGAGGAGCGATTTCCTCTCGACACTCGACAGTCGACTTTAAAAATATGATAGATGATACATTGGCGGGGTTTTTTCTCGTTAAACTTAACTCGACGGTGGCGGCGGCGGCGGCGGCGGTGGCGCGGTGTTGGGAGAGGTTTGTTCCGCTGATTTATTGGCGTCGGATTATATCCGCTACGGTTTTATCGGTACCTCATCTTCGGTAAATGATTGCACTTTCATAATTTTTATTTTATTCCCCTGATGCTTTGACTTCTGAAAAGTTTCTTCTTCTTCTTTGTCGGTGCACTCTTGACAGAGCGGTCGTGGTCATCACGCTGCAGTGAGATTTCGGACAGCCGTGATTTGCCTTACGGTGCTACGCCATCGTTCTCTGTCGGCTGTACCATGTGTGCATTCGTGTAATGGGCAGCCCACTGCGGATTTTATCTGGTCGGTCCATCGCATGGGCGATCTGCCTCGTGCTCTTGTTCCTTCGACCTTTCCCTGCACTACAAGACGTTCTATGGAATCGTTTCCCCGTCGTGACACATGCCCAAAGAAATGGAGTATTCGAGCCTGTACTGTGGCCGATAGACGCTGCTTGATGCCGAGTTCTTGGAGTATAGATGTGTTGGTGCGAAATTCTGTCCACGACACTCCAAGCATTTTCCTCCAGCACCACATTTCCAGAGCGTCTATTTTCTTCTTCTCAACTTCTCTAAGTGTCAGAGCTCCTAGGTAGATATATGACTGTACGACATCGCAGTTCGCAATCTGGGTAACTTCGGGCGAATTATTGTTTGCACGGTCGACAATCATCATCTTCGTCTTACTTCTGTTTATTCTCAAGCCGAATGATAAGCTGGTATGTTCCATCTTGGAAAGCAACTGCTCCATGTGGCCAATACTAGTTGCGAATAGCGTAGTATCATCCGCATAGCGTAAATTCGATATTTTAATTCCACCAATTGATACCCCGTCCGTCCAATCCTCAAGGGTAATCCGCATTATCAGTTCTGTGTAGATGTTAAACAAGAGCGGTGATATGATGCATCCTTGACGAACGCCTGCTCCGGGGTGGAAATCATTCGATAGTACGCCATCTGTTTTCACCGACGCTGTTCCGTCCTCATAAAGACGCCTCAAAAGGTGCACAAGGTGTGTGGGTGTACCCATAGCAAGAAGGGATCTCCACAGCATCGGCCATTTCACCGAGTCAAACGCCTTAGAAAAGTCAACAAAGCATATATATAATAATAATAATAATATGTCGGTTTGATGAACTCTCGGGCTTTCTCAATAATTTGTCGCACAATAAAGATCTGCTCTCGAGTACCTTTCCCCTTAACAAACCCAGCCTGTTCAGGTGCAACTTCTTTGGATAAGTAGGTCTTCAGTCGCTCATTCAACACATGCAACAAAATTTTACTGGCGTGCGATATCAGTGCAATCAGGCGGTAGTTGCTGCACTTCTTTGTGGAACCTTTTTTATGCAGTGGGATGAAAACAGTGTGGGCCCATTCTTTTGGCCAAGTTCCACCTTGCCATATTTTGTTACAAAGAGCATGAAATATTCGTACCCCCTGTTCGCCTGCGGCCTTGATAGTCTCGATTGGAATAGCGTCTTTGCCGGTGGCTTTACCATTCTTTAGGTGTTTAATGGCAGCTTTGACTTCCTCTTTAAGTATACTCGGTTCCATGTCTTCATTATTGGGCTCAGTAGGAGTGAAATCTTGGGAGAGATGGTCTTCGTATAACGACTGGCAGTACTCCTTCCATGTCTCGGAAATATCTTCCAGTTCAGTTACCACTTCACCTCGACAATTCTCAATAGCCCAAGTTTTAGAAGAGAGAGATTTCGTAATGTAGCGTATCTTGTGATGCAAGTCCCTGGCCTCATTTCTGTTGCTATGAGCCTCTATCTCTTCGCATATTCTGCTTAAGCTAACATTTTGGTCTCGCCTGCAAGCTGCTTGAATCTGCGCTGACTGTTGGTTTAAGGTTCTCACATCAGCGCCCGATGCTTTCATCCTACGTCTTTCTTCGATGAGAGCTAGAGTACTGTCGCTCATCCATTGCTGTCGTTTTCTAACTTCTGCAGGTGGTTGAGAATCTTTGACTGCGCCTTTTATAAGCCTTTTTGCTTGTTCCCATAGCTCATCTGGGTTACTTGATTCTAGATCCGCATCCGCCCATTCAGTCCAATTCTACTTCAGGGCTATCATAAATTTAGAGCTGTCCTTCACTTCAATTCTTTCGCGTTGGTCGAGTTTTCTGGCTGCTCGTAGCTTTAGGTGCAGTTTGGAGATTAACAGTTGATGATCTGATCCGCAGTCCGCTCCAGGCAACGTGTGGGCATTTCGGACTGAGGTTTGCCAGCGTGACCTAAAAAGTTTAGTTCGCTTTAAATAATCAACAAGCTGTCGGGATCTGTTCAATTTATTGTTCATCTAGGAAAGAATTCTGCTAATGTTGCTCAACCGAATCTTAGGTGAGCGGGGTGTTGCTGAGAGCGTCGGCAAACACGTCGAGCAGGAAATATCTCGCTCCTTGAATACGCGACCACTATATGTGAACACACAGAGGGTTAGTACTCTTACCACCGCGCGATACAAAGCCCGTACATAGTTTGCGCTCCATACGTTTATGCAAAACTGAGCAGTCTCGAACCATTGTCGTCGCGACTTGCAGAGTCAAGTTTTGTTTTCCACACCTAAAGTGTTACCCATGCTTATCCTGGCGGCTTATTAGTAGTGGACCTTCTGTTCCGCGCCGCTGGTGGTGCCGCAGCCCCGGGCGCGCGGGCGGTCTCGCGCGTTAGCGGCACGTCACAATGGCGCTGCGCTCGTCTGTCTGCTTTGAACTCGCGGTAATGAAGCCGCGACTGCGAGTAACTGGGTCCTCGTCCGTGGTACTCACCGGGTAACGTAGATATATTATTGCAGTGATAGGGATTACATACAGGACGATGAACTTGACAACTTGACCGCATGCCACAAACAAGTGTGACGTTAATAGTTTTTTTCCAGCGGAATGAGAGGTGCTTGAGCAGGTGTCCACCACTCCTAATCACTGTTCATTAAACAATGTTTTGTTTAATATTGCTGAATCGACCGACGTTCCTTCGCAAAGTTTTATGTTCCTTTGTCGATGCGCATGCGGAAGTGTCTAAATAAACATGGTGTCTCATTAGCACGGCGCGGAAACCTAAAAGTTTGTTCAATAGGCGAGGCGATATATTGCGAGGGAGTTAATCTAGAGTGTGTCGCCGCGACGTAAAGTGTTTCCATTAGCTCGTGCCGCGAGTCGCGACTCAAGAGCTAGTAGTTGCGAGTGCTGTGCGTAATAGCAGTTGGGGCTGCCTGGATGTTGTGAAAATGGTGCTTCAGCCACAAAACTAAACTTGCATCGTCACTTGTAGTGCATCTATTTTGCTGATTTTGTATAGTGAAGGAAACTGCCTTCACTATTTGCATAGCAATATGGATGTCAAGATTTTGCTACAACACATTTCATGGGCAGTTGCGTTTAAAATGCCTAGAAAAAGCCAGCAGGGGTTCAAATTCAAACACGTATATGTACGTATCTCGTCACATGTGCCGCAAGGTACGCGTCCGCGTCAATACGCAGTCATCCGCACGTTATTATATCCTCACTCACCTCAGCGTCTCATGCGGAACATTATTGTCAGTCTTGTAAGGGATATCTTCTTTGGTTTGAGCTTTTACTGTTATTTGAACCATTATCCCGCTTTAATTAAACAAATATATTTTTAAGCATCATCTGCTTAGAGTTGTCCCAACTACAGGGTCGGCTTCCAGTCTACTCGGATGCAGCTGAATATCAGTATTTTACATGGAGCGACTGTCTATGATCAATCCAGTTACTGGGTAATACGATACCTAAGGGTCGCGCCACACCTGCCGAACGTTCCGCGGCGGAACGTTTCGTCGCGTCATGTTTGCTTGCATTTCTATGGACGTAACGTTCGGCTGATGTGTCATAGGTAACTTGAAAAACATTAGGAGCGTATTCAACCGAACCTTCCGCCGCGGAACGTTCGGCAGGTGTGGCCCGACCCTAAGAGTGGTTATCCAACTGCGCTGCGTGTCGCGGGTTTGATCCCCGCAGGCAAAAAAAATATTTGTATGACCTACAAGTAGTTGTGCGGCAGCGTTATAAATATATTAAAACATATAAAAAAGTTTCGGGGTTCTCACTACCCGTAACGACTGTCAAAAATCTACGAATGACAGCCGGCACCGAGGAGGCTCGATCTCGACATACACGTCACAGACCGACATCGGTGATTAAATTGTTAAGTTTGCGGCCTATATTCAATTTTAATTCTCCTTTTCCTTATTTGTCAAGGGTTATTTCGCAAGTGTTACTTACCCTCGTAAACTCTCTGCGCGTCGTTTGCCTTGTGCTATCATCAGACACAGCTCTTCACAGCTTCCGTTATGCAACTAACAAATATTTTTATGAATACCGTAACATCGTGCGTAACAACGTAACCCTGTCTTAATGCTAGCGTGCGAAACGTGCGAATTTCATAAAGTTTGATATAACGCGCGTAACTCGCGGGCGGCAACACCTGGCTTGTTTATAACAATCACACGCACGCGGGGTGCGGTCGGAATGAGCTCGTGAAAAATTTGCGTTGTTATGAAAATTCACACATTTTCCAGCGCGCGGCGACTTGCTACGGTCGCGGTACAAAGTTTACGCGGCTTACGCACTTTGGCAACTGTTTTTATTGCGCTTATTTATTTAGTTAGTCGCGGGTAGAAACGATTAAGAAGACAGTAAGTGAAAGACAAAAAACAAACACTGACACTTTTTAGTTAATAGCTACTTTGTATTTATGGGATGACTGCAGCTCAGCTCACCTATTTAGAAATAATGTCGCCGACGCGTGCTCTCTCTACTTAGCCTTCACTAGCGGGCCGCTCTCCTCGTCAGTCGTCGTGGAACTTTTTTCTCAAATGATAACACCACGCAACTACTTAATTAAAAACTGAATTCATTAGAAGAAAACACGAGGATTTGTTTCAGCCATCCGGTGCGTCCACCACCAGTGCGATGCATGTGCGATGGTAAAACGGAATGATGGAACAGTCATCACGCGTCCGTCACGTGTCGTGGTGTTTGCGCGAGGTTATTATTTCGAAGTCTGTATAACACCCGGCGCGTGACGTGCAGTGGCGTAGCCAGGCATTGCTGTGGCGAACGAGTGCAGGTAAAATGGCGGCGTGCCAGCCTGCGGTCGCAGGTAATGTTACCACACGATTCAATCCTCAGCGACTCTCTCGCGGCTATTGATTGCACTTTCGATGCCACCGCGCCGCACCGCACCGCACCGCACCGCCCCGCACAGCACCGCTCCGCACCGCGCCGGCCGAAGCGCTCGTTTGCCGCGGTTGTGTTCACTTACGCTCATTCTTTTATGATTGAATTATTGTCGGTCGGCAACTTGGTGCGGCGGTCATACTAAATGTTTCAATAAACGATTCTCTCGGCGTTTAAAGAAGAATAATCTTAGAGTACGTATATATATATACGATATAAGCATATTACTTAATATTTCACAATTCTCTTTACTAATTCCCACTTACCTAACTAACACAAATGAGCAATTAAATGAGTTTCAATTGTATCGTGATATTATTTTCTTTCTGACTGCAGATCTTAAAGGGACTACAGGAGCTAAACGCAAGTTTTATAATGCGTAAAAGTATATGATCCACTGTATACATGGTGTCAGGGACATCAACGAAGCCTGTTACCATGGATTCTGAAATTATTCATCGGTTATTTTAAAAAAATCAGCTGTTTCATAGAAAAGTGCAATACCTACGCGGTCAAAATGTATGGAACAGCAGATTTTTTTTTAAATAACCTACGAAAAATTTCAACGCATGAGGGTTCAGAATCATGTACTGAATCCATGCTAACAGGCTTCGCGTCGATGTCCCTGCCACCCTGTATTATCTGTGTCCACTGTAATAAACAAAAAAATTATTATATTCTTCAGGATATAAATGCTAGAGAGATAGTGTTTTGAAAACAACAGCAACTAATTGGATACGAAAGAAAAAAACGCGAATCCACCTCAAAAAAAATATGTTGACGATTATAAATAAACCATATTATTAATAATCATTTAGATTTTTTTTTATCCAAATAATAGATTTTTTGTAAATAGATCATTCAAGTTTTGCAATAAGTTACCAGCGTTGTGTCATCACATCACGCTTCTCTTTCTTTTCTATGCGGTCTGACCGCGACAGTGACCGCGACAGTGACCGCGCTTAAGCTGTTGTCAGCCTCTAAAAGATTCAACATAGTTTCTTAAACTAGATGATCTAAAAGTCTGATACAGAAAGTTAACAAAAAAGCTTTTAATAAGAAAGTAAGTTCATAATACTCTTGGTCTTATGAAATCTGAGACAAAGTCCTGAACAGACACTGTCGATAAACGTTCCGCGAAGATATTATATCACTTATCAGGATCAGCTTCCATGACACCCAGGCTAAGTAATAGTTCTCGTGGCGCAGCTTAATGCAACAAAGAGCAAGCGATTAAACCAATTAGCGACGGAGCGGAGCGAGCAAAACCTGCCAAACAAAGTGCTCTGCGACGGAGGGTTGAATAATTCTTTGGCAGCGCGCTCTCCACACCGCACCGCCGCGCGCCGCCGCGCCGCGCGCCGGGGCAGGCGGAGTTCGGTATGTGTGCCGGTCACACCGCCGATGATCTGCTATCGTGTAGGATTGAAGTGCAGTGGGCTCATCCAACAAGATTTAGATATGTATTGAATACTGCAATAAAAACTATTTCACTTTATAAGGTCACACCTCTATTTATTTTAACAGAACAACGTTCTACAGTTGCCTGACCCCTAAGGCTGAGGTCTGTCTGACCACACGCCGACCGGCACTGACAACGATACGTAAACACAAGGGTGCGGTATAGCTCGCACGCCACCCGCGACGGACAGTTACAACGGTGGCAACGAACGTTTTGGCAACCGACAGCGTGTCGGTCGTCTGTCGTGACGTCACCGCACGCTATCGGTAACGTCTGACGTTTTAGACTAGCCTAAGGAAACCCCGATGTGGCAGCGCGTCGCGCTTGAGGTGCACAAGATATCGCGAAAAATATAGTACGCTAGACGTCACGAACAAGGCCTCATTAAACCAATTCACTAACACAAAGTGGCTCCGAATGCTCCTGCTCTTTGTGTTGCCGAGTGAGTGAACACCTACCGCCCCCCTCCCTTGTAGTCACTGCCCAACGGCGTTTCTTGGCCCACCGCGAAATTTAACGTCATAAAGTACGAAATCCGTACGCAGCGGATAAAGACTAGCGGCGATAGGTATCCAATTCAATAATGATACGTTTTATTTCAGGAAGCTTAGATTATGTCAGGAGTTTAAAAGAACTCTGAGTTTGTTTCGGCCTTTCTTCTCAGAGTAGTCAGATCGGAAACATCTAGTTTTTAAAATATGATTGAGGTGTTTGTAAAATCTAAAAATAATAAGTAATCTAAAAATATTATGTGTGCATATTCATAATGGAGCACATATTCTGTACATAATATTAATGTATGCACATCAGTGTTCGCGAGTGGGGACATTAATTTGTTCGCTCCACTCTAATGTGTCGAGCGAAGTAGGCTGCTCCGCTGTGATTGTACGTCTGTAGTGCCACACATAGCCGTGCGCTAGGCACAGCGGCACATACACGCTGAACGAAACACTAACATATCAGCACAAGCTACCCGATTCCCCTGAGTGGTCTACAATACTTATTCGGGTTACTAGTTAGGTGCTAATGTGTCTTATTATTTACATTTTGTGTAGACTAACTTAGCGCATAAGTACATAGAAACAGGTCCTTTCATCCCATCCTTCTCCTGATCCTACAGCTCGCTGATGTCGCACGTCGCCATCACATTTCTCAATTCGTTCGACTTGGTGTGTCTCCGTGAAGGTTGCGAGTAAACAAGTGACGTCATTCAATTTTAGCTTTACGGCTTCACAAACACTTCCCCGAATGGCCGTCGTGCAGTCGCGCTGGGGTTTAATGTAAGTTGCGACAAACAGGCGCCCCCCGCCCGCGCAACAGGCGCCCCTTGCCCGCGCCGCAGTAAACAACGCACTCTTGATGTTGTCCGCCGCTCGTAAAGTACACATTTATTCGTTAACTGCTCAATGAAACGTCCTTCATCTTATGCTTCTAGAATTCTAGATATGATGATACATAAGCACGCATATCTATAAAGCTCTCTTCGAGGTTGTGTCCCAGGTATAATACGACGAATGCTGCGTATGTGCCCGCGCCTGCGCAGGATAATAATCAGACAGGCGCTTGTCGTCACTATTTGAATTCAGTCTCCTAATGAAGTGGATCTACGCGTTTATTCAGGGTTAAGCGGCGCGCGGCGTGCTCTTGAAACTAAGCGCATTCAGCCGGCTATAATGAGCACAGCGAACTGCAAATGTGTCACTCTAACCTCGGCCCCGCCCCTCCCCCTGAGGCATCCGACACCCCCCCCCCCCCCCGCACTTGCTTGCATAATGTATAACTCTCCTGAATTAAACCGTCGAATACGAGGTTTAACCGCCACCTGATACATAACATCATATGCATGAAACTGCAGCACATTAGGTGCTTATCTATTTAAAACAAAACAAAACGGAAGCCGTTATCGAACGCTAAAGCGACGCGTTGTTTTTGTCTCCACAGCTGAATCGCAAAACACGATAAATAAATCTTTCTGTCTGCGAAAAATATCGGGAATATTTTCGTATCTGGAGACGAATATCAAATCCAATCACTTCGGAGAGCTCGGAGCGTGTTCACATTTAACGCGACACTGACAGTGGAGAGGCGGCGAGGAGTACACGCCGTACACACGGCGCAGTAGCGAGCGAGCTACGATAAAACACTCTCACATTTACATATCGATTAATATTCGAAGCAGAGCTCACATCCCGATGTAATAATACTATCCTTACGAGACGTTAAAGACCATTAACCCCCCGCGGCCGCTTGATCGCCGAACAGCGCCGATTAAAGTGCCCTGTATACTGTTACATGCAACATACCAGTATAGTATATAGTTTACACAATGCTGCTGAGGTTCATTAAGTATGAAGGTTCATGAGTAAAGGCTCCCGCGAACAGGCGCGACGTGACTCTAATAAAACAATTTCTAAGAAAACTTCACGGTAGAACAATGACCGGTGTCGCGAATGTCGCGATAGACTAGCAGCAGACTGAAGATGTGTGTGTGACGTTGGCGACGCATCTGCCATCGAACGCATCGTCTTATAAACTATAATTTTAATACCGACGTAGGTGTTCTGATGAACGAGACTGCTGCATGCTGTTATGCACGCCATGACATTAGTTTGCAAACCACAGCGATGATAAAATAAACAACCACTTAGGTACGGTCAACTGTGGCATCTTTACTTTCCATGAGTAACTTTACCCATGAGTACTGTAGGTACTTAAATATTTCTCGATTACTAAAAATCTGTTGCCATCATTTAACATCAAAGAGATACAAGAGTACAAATAGTTTGGAAATTCCAAAAGTGCACGCCTCATTTATCATCCTTCACGCCTTTATCACTTTTCATGAAGTATGTTTTGACTGCTGTTTTACCCATCAATATGGGTAAATTTCTAACCTCGCAATCCATACGTAATGTCAAAGACTATTTATTTAGATATTTACGTTGCGGGTTGCTAGGCAACACGTTAAGTCAAGATTGGAAATATTTAGATAAAGATATTATATTTTAGTTAGTATTTTATTAAATAAAATTAAACTACTTTGAATAAAAGAGCCATTTTCAATAGGGTTCTTTCTATGGCCGAAACCAATGTATTAAAAAAAAAATTGACTCAATTTATTGATTTTATCGCAAGCTACAATGTTTTCAAGTTTCATAAATTGACGGTCAGGAATTTTTTTTCAACTATTTTGATGTTTTTTTCATTTCTGCTGCATTAAATCAATTGGTAAAAAGTACAGTATTAACATTTAATCATCTATACAATGGTATATAAATTAAGTAGGTTCTGTGTACTAGCAGGAGTGTAACAATAAAAACAGTTGCAGAAATGGGGCTAAAAATATTTTTCGATCGTAGAGCACACTCTAATGCTTCGCATTACGAGTCGTGCAAAATGGACTATTTCTAACAGATTTTTAGTAATCCAAGAAATATTTGTCTATTCACTCATGGGTAAAGTTGTTCATGGAAAGTAAAGATGCCACAGTTGACGGTATTAGTTGACCGTTTTTGATAAACCTATTTATTAATATAATATTCCTTGTGGTCTATTTGTCTCAAAATGTAATTATTTCAGCAAAATAGCAACATTAACAATAACTATAACAGCACACACACACACCAACTCACCCTCGCACACAAACGGCACACTGCAAACAGATTTAATTAAATTCATTCTCAACTGCAGGAACTGTTCACTTAAAATGTTAAAAGATAATGTTGTTTACCTTGCAATGAATTAATCGATTGTCACTATTTTACTCTTAAAGGGTACAACTTTATTTACGCAACATCTGCACCCTAATTACGTAATGCACGATCAATTTTAAATTGAAACCAATTGAAAAAGATTGCCAGTCCATTGCTTTATAAGTTCGACAAAAAAAATTGAGAAGTAATGTATAGTCTAGCAAAGGATCATACAAATTAAATTATCTTTAAAAGGGTGAAAGTTTCAGAAAAATACCCTTGATAGTTTTTGCGTGATTCAAAGTTTTTTATCCGCGTTATACATACATTTACAAATTAATTACACTATTATGTAATATAAACATAATTCTAAAATATTCACAAATAAATTTATTTAAAAAATTCTTTGATTTTATAATATTTTTTCCAAATCATTATCACTGCTCGTTTAGACGGGATCTTCAGTATAAAATCTTAAAAGTCGGTTATCGTCGCCTTAAGATACAGGCCTCCTAGGAGTCCTAGGAGAGTCAGGGTTTATTATTTTGTTTTATAGATTATTAGTAGCCTCGTTAAGGGCCTACGTCTCGTTTAGTACCGTAAAACGGTCACTTTAAAAAGCTATCTTCTCCTTAACGGCTTAGTTATATGATTTGAAAAAAATATATGTTTGCTATAGATTCATCTACAACATATCTGAAACCGGGTTTTTTCGTATGTCTAATACTTTTGCCTTAAAAAAATATTTACCATAACGCTATTTTTGGCTAATATTCCTAACTACTTCTAAACGGCTTTGACGATTGGAAAAAAAATTACACTGAAAAATTGTTGATTAAAGGTACTACAAATTTGAAACTGCATTTGTAAATCAATCAATATTTGTTAAACAAAATGTCCCCATTTAGAGATAGAGGTTCAGAGGGGCTCTGCGCGGGACGCGGGCGGCAGTCGCCCGTGAGCATTGAGACGGGATGGCTGTGTCGCTCGCTGGTCCGCTCCGGCTATCGACCGAGTATGCGCATACGTATGTGTTAGTGCGAATATTTATGAACTTATTGTATTAGTGTGCGTTTATAGACGAGCTTGCTGCAGAGAGTCCAAATCGATTGTGCGCGTAGGCGCTTTATTGTTGAGTTGTTCTTTGATGTACAATTATTAATACTTTTTTACATTGACAATTACATACAAATTAACAATTTACAATATAAACTAAAAAAATGTAAATGTAAAATATAACATAACATCACGACTGTATTCCCCGAAGGGTTAGGCTGAGGTGTACCTATATAAGGTGTTAAAAAATTTACTTTAGAAACTTTAAGAGGTGTTTTAGACCATCGAACTGAATAACTTTTACTTTGGGACATACATTGATATCGCGAAAAAAAAAATCTGTTGTTCCATAGTAAAGTTTAATACCTACTGTTCTAAACTGTATGGGACAGCTGTTTTTTTTTTTTCGCGATTTCAAAGTTAAAGTGAAAGTTATTCAGTTTGATGGTCTAAAGCACCTCTTAAAGTTTCTAAAGTTAATTTTTTTTAAATAACTAAAATTTGTTTAGTCCTGTCAAACGAGCATTTCCCATTCTGAAATAGACTAAGGTGACACAACTTAACTATATTTTAGTTTGACAGCACTAAGATTGCACTGAGTTATTAGTTTAGTGAAAATGGCAATTTTGCTATTCTGAATTTGACGTTTTTCACCTAAAAATTTAGATTATCCAACTAAATCAGTCTATTTTTAAACGCGATTAAAAAGGAGTGGAATAAAATTAGTTGGCATGAACACACACTTCACACACTTCAGCTGCAAAAACTGTATCTTTTTTTTTATTTAGCTTATATCTCGAAAACGGTGCGTCCTAGCGCAAAAATAATGGAAATTTCGACCCCATCTGCCACACGTAAACCCATATGCCCCTACTCATAGGTAATATTTAATCATATTTTCTATACAAAAAGTTTAAAATTCCATACAAAACACGTCAAGGCTGCGCCCCCCGCGCGCCTCTGTCTCTAAAAAAATTCACGGGGTAGAGCAAACAAGTACCACGTCGGTCGCGACGTGACTGTCAAATTCAATTTTAGATGTGTCAAAATTATTTTTTAATTTAGAGATATTTTTCCGCAGAATAGCTTTTAGATTCTCATAGCCAAAAGTAAGGAATTTTAGTCGTAGTTTAGTTAGTTTAGTTCGGTGTACAAGAGAATCGGCACCAAATATTTTCTTAAGCTACGTAGGTAAGGTTAAGAAATAAATCTTGATTGGTGCCGATTCTCTTGTGCACCGAACTAAACTATCACTAAAATTACTTGCTTTTGGCTATGAGAATCTGAGATTCTGCAAAAAAATATCTCTAAATTAAAAAATAACTTTGACACATCTAAAATCGAATTTGCGTCGCGAACTCGCGACTCCACGTGGTACTTGTTTGCTCTACTCTGTGAATTTTTTTAGGTCCAGAGGCGCGCAGGGGGGCAGCGTCGACGTGTTTTGTATGGAATTTTTAACTTTTTGTATGGAAAATACGAAAATTTGTTACCTTTGTGTTGGGGTAAAGGGGTTTAAGGGTTTCCTAAAGGGGGTCGAAATTTTCATTATTTTTGCGATAGGACGCACCGTTTTCGAGTTATAAGCAAAATAAAAAAAAAGATACAGTACTGTTTTTGCACCTGAAGTGTTGGTGTGAAGTTTAGTTCATGACAACAAATTTTTATATTCCATTCCTTTTTAATCGCGTAAAAAAAAATAGTCAAATTTAGTTTGAATAATCAAAATTTTTAGGTGAAAATCGTCAAATTGTTTGTTGCTGCCAGAGAGTTATTAGAAGATGATTCTGTATTTCAATAATTTTACTGAATGACTAAAAATACAAAAATTCACCGCTGAGCCATTTCGTAACACAAAAAAGTGTTGCGCACGCAACACTTTGACACGCTGCCGCACGCACGCACCGCATGACATGACGAACGCGAGACGAGAGGCGGACGCGACGTTACCGCTCCGTGGACACTGTTTTGATTGTTTTTAAGGGCCTTACTCTCGTTTAGTACCGTAAAACGGTCACTTTAAAAAGCTATCTTCTCATTAACGGCTTGGTTTAAAGATTTGAAAAAAATATATGTTTGCTATAGATTCATGTACAACATTATTGAAACAGGATTTTTTCGTATGACTAATACTTTTGCCTTAAAAAAATATTTCCCATAACGCTATTTTTGGCTAATATTCCTAACTACTTCTCGAAACCTATCCTTCTGCAGCGAGGTGTGAGACAAGGAGACATTATCTCTCCGAAACTGTTCACCGCTGCACTGGAGGACGTCTTCAAGGTTCTGGACTGGAAAGGGCTAGGCATCAACATCAATGGCGAGTATATCACTAACCTTCGGTTTGCCGACGATATAGTTATCATGGCTGAGACCATGGAGGACCTCAGTATAATGCTCGATGACCGCAGTAGAGCCTCCAAAAGAGTGGGTCTTAAAATGAACATGGACAAGACAAAGGTCATGTCAAATGCCCATGTAACACCCGCCCTCATAAAGATCGGAGACGCTACGCTCGAAGTTGTAGACGAGTATGTTTACCTAGGACAAACTGTCCAGCTAGGTAGGTCCAACTTCGAGAAAGAGGTCAATCGTCGAATCCGACTCGGCTGGGAGCGTTCGGGAAACTATGCAATATCTTCTCGTCCCACATACCACAGTGTTTCAAGACGAAAGTCTTTGACCAGTGCGTGTTGCCAATGATGACTTATGGCACTGAAACGTGGTCGCTCACAATGGGTCTTATCAGAAGGCTAAAAGTCACCCAAAGAGCAATGGAGAGGGCTATGCTTGGAGTTTCCCTACGTGATCGAATCAGAAATGAAGAGATCCGCAGGAGAACCAAGGTAACCGACATAGCCCGAACAATTGCCAAACTTAAGTGGCAATGGGCAGGACATATTGCTCGCAGAACAGATGGCCGATGGGGCCGAAAGGTTCTGGAGTGGCGACCACGTACCGGAAGACGTAGCGTTGGAAGGCCTCCCACAAGATGGACCGATGACCTAGTAAAGGCCGCAGGAATTCGCTGGATGCGGGAAGCACAGAATCGGTCGAAGTGGCGGTGCTTGAGGGAGGCCTATGTCCAGCAGTGGGCGTCTTTTGGCTGATATGATGATGATAATGATGATATGCTGAGTTATAGGGGTTTGTGGATTTCATAAAGGGGGACCAAATTCACATTATTTTTGCGATAGGACGCACCATTTTGCGATAAGAAAAACCTTCTCCCATCACACATAAAGGCAATGCTTGTACAGTCCCTAATATTTCCCATAATTGACTATGATGATGTGTGTTACTATGACCTGAATGCAGATCTTCTCAATAACTAGACCGCCTTCTTAATAACTGCATGTTTCGTTTTCTCCTCTTCTGATCGTTATTTCTCCTCTACCGATCGTTATTTCTCCTGACAAAGTTTATTCTGTTTATTATGTATAATATGTATTTATTAATTATAATTTATTCTTGTATTTTTTTAGTTATTTTCGTGTTATCAATTGATTGATTGTGTATTACGTAATTAGGGTACGGGGCACGTGCCCCGGGCGACACCGTTAGGGGGCGCCAAATTCGAGCATGACAGACAAGTGCACCACCCAGCGCACCGCAACTTTGCAACAAATGAGACGCGCAACAATTATAATCTTTCTCTGAGGGTGGTGCACTGAGGAAATTACTGATTAGCGTAGGTTTAGGTCGTCAAACGGTCTGAGCGGGTTGTGAGTACTTGTGAGCGGGCGCAGTTGTATTCTACCAGGAACTCGATGAGCGTTTCTGTGGTCTATTTTTTAAGTTTTGCGGTGCCGGGCGTCTTGCTTCAACGCCGACGACGCCTGTGACACGACTTACTTTAACTTTTACCACAGTTTTGGCGCCCCTGTTGGATTGGCGCATTTTCGATAGATTTTTGATTAATATGTTTATTATGCCTAAATTTTCGAGCTCGCTTCGCTCGCTCTTGCAACCTAGTAAAGTAACTCCTAAAGCAAAAATCCAACTTATCTCAGGCAGAGTGAATAAGGCTAATCAAAATAAATGTCTGACACGTACTAGTATATAAAAAAAAAAACGATTCGGGGGGCAGGTGATAGGTTTTGCCCCGCCTCGAAAGATCCGTTCCGTTCTAGATCCGGGGCTGCCCCTACCAAATATCACTCAACGCGCTTAAAGAAGTTTTTCCTAAAAAAAAAACTATGAAACCTACAAAACATTTCTACAGTCAAAGGCCGATTCTCTTGTACACCGAACTAAACTAACTACAATCACTAAAATTCCTTACTTTTGGCTATGAGAATCTTAAAGCCATTCTGACAAAAAAAATCTCTAAATGAAAAAAATATTTTGACACATCTAAAATCGAATTTGACAATCGCGTGACGACTCCACGTAGTACTTGTTTGCTCTACCCCGTGAATTTTTTTAGAGCCGGAGGCGCGTAGGCAGCCTCGACGTGTTTTATATGGAATTTTTCACTTTTTGTATGGAAAATATGAAAAATTATTACCAACATGTTGGGATATAGGGGTTTAAGGGTTTCCTAAAGGGGATCGAAAATTTCATTATTTTTGCGATAGGACACACCATTTTCGAGATATAAGCAAAAGAAAAAAAAATACAATACTGTTTTTGGACTGAGGTCGAAGTGTTGGGGTTTTAGTTCATGCCAACTTACTTTATTCCACACGTTTTTAATCGCGTTTAAAAATAGTCAGATTTAGTTGGATACACCAAATTTTTAGGTGAAAAACGTCAAACTCAGAATAGCAAAATTGCCATTTTCACTAAACTAATAACTTAGTGCAATCTATTTTTAGTCTAGTTTAGAGGCATTTGTGACAAGAGAATCGGCACCAAAATATAACTAGCAGACCCGGTAGGCAGACGTTGTCATGCGACAACAGCGCCTCCCAACAGCGCGTCCAACTATACATAGCTAAGAACCATCCAAGTGACACAAAAAGAATTGAAAAAAAAACATCTAAATCAGTCAAGCCATTTAGCATAAGAAGAATTACAAACACACGCACACCGATATTTTATTTATTGCCAGGAATGTTCTTAAAAAACAAACAAAGTATTTAAAATAATATGCGGGTCAAAATATGGTAGTCGGCGTACAATTTCAGATTTGCCTACGATTCCTTCTCTTAGGACTAGGAATCTTAGGCAAAAAATGCGACATACGTGCGCATGTCTGCGCCTTTGTCTAGTCTTTGATCGTCGTTTTAGTGTAGTGCGCCACCGTTGCACGTTTTACGTATTGGAGAGTAGGGCGTTTAGCTCCGCCCACATGCACAAGGTCAGTGAGCCTACTATACACCTTAACTTTTGTACAAACAATTATGTATCATTTTAGTATATCTAACACTGTGCTCAACCTGTGTCTATGTATTACTTTGGATAAATAAACATATTTATTTAATATTAACTAATAATTGTATAAATTGATTTTATTGTCAAAACGGGGTATTCTGTCATGGCGGCTCTAGTGTATTCAGTTCGTGCATTCTGTTAAATCTGCGAGATTTTTTTTGTGTTTCCCGCACACAAACCTATTGTATCATATCTTTCGGAATATTATAAAAGAAACTTGTTATCTGATCTGACGAATATGGATTGTTTCTATTCACAATTTGAAACAATCATCTGTAAGTGTTTCTTTACGAAGACGCGGGGCATTGGGCGTGGCGTGCGGCGGGGCGACCCGCACTAAATTCAAACATAATTATGGTGTTGTATGAGAGCGTTTACGGAGAAGCAATATTTCACGCGTTTGCTTGAAATGCAGGCGGAGCCCGCGGATGGCACCGCCGCGTCACACGCGGCGTTAATCGCGGCGGCGCGCACGAAGCTTTGCGGCTAGGTAGCAATTCTCCGTTCACGGTACAACGTAGCGACAACCGCGGCGGGGCACGCGGCGGAGCACGCGGCAGGGCCCGCGGCGTCGTACGCTCCACGCTCCGCGTCTTCATAAACAATATCATAACTTGCCATAAATGTTTGTGTTTGCGCGTGTGATGACGCGGGCCGCTGCACGCGCCGCCTGTTTGTAGTGTCTGTAAACAGAAAAACCATCCGACGCACCGCGAAACGCCACGCCGCACGCATATCACAACGCCCCGCGTCTCCGTAAACGAGCACTAAGGCGGCGTGACACGTCGCGGACACGTCACGTGTCGCGCTCCATTTGCGTTTTATGTCATGTATGTGACCAATGGCTAGTTACGTAATTATTTCTCAAAAATATTAATTATAATATTACTTTGATTTTTAGCTGCATCCGGTTAGACTGGAAGCCTATCACAACATAGTTGGTAACAGGGTAGGCAGATAATGAGTTTTATTTTAATTAAACTTTCCCAGCTAAACTATGTTACAATATAAGAGCCCCGTCCTCTTACCGCCACTCTGTGCCCGCTGTAGCGTGCCGTCCTCTTACCGCCACTCTGTGCCCGCTGTAGCGTGCCGTCCTCTTACCGCCACTCTGTGCCCGCTGTAGCGTGCCGTCCTCTTACCGCCACTCTGTGCCGTGCCCGCTGTAGCGTGCCGTCCTCTTACCGCCACTCTGTGCCCGCTGTAGCGTGCCGTCCTCTTACCGCCACTCTGTGCCCGCTGTAGCGTGCCGTCCTCTTACCGCCACTCTGTGCCCGCTGTAGCGTGCCGTCCTCTTACCGCCACTCTGTGCCGTGCCCGCTGTAGCGTGCCGTCCTCTTACCGCCACTCTGTGCCCGCTGTAGCGTGCCGTCCTCTTACCGCCACTCTGTGCCCGCTGTAGCGTGCCGTCCTCTTACCGCCACTCTGTGCCCGCTGTAGCGTGCCGTCCTCTTACCGCCACTCTGTGCCGTGCCCGCTGTAGCGTGCCGTCCTCTTACCGCCACTCTGTGCCCGCTGTAGCGTGCCGTCCTCTTACCGCCACTCTGTGCCCGCTGTAGCGTGCCGTCCTCTTACCGCCACTCTGTGCCCGCTGTAGCGTGCCGTCCTCTTACCGCCACTCTGTGCCGTGCCCGCTGTAGCGTGCCGTCCTCTTACCGCCACTCTGTGCCCGCTGTAGCGTGCCGTCCTCTTACCGCCACTCTGTGCCCGCTGTAGCGTGCCGTCCTCTTACCGCCACTCTGTGCCGTGCCCGCTGTAGCGTGCCGTCCTCTTACCGCCACTCTGTGCCGTGCCCGCTGTAGCGTGTCGTGCTCGCTTGTTGCAGTGCCGTCGGCGCGCATCCTGGGCGGGCCCGACCTGCACGTGGACATGGGCTCCACCATCAACCTCACGTGCCTCATCCAGTTCTCGCCGGAGCCGCCCGCCTACATATTCTGGTACCACGAGGACGAGGTGAGCGGACGCAAAGTAATTATACACATGGATTTTTTGTAGTAAGTATGAATGTTAGAATAGTTACACTGTGGGGGTCAGAAAATACAAGTGATACTCAGTGGTCGCAGTGACTGCGGCAATGAATATATAATATCTAACTTCTAATAAAGAAAAACTAAGGTCAGATGGGACTGATGGGTCAGAAGGCATCTATGGGGCACAATAACAACTTTGTAGTTATTAATATCATATAATTGCAATATAACCGGTAGATATAAATACTGAAGTAAAGTACACCTGCAGTGCTTTTGTGGAAATCGCCTCATAAACATAGAGACAAACTAGAACGCTACGAACTTTGCTCTTCGTAGAGCAAGAGTTCGTAGCGCTCTGCTACGCGCCGTGGTCGCGTAGCACACTGGTTTGTATTTAATATTGTTATAAAATAGTCATTTATTTTATTGTGTTGCATCAAATCTTGGATATCCGAACGTCGATGTGTTATATCTTTAGTTAGATATTGTTTACCTAATCAATATTTCACCCGTGATAATAGCAGCTACATATCACTAATACTCACGTTCAAATCAACTCAGCGTCGATTGAAATATGAATCGGAACCCATTTAATCGCATTATCGGTTGGAAGTAATCCCGACATCCGGCGGTGTGCGCTGCCGTGCGACTCGCGCGGTCCCACGCACACACACACACTTGTTATTAACGCTATATTGTTATGATGCAGTTCGACCCAACTGAATGAAAAGTCACATAAAAACACATGATGGATTCCAACACCTACACCGATCAAAACTAGTCTGTATTATATATTATCAAAGTGCATCATCACGATACTAAAATTATATATTTTTCATTTCAAACAGAATTTTTGAAAATATTATAATGGCTCACCGCAACCAATTTTAAGATAACAGATAATTAATCAGCTTCAAATAAATCCCACAAATAAGCGACTGCTGATGCGTAATACGAATACTATCATTATAATAAATGATGTCGATTGAGATCAACTCGCTACAGAGTATGTTACAAACGCGAGCCGTTCGCACGCGGACATGCCACAGAGATGAGGGCATCGCCACGCTGTTTGAATAAACACGATAGGATCGCGACGCGCTCCCCTATTACACGTAGAGTACGTTCAGATCATAAGCATAAGCGTAAGTATTTGTATAGCGTACGCAATGGTGCGCGCTTATTGCGCGGTTATCTTATAACGACGCAACAGACATATTGCTGACCAAGCGAACCCTAAAATACGTCCATCTGCGTCACAAGCGCGCGCTCAACTTAACGGTAGCACGGTAAACCAATGGTCACAAAGCCGCGTTGACGAGCGCTTACTACTGTCAGGCGCTGGCGCAGCGTTAAATGCGCGTTAACATGTGTACGCTTCTCATGTGAACTAGCTCTAATTTGTGTCGCGCCGCGCCGTGCTGTGACGCACCGTGTCGCATACAACTTGACGCATTTTAGTGTGTACTCATACGTCGCGCTTACTTCAACGCCTAGTTCACCAACTACTCGCTGTTCATAAAGCTACGATTTTATTATTATTTATTACGAAAGTAAAAGAAAAGTAGAAGTTAGTGTGGTTTCCTAGAGAGCGTTGATACCGTAAAGCAAACCCCGCTCCCCAAAGATTTAAATCGCTGGATTTGCCCTCACCGTACTCAGTCACAAGAAAAAGTGTCAATACTGAGAAGAGTGAATTCACTCATTACTAAAAAGCGTTCCCATGACAAAAAAAAATCGGGCAGTCTTTGGGGACTGCAGCTGAAGTGAAAACTAAGTAACTTTTTGATTTTCTCGTTGATGTCTTTCGTTCAATACATATTGCTCATGAAAAGCGTTAGGTGACGATGACGCGAGTTCCATGATTTTTGTTCATCCAAAACGTGCTCAACGCGCCTAATGAAGTTTTCACTTCAACAAGTGTAGTCACTGCGTCATTGCGTGTCAGAGGTGTCAAAACGAATCAGAAACGCGGTTATCTTTTGACGTGGCAGGACGAATCTAACGATTTAAATCTTTGCCGCTGTCATCATTTTCATGACAGCCGTCACTGCCGCGGTTGAGTGCGGCCAGCTTAACCGAGTCCTCCGTCAATCGCCCGAGCGGCGCTGTATCGTTGACGTAACCATTGGATCAAATGTTGATTGCTGAGCTCCGAGTGCGTACATAACGTTTTGATTAACTCTTTTAGCTTCAAGTTCAAAAAATGCGGTTGATTTTTTACAGTCCGATATAGTTACCGGTTAGATTTGCCGGTTCTCTCACTCGTCCCCTGCGAGACTCCCTATATTACGAGTATGTCTAAACAGGCTGACATTTTGATTCTCAGAGAATCTTCAGTGACGAAAGTAAATAGTTACGCACGAAAAGAATCCGTTTTATCTGTTTAGACGCATAGAGACTACATTGTAACAGAGGGTACACCATCGGGTGCGCTGTCGGTAGTCAAGTACGAATCTATTATGAAGGCAGTCACGGAAGCGGCAGGAACACCGGTCGCTCTGTGCAACAACTGGCGCTCAGTCAGGACTGGCACCAGCACACCGACGCACATTACATTACATTACCGTACAATACAAAGCAGTTATGTGTTAGATTATTAATAAAGTGATGTGCACGTGTACACCAAAACTTGTAGATAACAGATCAACAAACTGAACTAACATAGTGTCCTATATAACATAGTATCCCATATACTTACATGTATAGTAGCGATATCGTTGTCAATGTTTTCCAACTGATGTGGTAAAGTAATAATGTGCAATGGGAGTAGATATAACAATGGAGCGGTGTCGGTTGTGAAGCAGGTGATATCGTACGACTCGTCGCGCGGCGGCGTGTCGGTGGTGACGGAGAAGGGCGCCGCCACCACGTCGTACCTGCTGGTGCAGGACGCCGCGCCCGCCGACTCGGGCCGCTACTCGTGCTCGCCCTCCAACGCCGAGGTCGCCTCCGTACGCGTGCACGTGCTCAATGGTGAGTAACCACGCCTATCTACTGTTTGTTCCAACCGTATCTGAAGGAAGTGTAAACAAACCCTGTTCAGGTTAAGAGTGTTTATTCTGAAAGTTGGCAACGTCGCAAATAGATGTCAAATATTTCGCTGTTTTGATTAATTTGATAATATTTCTGTATGGAAATAAAAAATGTGGCTAACTAGCGAACTAGAATATTGATTATGAAATGCAATAATTAATATCGTAACACCGAATAGTTAGTTTTAGATGTAAAAAAAGTATTTGGAAACTTTACAAATGCCTTTTTTTCACCTAAAACGGGTACAACATCAAATTCAATGTTATAATTGCAATTCATTATTAATATTCTAGTCAATTGGTTAGCCACATTTCTTATTTCCATACAGTATTATTTCCAAATTAATCGAAACATGTAAATATTTGACAGCTATTTACGACGTTGCCAACTTTTAAAATGCACCCTCTTAAATTCATTATATCAAAATTAATTAGTAACAAAAAAGTTTATGTCTCACCACTTTTTCGAACAATTAATTGATTGAATAACATTATTAAATAATTCAAGTGCATGCCAACAATAATAATAATAATTTATTTTATATTAATACTTATGTACATTTTGCTTACAAGCATATAAGAATAATAAATACAGTAATAAAAATGAATTTAACTAAAAAAATTATCAATAATATTAATGATAATGAAATAATATGTAATAAGATAAAATAATATGCATAAATATGTGTTAAGATAAAATAATATGCATAAATTGTTCTATTATGGTAGAATAAAGGTTTTTTTTATTACTTTTATTAAACATTTTTAATAAAAATAATAATAAATGTGGATACAGCAGTCATTGTGCCGATAGTCGTGACGGCCAATGGCATAATAGCCAAGAGCCTCGACCAACACCTGAGGAGGCTCTCGTTAGGCAGCTGGATCAAGGGCTTGATCCAGAAAGCGGTAGTTCTGGACACGGCGCGTATTGTTAGGAGATTCCTCTCTCAGGAGCCCTGACCACCAGTAGCTTGGACCCTGTTCCCGATACCGGTGGGCTACTATTTTTTATATTTTTAAATGTTTTTGTTTTATTTAGTTTTTATAAAAATATTTAAAAATGTAAATAATATGTCTAAATATGAAATAAAGGAAAATAATAATAATAATATATTTTTCATTTTTTTTTTGTAATAGGAAAATCATCGACGAAAATTAAGATTATAAAAATAAAACTAACCTCAATAAAATGAAAAATATCTTTGGTGTCAAATTATTTCCGGTTGAGGACTTGAGGTATTCAAATAATCAAATCAAACCATTACATTAGTAAGTGGCACTACAAGTTGGCATCCACTTGTACGTTTTCTGACCATTTGTTTACATTTTCATTAGATACTTTTACTTTTTCTTTCTCTTGTCGTAGAGACAATTATACAGGACAAACCAGAAGGCGTCAGCACGTATATACGAGTATATAGAGCATCAGAAATTTTTTAATTATATTGTGTAGTTTGTCATTTGTTCAGCCCTTTTTTTTAAGTATGTTTGTCTGTTTAATTTATTAATTTTGTGTGTGGTAAAGAAGAAAACATTATTTTTATAAAATAGTAAAAAGCTAGCCGTACGACGCGGGTGGAAAGAGCGTTTTTTTTTTGCGCTACGATGCGTAGCTTTGAATGATGTAGGTTGTGCCGTCCAGTTTGTTCTGTATGCTGTTCTTGAGTCCGTGTGTGCCTTGCAGGCGAGCGGCCGGCGGCCATGCAGACGGGCAGCGCGGGGCTGTCGGACTGCCGCCGCGTGCTGGCGGCGCTGCTGGCGGCGGCGGCGCTGCACGCGCGGCTGCGCGGCGCGCTGCTCGCCAGCTGATAGGCGCGAGTGTAGTGTGGTGCGGTGCGCCGGGCCAGCGGGACCCGAACTCTTACGAACGTCAGTTTCACTCGACTTTTTAACGCGAAAACTTAGTTTTCGACTAGCTATGTAAACAAATAAAATTGATTTAAGTAAATACCGTTAAGATTTTTATGAGAAGCGGATAAAGCGTATCGTCGAACCACTGTGATTCATGTTCGATCTCTCTCGAAACCAACGTCGGAATAATAAGATTATTACTATGTGGTTTACATAGAGATACACACACCGGTGGACGTGAGAAATTTTAATGAATTGAACTCTAACATAATATAGCGTTTGTTGCTACTGAATATTGTAAATATATTTATTGTTTTAATGACGTGAAGATATTGTATTTAAATAAAATTGTCGTTAGAGAGATCACAGTTTATATGACATCCCATGTCATTAGATTAATTCATTCCATTTCCTTGAGTGCGGTGGTGCTCTATATATAAACATTAGGGTGTACACATGTCATGTACGAATGTGGGACAAACACGCACACTACGCATACGCGTGGCGCGCGTGTTCGCCGCGCATATCATAACGTTTTAATATGTGAGCATTCAGATTGGTGCACGGTGCCGCGTCATTAATGTGATAAAACCAATCCTCCATGATATAAAGGGAGAACTGATTTTGATTATTAAGCCGAGATTAATAAACTTTATTCAGCACGTACTTTGGTTTAGATAACAGATACATAATTATGTTCTCGTCTCTATCTTGTACTTGTGTCAATTGCACAGCAGTGACAGGAATACTGCCTGGTCGCGGCTCAGTCAAAGCGCAAGCTATGTAACTAATCTCAGCTTAATGATAAATGGAACTAATTTACCTTTACCAAAATATTAATATGTGTCTGTACGGTCTTGTCACACGCCTGTCTATAATAATACATCTTCATTCTCCATACATCTCACCAACAAAATATACCATATATTATTATATAAGTACTTACAAGTCTTCACTTAAAACATTTTTAAGACATCAATGTCATGCATCAGAACTTGATGAACGTTGTAATTTGATTAAAATCAAATGTGTCGAAGATTTGTAATGTTGTATCGTGTGCTCGTACTCGAATGTTTTGAATGTTGTGTCATGTGCTCGTACTGGAATGTGTTGAATGAATATTGTGAGATAAGGATATGATTTCTTATTTTAATTTTTAATAATATTATTAAAGTGAGCCACTGATAGAAAGTCAAATTGTTTCATGATCAATATTAAATTAATTACCTATGTATTGAAATTATTTAATTAATACAATGAATAAGCTTAGGTTCTGGTACGGGTATGGTGGTTCTGGAACTCAACATCATCTTTTCAAAATCATACTTTCACACAATTTCATAACATGTGAACCCTTAATAATAATTACACCTCTCGTTTATCTGAAAAAGCTCAGCGATGTACGCTGACGCGACGTAAAGGCGGCTTCCCACGATGCGTGATGTTGCGGACGGACGCGCATCAGCCCACACGGACGACTACCATGGACAGCCACGCACCACACACCAAAACTATTCCACACCGAAGTCACCTACCGAACGGTCATATTCGGCTCGGTTTGGAATACTTTGGATCGCATCGTTCGCTCGTCCAACAATAGCTCTCAGGCACAATACGTCATTGTAAACTTAGCATACACTGTAAATTTACCTTTATTGTCATTGAGTTTAAAGTAGAAAATACTTTGGCACATTATCAAAAGGAACTGCATTGTTTAATTTTGCATGTTGTTATGTAAAGTCGTAATAAAAACAAACAGTAGTACTTAATACTTTTCGGTTGTTTTGACGAATCGATATGCATGCCGCGGCGTGCAAAGTTTCTATAGTGTGTATTAACTGTATTTTCCAAAGAGCTATTGAGCGAGCCGAGTCATCTCCTATGACACGCGTGTGGCGTGAGTTAAATGAGCTAACAGTCGGCGTCTGAGCGACTGATGACCGATTAATAAGTCTACGGACCGTTAATTGATAAAATTAAGACTCTTGTATATTTACCAATAATAAAGCAAAGACCTCATAGCTTTACATAGTAGACCCTTTCTTAGCCGAGCATACCTCACACCGCACCTTTGAAGTCTGGTCCACCTCGCCGTGGCCGTGTGACGTCGCCGCCCTGTCTGTGCTATCACAGACGATACTCTTCCCATGGTGCGTCGGTGAGGGCTGGTCCGCGTCCGCCGGCAAATCACGCGCCGTTGGAAGCCGCCTTTAAGATTGGATCCATTCTCTCAGTCCAAAATGCAAAATGAAAGAAAAGCTCGCACCGCGCCTTTGAAGTTACCGACTCGCCGCGAATCGGAAGTGACGGACGGACGTGTGTGCGCTACCAGGGATGATAATCTTCCTACCCACGGTGCGTCGTGCGGGCTGGTCCACTTCCGTCCGTAAAATCGAATCGCGGCGATTCATGGAAGCGTTCCCCTGACATCGCAACATAGAGCGTCAACCAATGCGCTTTCTGCAAATGCAATTAGCTTCAGGCCCCTCTGAACCTAGGCTTAATTTTACACAATGTTATTTTACTATTTATACGTATATTAACTATTTGTAAAATTGTGCTCACTGGATGTTCGCAAGCTCGTGCACTCGTGCCCGGCCACACGCGACACGGTCGCACAGACGCACAGTGACCGGCCTGGTCGTGCGCGCGCGACTGCACTCGCTCGAGTCTAATGTATTATGTAACATACTAGTGATAATCCACTACTTTTTATCATAGACTACTCATCGACGTGAGGAGGCGGCGATCACTGCGACTGTTCTTACGAGTAATATCATTTCATACAAAATATTCAGAACATTACGAGTGCTTTTTTTTAGAACAGAAATGTAGCAGGTACTGTTTAAAGTACTTAACAAAGTTTTTGCAAATTATGGTAATCAATCTTTTGTTTAAATTATGAAAACATTAACTGAAAGAACATCCTAGCATGATCGTCGCTTACCTAGATGTAACTATAAATATATTTTAGGAAATATAAAATATTGTTCTGGCGTTTTTGGAAACGTTTAGTCATAAGTACCTAATATAACTGATAGGCAATTGTAAATTACGAACATTCAAAATAAAATGTTTTTGTATAGTATAAATTGTAAATATGAAATAGATACAAAGTTTTACAATAAAATTGATCTAAGTAGAGACGGACACTACGATTGTAAGATACGGAGAATATATGTATGTGAAACATAAAACTATATGTATACATAAACAGAATAAGTTTGTTTTCAAATAAAATATTTAATATTTAAGTAAAGTGACCTTTATTCAGCATACTGCTGGAAACATTCCCTTGTCCTCGTCGCCTGATGCCGACTGCTGCCGACTGCTTGCACTAGCGACCAGCGACCGTGCTGTGTCCGTTGACACTCCATCAATATAATATTTTACATAGTCCTCTCAAATTCCTCCTTCTGGCAAACGTTCTAATTCTACCAAATGTACCTAAATAGGGACTAAATGTTGACTGGGGAAAATAAAACAGTTTAGTCCGTTAGTTAGATAATAATAAAATATTACATAAAACATTGTTTAGTTATTTATAACGCATTAAAGTTGGGGAGTGGGGGGCACAGATTACCTGTGGTGGGGTTCGCTACGTCACAAGTCAGTATAAAATCTACCGGGGAGTGACGCCACATTTTAACGTAATGCCTACTCAATGAACTGCCATAAACTTTTGATTAGGTAAAAAAAAAAAAAATAGGGGCCCAATATTTTTTTATAATATACCTGAAGGACAAAAAAATGTTTTAATCATCGTCTGCATTCTTCACAATCCGACATATTTTAGCTAGATGAGGGCACTGTAGTGGGTACTCGAACGAAAAGATAAATCGAATTTAATAGTTATTTGTTATACAAGAGTGCAAAGTTGCTTTTTAACCGCGTGTTCAATTTTGATGACCGAGCAAGCGAAGGATTCTAAAATTGAATCACGAGCGCAGCGAGTGATTCAAAATTAGAAGCCTGAGCGTTAGCGAGGGAATCAAAAGAGCACGAGGTGAAAAATATTTGCACTCGAGTGCAACACGTAACTTTTCATTCCACCTCAGCGAGGAAATGACTAAATGCAAAAAAAAAAACGTTTACAATCACAAGATAGGTACACTTTTATTTCAGTTTAGGTATTAATTACTACATTATAACAGGTAAGTATTACAGAATAATCTTTAAATTATAACAAAATAATACTAAGGTATAATTAAGAAAATTTTAAAGTAACGTTGCTACAGTTATTTAAATTGAGTGTAATATTTTTGTTTGGTACTGTAATATTGGTGTTAGTCACTTGTGTACTGTTTTTCGGTAAACTATCTGTCATACTTAATAGTTGTACCGATTCATCGGATTCCCTTGGCGTGAATGTTGGAGAGAGAGGGAGATGGTTAGGTGTTTCATAACGGCTTATTTTTGATGTAGAAGGGCCAGTCCAAGGATCCGATTGAGGCTCTTTCAGTGTAATGGCTCCTACGATGCCTTCACATATTTTAGACTTATTTTGGATGGAATCCTCTATGTATCCCTCTACAACTGCATTGGACTTCCAGCCTCCGTGGCGCTTAAGGGACAGGAGATCAGCTCCGGAATCAGCCAAAAGTGTGGCTGAAGTTCGTCGGAAACAATGACCCGTGTACAACAGGGGTTCTGGAAGTTCAAGAAATGTTGCTATTTCTCGTGGGATACTGCCAATTTTATTAGTACCCATAGGCTGTCTAACACACTTTCCATTGCGATACTGTAGAAAAAATCGATTGATTGGAGTGTTAGGCGGGCGTAAGGCTTGATATTTCTCAACAATCGTTACGTATTCCTTGCGAATGACGAAGTTGCGGTCTCTTTTTGTCTTTGTATTAGGTAAATTAATTAATAGTAAGTCATCTGAATGTTTCTCAATGTTTTTGACATTAAGTTGTGTTAGTTCATTAGTTCGACATGCTCCGTTTATTCCAATAATAAGAACAACCTGTAACGTAAAGAGTATTGTAGTAGATAAATGAATAAAATTGATATGAACGCATAATTATGCCTATCAACATCTACTAAGTATACTATTTAATTGAGATTAATATACTTAAGTAGATACTGAATGTGCAACTGACTTACTTTTGCCGCCAAATATACGGAATCGGGTGCTTCGTTAAGAAACTTTTCAATATCAGATACTGTGAAAACCTTCGATTTTTTTGGTTGATGACCAGATGAGGCTCTTTTTAAAAATGCCACTAATTTAGGATAGGTATCGATATGTTTGTCTTTTTTCATCTTTATTGTTGCTTTTAGCATCGAATACGTACTCCATAGAGTGCTTGCTTTCTTGTTCTCGGATAATTCTATAAAATATGCCAGCAAAACGTTTTCTGAGAAAGTTTTGGCTCCTTTTGCTAGTCGCCACGTGTTGAACATATCGTACTGTTTTAAATACTTCTCGCGTGATTGTTGAGGGAGAAAGCTCATTTGCGCATTATTAACAGTTTCAGTCAATTCTGTTGGCGTCAAGCAAACTTCCTCGTCGCTAGAATCACTCATTTTAGTTTTTTCACTTGTTTTCAAGTTTCTTGTTTTTAATAAAAGGTTTAACAATGACGTGAAAACATGCCGCGTAAAGAACCGCGTACAAAGCAAATTGAAAAAAGAACACCAAGAAGGTTCCGAGTCTGAGTTTTTAAAAAAATTAAAAAAAAGTTGTATGATATATTCGGCACCATAGAGGTAGCAGTAAATAGGTTTAATGTTTTTTTTAATTCACAAACTTAGTGCACACGATGTTCTAAATTCAATTTACTTTATCCTCTAGACAATAAAAACGGCTTTTCCACTCAGATATTGAAGATTAAAAATACTCTTTCCGAGATGGTGGGATGAAAAATAACTTTAATAAACTATAGCGAACCAAACAAACACGTGCACAAACACGTGCACAAACACGTGCACAAACACGTGCACAAACACTGCGCGTTTGCCACGACTGTCCGAGCTTGACTGTCCACTGTAGACTGTCGCAACACTCGGTCTCCCCGCCAGTCATCGCTGCATCCCCTCTATAACGCAAGCGAGTACTACCGCTTGGACACGATCGTTGCGTGTCCAAGCGGTAGTACTCGCTTGCGTTTCCGATCACATGATTATTCGTTTACGAATCAAATCGTTCAGAATTTATAATATTAGTGTAGACACCGGATAATATACTCTGCCCTACAGGAACCTGCAACATTATGGGGTATCCACCACGGAATAGAAAAAACAGAAATCGAAACTGTGTTTCTATTCCGCGGTATCGGCTCATGGCTGACACGTTCTCATTGACACCCAAGATTTTTAGCAGCAGGCCGCAGTAGAAATATCTACTTCTCCGTGAATGTTTGTGAATCCGTTCTCTATCTCTGATTGCTCATCTAAATTAAAGATGAAGAAATATCTGTAATACATCTTATACTGGGTGTTTTCTCGTGGACCTACTTTTTTGTCCTACCAGTAGGTCCACGAGGGTATGTTATTTCTGTTGGTCCTACTGAACTGTTGAAACCAACATGAACCTCCTGCCTGGGATGAGCTCGGGAGCCTGGTCCCTGGCAACAACAAACAGGCCCTGATGGAAGGGTGGGAGAATATTCCCCAACGTCGCCTCCGAAACCTCGTTTTAGTATGCCAAACCGGCTCGAAGTTGTAATAAGAGCCTGAGGAGGCAATACCAGTTACTAAAATGTAAATAAAGCGTAAAGCATACTTAACAGGTTCACTGTCCAGGCTCCAGAGTGGGAATGGTCCTTACGTCCAGATTTATTCAATAAAAAAATAAATTAAAAAAATTGCCTTTTATTTCTTGCTGTTAGAATTCAAATTCAAATTATTTATTTTTGCAGAAAACACTGGTATAATGATGTTATTAAATGTACTCGTACATGTTCCAAGTGATTCTACCCTAAGGCATGCAAAATGTTTACAATCATGGTTTATGAAAATCAATACTCAATATCTTTATTGCTTTACCATAATGTGTACTTAGGTGGTAACTATATAATTTAGATTATTTTAGATCATTATGCAGCAAAAGGGAAGGAGAGAGGAAGCCCTGTTTTAGGAGATAATTGTGGGAGCAAGTTTTATCTTACATTTCTATTAATTATATGTTATGTACCTACTTATGTTATCTGAAAAAATGTACTTAAATATTTTAGACTGTTTATATACCTATACATATTATTATGTACCTATTATAATTCTGTTTATTTATTTATATCAATTGTTTTTCTCTGAATAATTATTATTGCTATATTATTAATGCTATTTAATTTAATTATTATTTTTGTTATATTATTTTATTCTCGTTTATTCATCTAAATACTTATTCGATACATTTTAAAATATTTTTATACAATTCATTAAAAAAAACATTTAAAAATATAAAAAAATAGTAGCCCACCGGTATCGGGAACAGGGTCCAAGCTTCCGGCGGTCAGGGCTCCAGAGAGAGGAACCTCCTGACAATGCGAGCCGTGTCCAGGAGTACCGCTTTCTGAATCAAGCCCTTGACCCAGCTGCCTAACGAGAGCCTCCTTAGGTGTTGGTCGAGGCTCTTGGCAATTAAGCCATTGGCTGATACGACTATCGGCACAATGATCGCTGAGTCCACATCCCACATGTCGACAACCTCGCGAGCCAAGTCAAGATACTTGATTTGTTTATCTTTCTCGGCTTTCACGAGGTTCCCGTCATGCGGGATCGTTATGTCAATGATCATTGTGCGCCGCTCTACTCGGTCCACCACCACTATATCAGGTTTATTTGCAACAATAGTCCTGTCAGTGATGATGGAACGATCCCAGTACAATGTGATATTGCCATTTTCGAGAACTGGGTCGGGCACATACCTGTAGTATGGCACTTCAGATTCCACAAGGCTGTATTTCAGAGCAAGTTGCTGGTGGATAATCCTGGCTACAAGGTTGTGTCTATGCAAGTATTCTTCGTTAGCTAGACGAGAACACCCGGAAATTATGTGTGGGATTGATTCTCCCGGATTATTATTATTATTTCTTTTATTTCATTTTAATACATATTTAAATTACATTTTTAAATATTTCTTAAAAAAAGATATAAAAAACATTTAAAAATATAAAAAATAGTCGCCCATCGGCATCAGGAACAGGGTCCAAGCTGCCGGTGGTCAGGGCTCTAGAGAGAGGAACCTCCTCACTATGCGTGCCGTGTCTAGGAGTACTGCTTTCTGAATCAAGCCCTTGACCCAGCCGCGCAATGAGAGGCTCCTGAGGTGTTGGTCGAGGCTCTCCGCTATTAGGCCATTAACCGTTACGATTGTAGGTGCCTCACATTATATTTACAATATATACATAATATATTTATACGTCCTATACTAATAAACACAAACACACAATATACACAATATTAATAAACATAAAACACTAAACAATAATTACTAATATTTAATATAATACATTATTACGTTTACCGTACGGTCCGTCCGTCATTAATTATAATAGTAGTACACTGGACACACGCGTCGCCTGCCGAGTCCCTTGGTCCAAGGCGCGTGATGTTTCAAGTTGCGCCCGCGCATTCCTTTCCTTTACCGCGCAGGCGCGCATTCGGAATTTGCGGGTCGCCAGTCAAGATCTATCTGTGACGTCGGACGTACGCTCGCTCGCGCTATTTATGTGATCCTAAGCTACCCGCGCTAAATCGCTGTATAACTTTTATCATTCTATTCTGTCTTATGCTTACTGCTTGTGCAAATAAACTTGCTATAAACTGTGCCTTCGTAATTGTATTTCAAGTGTTGTGTAGTGTGTGGAACATTAAAGTGTTGGACTATCTATTCGACTATATTTTCTTCGGACCCAGTAAGTCTACCCCCACACACACATTCAACATAACCAAACTGGTGACCCCGCTCAGAACATTTGAGAATAGTGAGTGCAGTGACAGTATTATATATTAGCTATCATGAGCAGCGACGGTAGCGATACAGAAACATCACAGCGCGGCCAACCCGACCGCCCGCGCAAACCGAGTAAATGTTCGCGCGTTTCCACTGACCCGGAACCCGAACATCCGTCAATGGAGTTATTTCGTGTAGGCGTTCGCATGCCACCATTTTGGCCTGAAAAGCCCACTATATGGTTTTGCCAAATCGAAGGCCAATTCAAGCTGGCCAGAATAACTGACGACTTCACCAAGTTCCATTACGTCATCGCTCACTTGGACCGGCAGTACTCCGTGGAAGTCGAAGACATCATAACTGCGCCTCCTGCTTCTGGCGCGTACGAGAAACTGAAGAGTGAGCTGATCAAGCGCCTGTCAGTCTCAAAAGAAAAGAAGGCGAAACAGCTTCTTCAGTCAGAGGAATTAGGTGACCGAAAACCATCCCAATTCTTGCGGCACCTGCAACACCTAGCGGGACCAACGATCCCAGAGGATTTCCTCCGCACCATATGGACGAGTCGCTTACCAGGTAACCTGCAGACGATCATCGCATCACAGTTGACCTTGTCCCTCACCGAGCTTGCGGACCTCGCCGATAGAGTTCACGACATGGCGCCTCCTACTCCGCAAGTCGCAGCAGCATCCACATCACAAGCTGATCCACAGACGGACATGATGAAGCTTATCATGGAGCTAACAAGGAAGGTCGACGCGCTGACCACTGAAAGGTACGATCGCTCCCGCCCACGCACCAGGCAGACTTCCGGCAATAGAAGTCGCAGCCCATCACAGAGATCGCAGTCCAATTATAAAAAGTTTCCGCGATGTTGGTACCACCACAAATTCGGTAGCCGCGCGAAGAAATGCATCCGCCCGTGTGATTACAAGTCGGGAAACGAAACGGGCAGTCAATAATGGCGACTGAAGATTGCCCATCCACAACTGGTCGCCTGTTCGTGACAGATCGCAGGTCGAAAGTCCAATTTCTAGTGGACACTGGAAGCGACTTATGCGTCTTCCCTCGATCTGCGCTCCCACAACATCGTCGTGCGAAGACCGATTACCAGCTGTGTGCGGCCAACGGTTCAACAATCGACACCTACGGTTACCTCCAGGTTGTGCTAAATTTAGGCCTTCGCAGGGATTTCCCGTGGCGCTTTATTGTTGCTGATGTCACTAAAGCTATTATCGGAGTAGATTTTTTGTCATTTTTTAATTTAATTGTTGATATTCGCAACAAACGCATAATCGACGGCACCACTAGCTTGTCAGCTGTAGCATCTATCGCTTTTCCTGATAGCTTAATCTCTAGTGTAAAGGTCATGACTGGCGAATGCAAATACCGAAAACTCCTAGCAGAATTTCAGGAAATAACACGGCCAGCAGGCGCGCCATTCACACCTAAACACAACACAGCACACCACATTCGCACCACATCAGGCCCCCCAGTATCTTGTTCCCCACGCAGACTAGCTCCGGATAAAATGAAAATCGCCAAGGCAGAGTTCGAGGCAATGCTGGCAAACGGCACAGCTCGACCGTCAGAGAGCCCTTGGTCGTCGCCTCTCCACCTCGCCCCAAAGAAAGACAACAGCTGGCGTCCTTGCGGTGATTACAGGCTGCTCAACGCAAGGACAGTACCAGATAAGTACTCAATCAGGCACATACATGACTTTGCCCACAGTCTATCTGGTTGTAAGATCTTTTCCACTATCGACCTTGTTAAAGCTTATAACCAGATTCCGGTATTTGAGCAGGATATTCCAAAGACCGCCATCACTACACCCTTCGGACTTTTCGAGTTTCCGTTTATGACGTTCGGTCTGAGGAACGCCGGGCAGACTTTCCAAAGGTTTGTTGACGAAATGACTCGTGGCCTGGAGTTCTGTTACCCATATTTAGACGATTTCCTGGTCTACTCTAGGGACGAGGCAGAGCATGAAGAGCACCTTCGCCAACTCTTCACAAGGATGAAGGAATACGGTATGCTCATCAACACCGCCAAATGCGTATTTGGTGTACCAGAGGTAACGTTCTTAGGCTACCACATTTCGCAACACGGAACGAAGCCTTTGGAAAGCAAGGTGCAAGCAATTAGGGAGTTTCCAGTGCCTAAAACCGCTAGGCAACTAAGAAGGTTTCTGGGCATGATTAACTTTTACCGGAGGTTTCTACCACGGGCTGCCCAGAACCAAGCGCCTTTACATGCCCTACTGACCGGTAACGTGAAAGCCTCTCAGCCTGTCGACATAACCGGAACCTCGTTACAGGCACTCGAGGAGTGTAACGATAGCCTTTGTAGTGCGGCTTTGTTGGCACATCCTGACTCAAATGCCAAACTGGGCCTAGTCACGGATGCGTCTGATTTTGCCATCGGTGGAGTGTTACAGCAGTTCAAAGACGGTAATTGGCAACCATTGGCATTTTTCACCCGCAAACTGAGCCCATCACAACAAAAACACTCACCGTATGATAGAGAGCTCCTTGCTATCTACGAGAGCATTAAGTACTTTCAGCATTGGCTAGCCGCTACCACCTTTATCATCTATACTGACCATAAACCGCTATGTTACGCTTTCCATCAGCGGAAAAGTAACTGCTCGCCACGTCAGTATAGACATTTAGACTATATTTCACAATTCTCGACCGACATTCAACACATCGCCGGAAAAGATAACGTCGTAGCCGACACACTTTCCCGTATCGAAGAATTGCAAAGCCCCGTAGATTTAGATGTACTAGCCAAAGCACAAAATACCGACTCTGAACTTGCACAATTACTCACAGGAGATTCTTCCCTGCGCATTAAGAAAATGATAATTCCTGGAAGTCGTATTGAATTGTACTGCGATGTTAGCACAGCGACTCCCAGACCCATCATTCCTAAATCATTGCGCAAACAAATTTTTGACACGTTGCACTCGTTAAGCCATCCCGGCGCAAACGCAAGTGCTAAACTTGTAGCACAGCGCTACGTTTGGCCACAGATGCGGAAAGATTGTCGCGATTGGTCTAAGGCATGTTTGGCATGCCAGCGCACGAAGGTGAATCGACACGTTTCCACCCCTTTGGGTACCCTCGATCTACCTTCAGCGCGATTCAAATATGTCCACCTAGACCTCATCGGACCGTTGCCGCCATCCAATGAATACCGGTATTGTCTGACACTCGTCGATCGCTTCACGCGATGGGCTGAAGTCGTCCCTATTACCGATATTACAGCGGAAACTGTGGCCAAAGCGTTTCTGTCGGGATGGGTAGCACGATTTGGTTGCCCAACCGATATTGTCACTGATCGTGGTAGACAATTCGAGTCTGGTATTTTCCAACACCTCGCAAAGTCCATTGGGTTTAGGCATCGAAAGACCACCGCATACCACCCTCAGTGCAACGGTTTAGTCGAAAGATTCCACCGGCAGCTAAAAGCAGCAATCAAGTGCCATGCCGATAGCAGCTGGACCGAATCGTTGCCATTTGTACTGCTCGGCATAAGAAGTTCCTTCAAAGAAGACCTTCAATCGTCTTCCGCCGAGTTAGTATACGGTGAACCTTTACGGCTGCCGGGAGAATTCTTTGGCCATCAGGTTGACAAATGTACGACTGATATAACGGACTTTACAGCCCGTATCAGATCATTTGCCAACAATTTACAGCCAGTTCCCACGTCGCACCACTCAAAACAAGAAAAAGTCTTTGTCCACAAAGATCTGTCATCTTGTTCCCATGTCTTTCTTCGGGACGATGCGTTGATATACGTTGATAGGGACCAGTGGGGTCCCTAAAGAGGCCCTAAAGTGTATAAAATTAAAGTTAAGGGTAAATCCGTCACAGTATCGTTAGACCGTTTAAAACCAGCCTACTTACTGTCTGACACCAACGACACCCCTATCCCAAATAAACCTGTTCTCGAGCCACCACCTTCCATTCCAGCAGTTAAAACCACTCGTTCCGGCAGAAGAGTTCACTTTCCGGACTACTATCGCCCGTAGCACGGTCTCTGGAGGGGAGTGATGTAGGTGCCTCACATTATATTTACAATATATACATAATATATTTATACGTCCTATACTAATAAACACAAACACACAATATACACAATATTAATAAACATAAAACACTAAACAATAATTACTAATATTTAATATAATACATTATTACGTTTACCGTACGGTCCGTCCGTCATTAATTATAATAGTAGTACACTGGACACACGCGTCGCCTGCCGAGTCCCTTGGTCCAAGGCGCGTGATGTTTCAAGTTGCGCCCGCGCATTCCTTTCCTTTACCGCGCAGGCGCGCATTCGGAATTTGCGGGTCGCCAGTCAAGATCTATCTGTGACGTCGGACGTACGCTCGCTCGCGCTATTTATGTGATCCTAAGCTACCCGCGCTAAATCGCTGTATAACTTTTATCATTCTATTCTGTCTTATGCTTACTGCTTGTGCAAATAAACTTGCTATAAACTGTGCCTTCGTAATTGTATTTCAAGTGTTGTGTAGTGTGTGGAACATTAAAGTGTTGGACTATCTATTCGACTATATTTTCTTCGGACCCAGTAAGTCTACCCCCACACACACATTCGACATAACCAAACGATTATCGGTACAATGATTGCAGAGTCCACGTCCCACATGTCGACAACCTCGTGTGCTAAGTCAAGATACTTGATTTTTTTATCTTTCTCAGCTTTCACGAGATTCTCGTCATGAGGGACAGCAATATCAACAATCATTGCACGGCGTTCTCGTCGATCTATCACCACAATATCAGGCTTATTAGCTACAATAGTCCTGTCAGTGATGATAGATCGATCCCAATACAATGTGGCCTGACCATTCTCGAGAACTGGGTCGGGCACATACCTGTAGTATGGTACTTCTGACTCCACAAGGTTGTATTGCAAGGCAAGTTGCTGGTGGATAATCCTAGCTACTAGATTGTGTCTGTGCAAGTACTCGCCGTTAGCAAGACGAGAACAACCGGAAACAATATGTCGGATTGATTCACCGGGACGGTGGCATGCCCGACAAATGTCAACCGTACCATCCTTGACAATGTATTTCCGATAATTATTCGTCATGATAACTTCATCCATAATCGCACAGACAAAACCTTCGGTTTCTCCGAAGAGGTCGCCGAAGCGCAGCCAGGATATAGACGCCAAAAAGTCTACGTCAGGCCCATGAAGGGCCCGGAAAAAGCGTCCGTGAAGCTCTTTGCCTTGCCATACTTCCTTACGATCGTTAGTATCCAGTACTGCAGGTTTGCGCCAGTTCTCATTCGCCAAGGAGAGCGGGGTGAGGCCCTTGTCCACTGCGACCACATCTCGGTGCATCCCCACGTCAGTTTGAAGGAAATATTCCCTGAGACTGTAAATCTCGCGGTTGTGGAGGGTTTTGGCATTCAAGAAACCTCGACCCCCACACTTCCGCGGGATGTACAGTCTCATCACTGATGACCGTGGGTGATGCATCCGATTTGCTGTCAGCAATGTACGGACCTTCCTATCCAGAGCGTCAAGTTCCGTCTGAGTCCATTTGAGTATGCCGAAAGAGTACATCAAAACCGGCATGACCCAACCGTTGAAGGCGCGCACCTTGTTTCCGCCTGATAAAAGACTATTTAGTACCTTATTCAGGCGGCCAAAGAAACGCTCCCTCAACGATTGTTTCATGTCGGCAACATTGATGCCTAATGCTTCCGACATACCCAAATACTTGTAGGTTTCAGTTGAGGAGAGGGATCTAAGGTGTATGGAATCCGAGAGTTGGGTTCCCACGGATTCCATAATCCCTCCTCGCTTTACATGCATGACTGCACATTTGTCCACACCAAATTCCATCCTGATGGCGCTACTGAACGTTTCTGTTACCTTCAGTAGCTCCATCAGTCGCAAATTGTTGGGGGCAAAGAGTTTCAAGTCATCCATGTAAAGGAGGTGAGATATTACCTGACCACCTCTTCTCAACCGATAGCCTAGACCTGAATCCTCCAGCAGTGTGCTTAGAGGATTCAAGGCTAAGCAAAACCAAAGTGGGCTCAGACTATCGCCCTGAAATATTCCCCGCTCAATCCTGATTGGTTCATCGGTCCTCCGGATTTGTCGACATCCTGGGTAGAGAAGAACCGTCCTCCATTGCCCCATACATGACATCAGGAAGGTGCGCAGAGTTGCATCTATCTTGTACAACTCCAGCACCCTCATGAGCCATGTATGTGGCACCGAATCATAGGCCTTCTTATAATCTATCCAACATGTCGACAAATCCTTCCGGGATCTACGGACCTGTTGGTTTATGGTCATGTCTATAAGGAGCAGCTCTTTAGTACCGCGGGACCCATTCTTACATCCATTCTGAGACACAGACATAATGGAGTTGGAGTCAATATGTTGTACAATTTTTGCTCTAAGAATGGATGTAAGAACTTTATAGACCGTAGGTAAACATGTGATTGGTCTATAGTTTTTAGGTTCCGCAGTACTACCCGATTTATAGAGCAGGTGGGTAACTCCTGTCGTAAAGAACACAGGTAGCGACCCAGTCTCTAGAGATGACTGGAATTGTGAGGCTAAGCAGGCGTGTGATCTTTGCAGCCATTTAAGCCAGAAATTGTGCAGTCCGTCCGGTCCTGGAGATTTCCAGTTAGGCAACGGACGAACTGCACGGGCTACATCCAGAGGGCTGATGTTAATAGCTTCCATATCTGGTATTGAATCACACGTCCGCTCAACAACACGCATCCAATCACCTTCAGTGTGACTGACGGGCACCGACCAGCGCACCGAGCATGGCCTACTGTGAGATAGCTTAAATCACACATTATATCACAATTTGGACGATAAAATAGTTATGTCACAAATGCTAGCACGGCGGCGTGAGATAATCTCTTGACTTGTGACATAACTTCTTGACGTTTATTTGGGATTCTATGTCTTATTTGCTACTATGGGCGCACCAATTTTGTCACAAATGCCACACAATGAATGTCGTCCGTACATCAAAAGTGAATTAGTTCACAACAAAATTAAAAAGTTGTAAAACTGTATGAACCTGCACTTTATAAAACGTATTATTTCATTTGGTCGCATATTCACTGATCATAGACATTTTAATTTTTTAAATTTACTGTGTCACACAACACTATGAAGTTAGCAACAAGAAAGGCATGTCGCGCTTCAGATTTTATCACATGGTTGAACCGTGCTAGCATTTAAGACAAATTATAAGACATGATAAAATTTATCATGTCTTGTCACAAACGTCTTGGGTACGCCTGTGTTAGCCCCGCAGATGCTTCGCCAAAAAGCACTCATGGCCTCATTTTCCGGTGGACGCGCGTCAGTCACACCTTGAGTGGGAATGGGTCGCTCCCATGCTCTGTATACCCACCTTTCATCGCTCTGGAACATGCGGTTCTGAGCGTATCGATCCACTCTTCGCCTATACCGACGGATACGGTTTGCCCATGCATAAACTTTCTGCTTCAGGAAGTCGATGCGCTCTGTGACACAGGAAACATATTCTCGAGGACTAATACTAGTCCCCGAGAACGCCCGCCTCACAAAGCGCATCACCCTTGGGCGTGTATTACCCTCCCTGAAGCAGATGAGCTTCCCGATGAGTACCCTGGCCTCATTAATACGACGCTCAATCCTGCATTGCCAGGCTGGCGCGGCAGGTTTTGGCTGTACAGCTCGGTCAGTGTTTGGAAATTTGACACGAGCTATACGGCATGCCGCAACAGCCGTGCAATACAAGATTGAGTGTGTATCGCAGAGGTCTGCGCTGCTTTCCATAAAATTCGGTAACAACGCATCCAGGGCACACACCAGCGCCCTGTTTCTTTTATTCATGGGCAAACGTGGTAGCCGTGGTCTAAGGTCAGGTAATGTGAACCGGTACTCACGAATCGCATCTTCCAGTGCGCTTATTATTATTATTATTTTTTTTATTTTTTTTCGTTTATTCATTTATATACATATTAATTTACATTTTTAAATATTTCTTAAAAAAAAAAGATATAAAAAACATTTAAAAATATAATAAATAGTGCCGGTGTCGGGAGCAGGGTCTAAGCTACCGGTGGTTAGGGCTGCAGAGACTGGAACCTCCTCACAATGCGAGCCGTGTCGAGGAGTACTGCCTTCTGAATCAGGCCCTTGATCCAACCGCCTAACGAGAGCCTCGAGAGATGTTGGTCGAGGCTTTCGGCCATCAGGCCGTTGGCCGTTACGACAATCGGCACAATGATAGCCGAGCTCACATTCCACATGTCGACAACCTCGTGTGCTAAGTCGAGATATTTTATTTGTTTCTCTTTCTCAGCTTTCACGAGGTTATATTATTTATTATTATTATATTCCTACTATATCCTTTAGGTATTTCATCTATATCATACAAATTAGGTACATTTTTTAAATTATTATAATATTTATTCATAATTACCGTATTATTAATATATTATAAACATACCTATAAATTACCGGATTATCATTAATTATTATTAGCAAATATTATTATTGTTTATTAGTAATTTCCATAAACATATACTATACAAATTACATTATTATGTTTTCCTATTATTTATGTTTGTCATTAAAATATTCATATATGGAGTAATAGCATATTATTATGTTTATCAGTAACTTTTTTTAAGTTTTGTTATAAATAGATTTAACTTTTCTTCTTTATTTATTATGTCAGGTACCTAGTTTATTATATATTTTACATAACGTGCATTTTTAGCTTGGATGTTGGTATGTTTAACCTAGATCTGTGCCTAAGCGTGTAGGTATTGTGATTGAATGTCTTCGCGTTTTGTGTAGAACTCTTGATGCTTTCGGACAAATTTACATATTTCTAGAATGTGAATACTGGGGAGGGTAAGAATGTTATGTTTTAGAAAATAGGGTTTACAGCTGTCGGTTTGGTTAATGTTTACTAAGATTCTTACTAGTTTCTTTTGTAGGGTAAAGAGTGTCAGTTTCCCCAGAGAATTACGCTGATCAAGATTGACACTGAAATATATAAGAAAGGATAATAGTACATTGTGATACGAGTGTGCTGTATTGGTCATTACCCACAAGGCAGTATTATTCGCGCGAGCCATAGGCGAGCGCGATAATATAGCCGAGTGGGTAATGATCAAAGCACACGCGTTTCATACGACGTTTTTCAACACATTTGCGAGGAAAGAAACCGTCTTGTTGTAAGAACTTATGCTACAATAACGTAACTTTAGAGAAATGATACATTTAGATTTATAAAGTTCAACTGACCTTTGTTGCCAGGTACTGACTATCCACTTCCTGTAAAAACGTTTCTACGTCGGTTCGTATTTTTCTTAATATGTAACCTGCAGTAACCACACAACATATGATAACAAATATTTATGAAAAATAGCGCTGGATTTTTTTTCGGGTAGCGATGCGCGCGCAAGGCACTGACAAAACCGCTGAACAGCCTACCATCACGTTCGGTCGGAGGTGGAGACAAAATTTGAAACTTGAAAAAATTAGATTTCGCTGCTAATTATTACTAATTATTCTCTATCGAGAGAGAGTGAGAGAGAAAGTGCGAATTTGGTCAAATGGAAAATACAGTATGGCGATTGTGAACATTTTCTCATTTTTCGTCATGGGTGGCGTTTTCGTAATTTTCGATCATGCTAAAACCGATAGTGAGGTCAAAATGTTAATCCAAGATGACGGCTGTGAAAATTTTCGTCATTGGTCTCGTTTTCGTAGTTTTCGATGGTTCTAAAGCTGATAGTGAGGTCAAAATCTAAGATGGCGGCTGCGAAAGTTTTGTCATGTTTCATCATGGGTTTCGTTTTCGTAGTTTTTGATGCCAGCCATGACGAGAAATGAAAAAAAAATTACAGCCGCCATCTTGGATTTACATTTTGACATTACTATCAGCTTTAGAACAATTAATGTATATTATAAAGAGTAATGGACCTACACTTCCTTGCGGGACACCATATTGTATTATATGGCGACGCTCCGCCCAAGCCGGGCAGACCTCCACCGTATGCTCCACTGTGTCCTCTGGGCGACCACCACACAATGGTGATACCCGGGCGTTTCCTCCCGCCTTATGCGAAACAGGAACCTCCCGAAACAACCGTGGCCGGTGACGACCTGCGTCAGGTAGAAGGTGAGGACGCCGTGGCGCCTCTCTAGCTACTTCTCAAAGAACTTATCGCCGCAATCGTGGCGTGCCCAGCACTAGGTTGCGACAATCGCACTCTCCATGACGTCATGAGATCCCGGCGGAGCTCTGTCGCTGTGCCATGATTTCTCGTGGCAACGGAGTTACACCCGTTTTACCTCCTCGCGCCACTCCCAGATGTGCGCGAAGACCACTCACATCTGCCTTGTAAATTATACCTAGTTATTATGCATTTAATAATGCTCAGAATTTTACAAGTATTTATTTAATAAACAGACTTCCAAGAGAATCACGAATTTTCTAACGCGAGAAAATCACTGGGCTAAAATATTCTTCATATTTTTTCGTTATATAACGATAGCCATTTATTGTGGCTGTCAAATAATAGATAGATGTATCAATAAATAAATAAACTGCTCGCAGTGAGGTATCAATAAACTGAAAATGTGTGTTGTATTAATTGAATGTTATGCCTGTAAAGCAAACTGGCACACGTCTGTGGACTCACTCGCTACAAATTTTACTATTCATTCATATTTTTGTTGGTGAAAATACCATTGAAACCAAATTGAGAATCCGGTTTATGGATAAATGTAAGGCCAGAGCGCAGCAGCGTGTACACTAGGTCACTAGCAGGACACCGGCTGCGGGGCGAGTGCGACTGTGCGAGCGAGTGTCGCACTGAGAGCAGTCGACGCGACACAGTGTGTACTTTTACTATAGATACTTTTATTTATACATGCTTTAAATACGTAATATAGTTTATATCCTTGGGGATATAGCTATATGTATACCGTTATATAATATAAGTCATGTTATTTGCCCTAGCTAGGAATATGCAGGGGGTGCAACAAAAAAACCAGTTGGAACGGATCGTAAACAATAACAAAATGGTTAATTAAGCTGAAGCAAATAAAAATATGAAGCTTAATTATTGTTTTTAATACGACCTCCTAGTTAATAAAATTCTCTAACTTTTAAACTAAAAGTTTATCCCAGTGATTCATACCTCCAAAGAATCTCTATGACTTGGGCAAGTTTTTCTTATACGTGATCAACTTTCGCTAGTGTAACTTTATCCCATGGAAATTGCTCGAAAATTAACGTGCAACAAATTCACATCATAATCATCATTACTCCCGCAAGCTTTCGTGTGCCCTAGTCACATATCCAGCCAGCACTCACGGCTTCAACGGGAATTGAATTTCCATGTCATCACCCTCAGCCTCATCAACAACCTTGGCACAGCACCTGCAGTTTCGGCCGGTCTTACAAGCAGAGCCCATTCTACTCTCTCCTGATCGACGCCAGTAGTCAGCCACAACCCAGCGCCATGGGTGTACCCAGGGGGGGGGCAGGGGAGGGCAGCTGCCCCCCCCCCTGGATTTTGTATGCCTTAGTACTGTTGTCGATAAAAGTTATGTTACAGACACGTTAAGACTTACTTTACAATTACAATTTATTTATGCATTAATTTTTACAAAAAACCGCGCTGCGCGGCCGTTTATGTTGTACCACTTGTACAGTCAGCTGCAGAGAAATCTCACCTAGCAATGTATTTATGTATTGCTAGGGGGTGAGATTTCACTACAGCTGACTGTACCTATCATGCATAACCGACTTTAAAAAAGAGGAGGTTCTATGTTCGGCTGTTTTTATCTGTTTACCATGTACCTACTTCGATAATTTCGTCAATTGTGGGCCAATTATGAAAATTGTTTTATCATTACAAAAAATAATCAAAACAAATATTGATGAACATACTTACATTATAAAAAATAAGAATACAGACGAACATAGAACCTCCTCCTTTTTTTAAGTCGGTTAAAAATACGCGAACGCTGCAGCTATTGCTTGCTCAAACTATGTAAAACAAAGGAGGGAACGGAGGGAAATTTCTGATTTGCGGGCCCCTGGGTCAAAAGCTGGGTACGCCCATGCCCAGTGCTGTACCACATCCGACTCATTGGATCATGACGCAGCGTAACCCCAACTCGCTGGGGAATCACCACAATCACCATATACAGTTCCGACTCACCGCGAACTGTGCGGCACCCGGTTCCGACTCACTGGAACCTCAGCTGGCACTGTAAAGCATCGCAAGATTATACAAGACTCAGCCCACTATCGACCTCCGGTCTCCAGAGGGGAGTGATGTGGCGCCATCTACATCGCCATTCGCCACACATCACAACAACACACAACACATTACAACTAGGCATCAAAGACCTGACGTCATACAAAATCCTGACGTCACACAAATCCTGCATCGCGCAGTTAGAGTTTACCGCGCGGACGACATTATAAGACTATCCGACCTCAATCTTTGGGCAGTTGCCCGCCAGACACGACACCCGTCTGGTCGGAGGATCCACCCTTTACAACAAGTAAAACGATGATAGCTGCAAAAATATAAACTGTGTAGCGCAGCTAGCAGGTACATAGTGGAATGATGATCAATTTTATTTTATTGGATATAATAATTTTTTTGGACTTGCGATGTAAAGATCGCACTGAAAATTTAATCTAAATCAACTGCCGATCCCCACAGCAGAACGCCATAAGACATAATAACCTAGCTGTGGCTTTATCAGTCAACTGCCTTATTTTTCTTACTGCTTATGCAACTGAACTTAATCTACCTGAAAGAGTTCTAATGTGGGCGCCCCATTGCAGTTTTGAATTAAAAGTTATTCCTATAATATAGTTTCCGTAATTGCATCTAGTTTCTTGCCATTAAGTTTAAGGCTGCCTGTCCACTGGAGCGGAGAGGAGAGGCGAGGAGCGGAGATGTGCCATTATTAACCAATCAAATCTAACCTCAGGGGTGGACTCAAGATTCTATTGGTTAATATTGGCACATCTCCGCTCCTCTTTTCTCCTCTCCGCTCCAGTGGATAGGCAGCCTTAGACACACGAATAATCTTATAAGGATTCCGTTTTTTCATTCGGGCGTACGGATTACGGAACCCTAAAAAACAGACTTGTTGTAAGAACTTATTATATGCTACAATAACGTAATTATAGAGATGATACATTGAGATTTATAAGTTCAACTGACCTTTGTAGGTGTAGGGACACGAAAAAACTATCGATACTTTGTGGTATCGAGTACATTTGCATTCGATACCGACTTGGCAGGTATCGTATCGAATATGAAATAAAGTTTTAAATGGGTAATTTCTAAGATTACCCATTTAAAACTTGCGACCTTACGGCTTATGTTTATGTTTATGGCAACGCCATCTAGTTCATTCGTTCTGAACCTTCTAAAACATTACATCGATCTTTGCCCGAAATCGTTCCTTCCGTTCACAGTTAAATTCCTAACCTTTCCTTCATTAATTCACTACACTAATCAATCCCTCTTACATAAGTGATTGTACGGAGGAGAAATGGGAACTTTTAATTTTTGAAGTGTCAGTTGTCTTTTTCTATTACAATGTGTGTAGCTACCAATACCATTTGTTTTTTCATGTCCTGCCACTGAAGTTAAACTGGCGTTATTTACTGACTGATTTGACCTATGCTCTATGCGCATTAGGTCCTAAGAAAAGTACTCAATACCTTGAAGTATCGACACTTTTATGAGTACGATACTTTTTTTTCGATAGTACTCAAATTCAAATTCAAAATATTTTTTATTTCACATAAACCTACATGGGCAACATATTTTTTATTTCACATTAATTAACATACTACTCATGAGTACAGTATCGATACTTTCTTTTCGATACCGTGTCCTTATCCGTACGACGTAAACCCTCTAATATCTAGTAAAAAACATAGAATTCTATGAAATGTTATCTATGTTAATTTATCATTTTTTTATTTTTTTTATTTACACCGTAGGCATAAAAAAGCATGAAGTCTCTTTGATGAGATTAAAAAAGCGCACATCTCCAACTAGTAAAGAGTTATCTGTGGCACAGTAAACATATTTGCGCACATTAAAAATCACGCAAACTAAAAAGCACGCCTATTTAATACACTGCATTATGAACCTAAAAGCGGTTCAATAAGAGCCAATTTACGAGCAAGTGTGTTGAAAAAAATTTTATATCTCACAAACCGAACATAAGATGCCATCTGTCAAACGTAGTGCGAACTACTACCACAGAGTACAGGCATCTCTCACCGCGTGTGTGTAGGCTCGCCCCTAGAGGACAGCACAGTTGTTAGTTGTTACTGAAGGTTTGTAGCCGGAACCAGCGTCACAGGCACTGGCCTGTGACGCTGGTTCCGGCTATGCCAATGATGAATGATGCCAGGCTCGTCCCCGTCTCACACTACTGAGCGTGGGACGGGGACGAGCCTGGCATCATTGCTGCATGCTTTCATGTCGCTGACAGCACGCACGCCAACATCACTGTGTAGGTACCTGACTACCGGCAATATACCTTACGAGCAATGTACTGGAATGATTTATTGGAAACCTTGAGACCACATCTAAGCTGTAAATAAGTAATGTAAGTGCCTACTCTACTGCGCTGTGGGTTATTTGGTACAAAGGAGCAACACAATTACCTACATAAGAGTTGGTTTATTGTATCTAAAGCACATCAAGTCTAAACTGTCTAAACTGTCCAAAATGCTCAATGAAGGTTACATGGAAGTGACCTGTAGATATTTAATTTAAGTAATATACGGGGTGTCCGGGACATCGACGCGAAGCCGGTGTCCCTGCCACCCTGTATACATACTTAACTGTTTACATAACTGACATATTTTTAATTGAATGATTTCTTTTTTTGTTTTTTTTCGACATGTCACCTTATTTGTAATTGCTTGTTTATGTTAATTTTGTACGTCATATATTGGCAAAACATAGTGCACATATTTTAGACAATCTACTATCTGTACCTAACCCTAAATACCTATGTTTCACAAAGTAAATGATTGATAACTTTATCAACAGTATCTATACATGATAATATAGATAATACATGTGGTTTAAATAACAGCAATAACAACTTATCGAGTAATATGACAGAACTGTGGAGACGACACAAGTTGTGTAGAAGTACTTACCTAATAAGAGGCGTCGGGGCGCGTTAAGTCAATCCCAAGAGCCAACACTGGATGGTGCTGAATACTACACAGACATTATCCTGTACAATTTTGAAAACAATCAAATACAAATTTATTTCGAGTCAGCACCTTAATTGATTGGTTTTTACCGCACAGAGTTGGCCCTCATACAATTATGTTTGCAACTGAAGAAATTTAAAGGACAACCATGTTCGCTCTCAACAGTCTCAACACTTTTCTAAAGCTTTGCGCGATACCGCAACATGATTACCCCATAGATTGATTTACATTCGTTTGTTATTATTTCGGTCAATTGAACTATGACATTGACCTCGGCGCTTGTGGAATTAATTACTTCATGATAAACTATCATAATATCAGTGTTTATTTCGGTTATTATAATAATCGTATCCAGAGTGGACGCCCTGCTAACACTGAAACAAATAATGGAAATTCTAATAATAAACAAGGTCATTGTTTATCTGAAAGTATTAAATTAAATAGTGCCAATGAAAAAAAAACACTGAGCAATTTATTACTGACTAGCTTTTACCCGCGGCTTCGCCCGCGTGGATGTTACAAAATATCCCACGGGAACGTACTACCGGGATTACATACCTAATAGCCGAGGAAAAGGTCATTGACTAACTTTCAGCGGACGCAGTGGTAGGCTACTGCACCCGCGTTGCCGTCAACCATAATTATTTTTTCATCCCACCATCTCGGAAAGAGTATTTTTAATCTTCAATATCTGAGTGGAAAAGCCGTTTTTATTCGCTAGAGGATAAAGTAAATTGAATTTAGAACATCGTGTGCACTAAGTTTGTGAATTAAAATAGTTATTTGTTATACAAGAGTGCAAAGTTGCTTTTTAACCGCGTGTTCAATTTTGATGACCGAGCAAGCGAAGGATTCTAAAATTGAATCACGAGCGCAGCGAGTGATTCAAAATTAGAAGCCTGAGCGTTAGCGAGGGAATCAAAAGAGCACGAGGTGAAAAATCTTTGCACTCGAGTGCAACACGTAACTTTTCATTCCACCTCAGCGAGGAAATGACTAAATGCAAAAAAAAAAACGTTTACAATCACAAGATAGGTACACTTTTATTTCAGTTTAGGTATTAATTACTACATTATAACAGGTAAGTATAACAGAATAATCTTTAAACGTTTTCTGAGAAAGTTTTGGCTCCTTTTGCTAGTCGCCACGTGTTGAACATATCGTACTGTTTTAAATACTTCTCGCGTGATTGTTGAGGGAGAAAGCTCATTTGCGCATTATTAACAGTTTCAGTCAATTCTGTTGGCGTCAAGCAAACTTCCTCGTCGCTAGAATCACTCATTTTAGTTTTTTCACTTGTTTTCAAGTTTCTTGTTTTTAATAAAAGGTTTAACAATGACGTGAAAAAACTGCCGCGTAAAGAACCGCGTACAAAGCAAATTGAAAAAAGAACACCAAGAAGGTTCCGAGTCTGAGTTTTTAAAAAAATTAAAAAAAAGTTGTATGATATATTCGGCACCATAGAGGTAGCAGTAAATAGGTTTAATGTTTTTTTTAATTCACAAACTTAGTGCACACGATGTTCTAAATTCAATTTACTTTATCCTCTAGACAATAAAAACGGCTTTTCCACTCAGATATTGAAGATTAAAAATACTCTTTCCGAGATGGTGGGATGAAAAAAACATTAAACCTATTTACTGCTACCTCTATGGTGCCGAATATATCATACAACTTTTTTTTAATTTTTTTAAAAACTCAGACTCGGAACCTTCTTGGTGTTCTTTTTTCAATTTGCTTTGTACGCGGTTCTTTACGCGGCATTTTTTCACGTCATTGTTAAACCTTTTATTAAAAACAAGAAACTTGAAAACAAGTGAAAAAACTAAAATGAGTGATTCTAGCGACGAGGAAGTTTGCTTGACGCCAACAGAATTGACTGAAACTGTTAATAATGCGCAAATGAGCTTTCTCCCTCAACAATCACGCGAGAAGTATTTAAAACAGTACGATATGTTCAACACGTGGCGACTCAAACTCAAACTCAAACTCAAAGCATTTATTTCAATTAAACCATTTACAGGCACTTTTGAATTGTCAAAGAGTCGGTCAGTTAGTCAGAAAGTTGAAGCTAGTCGCCCATTCCAAAAAGTAGATCTCTGTGGAGAAGAACGGGCAAGAAACTCCCAGGACACTCTTTTAAATAAAGACATTACAAAATCCTGGGTACATTATTCTTGTTGCTTCTATATGTGAGAACAATGTGAAAAAAAGAAATAGAGACAATTCAAAGTATAAGATTTAAAATAAGCCTTGGCAGAAAAGAGATGACCAGTCTCAACCGACGGCGCCCGTTCACGAACATGACGCGTGGATCAGCACCATCCAGCTCAACCATTTTGTAGGGAACCGAATGATCCAACACACTCGCCACCATCGGCGAGACACTAAAGTAAGCATGACAAAGTCTCAACTGCCATGCTCTTTCAAGTCAACATAAAACATAATATAATAACAGAATAAACAGCCCCATGGTACTCACATTTACAAAAACTGAAAAAATGCTTCTAAATTATACAAAACTATAGTTTGCAATGTATTATACTATCAAAAAGAAAGATAATCATTATCAAATATTGGAATATTCAACAATACAAAATTGGTTAATAAAAACTAAAAATAAAATAAACATGTTGTTCGTAATGTCAGAAAAAATAATATAAATAAAAATAAAAAAATAAGAAAAGGGGTAGCAACTCTTCCAAATACAATAATTTCAACTAGTGAGCCCAAGTGGCTGTGGAGCAGGACCAGCATTAAGCCAAGCATTTTTATCTACGATATAATCATCTAACTTATAATATGCTTGTCTACATAGTGTGCGTTTAATGCATGTTTTAAATTTCTTCTCATTAAGTTGAAGAATATCGAGTGGTATTTTATTATAACATTTTACACAGTACCCCATAAAAGAAGTGTGTACTTTAGACAATCTAAAACGTGGTTGATCTAATTTGTTCCTATTTCTAGTGTTAAAATTATGCCTGTCACTTATCTTACGAAAAAGATGTAGATTTTTTCGAACATACATAATGTTTTCATATATATACTGACAAGGTACCGTCATGATGTTAATTTTCTTAAACAGTTCCCTTAGAGATTCGCGTCTGCGGAGGTTATAGATGGCTCTGACAGCCCTCTTTTGCAGAATAAAGACAGACTCAATATCTGCAGCCCGTCCCCACAGCAAAATACCGTAAGACATGATGCTATGAAAGTAACTAAAATAGACCAGTCTCGCGGTATCCACGTCTGTTAGTTGGCGGATTTTCCAAACAGCGTAAGCGGCTGAACTTAGCCGCCCTGCAAGTGATGTTAAGTGAGGACCCCACTGTAGTTTTGAGTCAAGCGTGATCCCTAGGAAAACCGTCTTTTCGACGAATTCTAGTGTCTCCTTATTTAATACAACGTGACATTCACTACTTCTAACATTCGGTAACGCGAATCTTATGCATTTAGTTTTCTTCTCATTTAATACCAAATTATTTTCAGTAAACCAGTTATGGACCTTAAGCATAGCGTTATTTACGTCGTCAAGCTCCTGTGCATGTCTGTTAACTTTAAAAATAAGTGATGTGTCATCGGCAAATAACACCATTTGTGGTCGGTTTTGCAGTAAATGAGGTAAATCATTTATATATACTAAAAAGAGGAATGGACCCAATATCGAGCCCTGTGGTACACCCATTTTGACTTTTAAACCCAATGAATTTACACCGTTTATTTGAACTTGCTGCAGTCTATCATTCAAATATGATTTTATTAAGCTAAGCGCAAGTTTACCCAATCCGTAATGCTCAAGTTTTAAGAGCAGTGTTTCGTGATTCACGCAATCAAATGCCTTGGAAAGGTCGCAAAAGATGCCTATTGCATCCTGTGCTTCTTCCCATGCGTTAAAGATGTGTTTTAATAAGGTGACACCGGCGTCGGTTGTGCAACGTCCTTTGGTGAAACCATACTGTTGATCGTGTAGGATGTTGTTACGATTAAAATGATTGAGCATTTGATTTAACATTACTTTTTCAAACACCTTGCTGAAAACCGGCAAAACCGATACGGGTCTATAATTATTAGTATCTTTGCTGTCACCAGATTTGAAAAGTGGAATAACTTTACTGTACTTCATTAAATCCGGGAATACCCCTTGATCTACACATAAATTAAATATTAAAGCTAAATACGGTGCAATTGTCTCAATAATTGATTGACAAACTTTAGTAGACATGCCCCACAGATCTTCGGTAATTTTGATCTTAAGTTGCTTAAAAGTCTTTACAACGACCACTGGGTTTATATGTTTAAATTTAAATTCCACAGGACAGGCTGAAACATTCGCTCTTAATAAATCAATAGCAAGTGAGGGGGAGGAGTTTAAAGTTTCTGTAGTTTTAATTGGAATATTGGTAAAGAAAGTTACAAATTCCTGAGCAACATCGATGTTATCGCTAATGAGACCGCGGGAAGTGTCCAGTATGTAATCCGTGTTATGTCTTTTGTTCTTGTTCGTTTCATTGTTAATAATAGACTAGCAAAAGGAGCCAAAACTTTCTCAGAAAACGTTTTGCTGGCATATTTTATAGAATTATCCGAGAACAAGAAAGCAAGCACTCTATGGAGTACGTATTCGATGCTAAAAGCAACAATAAAGATGAAAAAAGACAAACATATCGATACCTATCCTAAATTAGTGGCATTTTTAAAAAGAGCCTCATCTGGTCATCAACCAAAAAAATCGAAGGTTTTCACAGTATCTGATATTGAAAAGTTTCTTAACGAAGCACCCGATTCCGTATATTTGGCGGCAAAAGTAAGTCAGTTGCACATTCAGTATCTACTTAAGTATATTAATCTCAATTAAATAGTATACTTAGTAGATGTTGATAGGCATAATTATGCGTTCATATCAATTTTATTCATTTATCTACTACAATACTCTTTACGTTACAGGTTGTTCTTATTATTGGAATAAACGGAGCATGTCGAACTAATGAACTAACACAACTTAATGTCAAAAACATTGAGAAACATTCAGATGACTTACTATTAATTAATTTACCTAATACAAAGACAAAAAGAGACCGCAACTTCGTCATTCGCAAGGAATACGTAACGATTGTTGAGAAATATCAAGCCTTACGCCCGCCTAACACTCCAATCAATCGATTTTTTCTACAGTATCGCAATGGAAAGTGTGTTAGACAGCCTATGGGTACTAATAAAATTGGCAGTATCCCACGAGAAATAGCAACATTTCTTGAACTTCCAGAACCCCTGTTGTACACGGGTCATTGTTTCCGACGAACTTCAGCCACACTTTTGGCTGATTCCGGAGCTGATCTCCTGTCCCTTAAGCGCCACGGAGGCTGGAAGTCCAATGCAGTTGTAGAGGGATACATAGAGGATTCCATCCAAAATAAGTCTAAAATATGTGAAGGCATCGTAGGAGCCATTACACTGAAAGAGCCTCAATCGGATCCTTGGACTGGCCCTTCTACATCAAAAATAAGCCGTTATGAAACACCTAACCATCTCCCTCTCTCTCCAACATTCACGCCAAGGGAATCCGATGAATCGGTACAACTATTAAGTATGACAGATAGTTTACCGAAAAACAGTACACAAGTGACTAACACCAATATTACAGTACCAAACAAAAATATTACACTCAATTTAAATAACTGTAGCAACGTTACTTTAAAATTTTCTTAATTATACCTTAGTATTATTTTGTTATAATTTAAAGATTATTCTGTAATACTTACCTGTTATAATGTAGTAATTAATACCTAAACTGAAATAAAAGTGTACCTATCTTGTGATTGTAAATGTTTTTTTTTTTGCATTTAGTCATTTCCTCGCTGAGGTGGAATGAAAAGTTACGTGTTGCACTCGAGTGCAAAGATTTTTCACCTCGTGCTCTTTTGATTCCCTCGCTAACGCTCAGGCTTCTAATTTTGAATTTTAGAATCCTTCGCTTGCTCGGTCATCAAAATTGAACACGCGGTTAAAAAGCAACTTTGCACTCTTGTATAACAAATAACTATTGAACGCGTAATTTTGAATCTGTGATATCTTTTATACTATTCATTTAAATGATATGATGTAAAGGCATTATTTTAATCAAAATTGAATGCCCAATTTAAATAACATATTTTATTGGATAAGGATTAATATGATATGTAATTTTTATGGTGTACATAATAAAGAGTATTCTATCTATCTATCTATCTATCTATCTACCGGTCAAAATAGCTTCGGAAATAACAATGATTATGTTTATAAAATTTTGAAAGATTAAAATTGTTACTGTGGGTCATCCATAGAAGATAGACATACGAGTCATTAAAAAAAAAGTACTTTCTCTCATAGTGTCTCGTCCTCGCTAAAAAATTACGTAATATTATGATCTTATAGCCGATTTCATAAATTCGTTTTGTCATAAACATTTGTTATAATTTTAACTAATACTCTAAATACTTATATAAATAACTATTGCAAAATAAAAACGAAAAGTCTTATTCCTTTCCTATACAATTCTGTTTGTCTCCCATATGCTCTTGACAGCAAAACATTAACTACCATGACGCCTATTTCAATGAAATATTATTACGGGGTATACAGATCTACCAAAAAAAAATATATTTGAATAAAACGAACTAAAACAAAATTGAATTGAATTTAAATACATGTCCACTTTAGTCCACTCTTGTACTTTGTGTAATATTTTCCTCCGACTAACGTGGATTTAATAGGTAAGTACCAATAAATAACTCAAAAACTTTATAAATACTTTGTATACGTCATGTGAATTCGTATACTAATGAGAGAATCCAACTGAAATTAAATCATTATACTTTATAGTTTTGTGTAATATTGTGTAACGTTACACAAAGGAAAAGGTATAAAACTGTGTGTATATCGTGATTCGTGCTAAACCGACTTTTAAAAAGGAGGTGAGAATTCATTTTTTTCACTGGTTTTTTTCTACGTATACATTTTTTTAGTAGCGTCCATAAGTCCATTGGCAATCTCACAAAGCAATAGACTGACGGTTCGGTTTGACTTACGACCTTCTTCTATAATTTGAATTTTGAATTTGAATTTGAATTTTTGAATTTGCAGGGTTACTCAAAGTGGGGTACGCGAACCCCTAGGGGCTCACAATTCGACGGTTCGCGACAAGATTTACCATTGTTAAAACTCTTCGAGCTGATTTAAAAAGGATGTCTTTGATTGATTTTTGGACAGCTAGACAAGAAGAATATCCCGAACTCTCACGCAAAGCCGTGAACTTCCTGTTACCCTTTGCTACAACATACTTATGTAAGAGTCGGTTTTCTAACCTAATCATGATAAATAAAAATACAGAAATTGACTTGATACTAAGTCCGAATTAAGGCTAAAATTGTCCAAAATTATTCCAAAAGTTGATTTAATTAGCGACAAGAAACAAGCCCTTTCGTTTGATCTTTTTGGCTGTATTTGTTACCTTTAATTGACATAAAAAACCTTATTTTCTTCAACATACTATTTTATTCTTTTTTTAATCTTGGGGTTAGGGGTTCGCTGTCATCTGGAAACTTTAATGGGGGTACGTGGAGCCATAAGTTTGAGAAACCCTGTCATAGTAGATCATAATTTCAACCAACTACGTAATGGCATGCTAGCTTAGTGGTTAACGTGCTTTGATGTGTGATTACGGCTAGCCGAGGGTTCTAATCTCACCTACGGTTAATTCGTAATTTTTTAAATAATTACTTTTTATAGTTCATTGTTTCTTTTTAATATTGACTAGTATTAGTTCGATAATCATTAGATTTTTGTTTCATTCGTCTTGTTCACATAAATAATAAAGTTTAAATAAATAAAATAAATAATAAATTCTTTATTTTCGGACAACATAAAATCCACTGTGTTAGTAAATTTCTTATAATTAATGTTAGTAATCGTCTTACGTATCTAAGTATATATTTTCAACCTTTATTGAGTTCGTTTCATGCGGCTGACGCACAAGCGAAAGTACTTCACTCGTTCATCACCCCCACAAAACGTCTCAGAATAGGAGAGTAGATGTTCTCCGCCACTGTCCTCAGAATACTGTTGTCACTGTCCCGCAAACGTGTTATTAAAGACGAGATCTTCTTCCGCATAATCGCGTAAAAGTCGTCAGTTCGATTCAGCGCAAACATCTCAGATGCGCTACAAAAACGGGGCAGTCCCAACAGCATTCTGAAAACATTATTATATTGGATGCGCAGGACCTCCAGCGACCTTTTGGTAAAGCTGACCCACAGACTCCCCGTGTACATACCCTGGCAATAAGCTTTAAAAAGGGTTATTTTAACCTGATTAGTACAACGGTAAAACCTGCGCGCCAACATATTACCTCTGACCGCCAGTGCCCTGCGCTCCCTCTCAATATCCACAATGTCTTTAAGGTCGTCGGTAAGTATGTGCCCCAAATACTTAAAATTGTTTACTCGCCTTATACTTAACTTAATCCATTCAGAGTAAAACTTGGCACATAGTCGGGGGCCCTACCGGCGGCCTTAAAAACCATGTATTCCGTTTTTTTAACATTATAAACGAGTCCGTGTGAAGCTGCATAGTTCTCGCATACTTTCAACATCTCCCTAATCGATCCCGCAGTCCACAGTGACCGACCGACCGACCGTGTGTGTCCGTTAGTGGGTAGACCACAAAAAACTAAGTAAATTATTTCGATTTCTGTTCGTTACGAGTATTCACATCTTAATAGAAATTTGTTGGTTCGTGGTTATTGTTGGTGACGAGTATTTAAATCTATTAGCGTTGTGTTATTAGTGTTGTGTAGTTTTGTATTTTCAAAATGCAGTCGAACAATATTGAAGCGACATCAAATATTTTTGTGCTGCGTAAAAGTGGATGTAATTTACACAAATATCTAATGAACCCGGACTAACTGTGAGTATTATTATCAATTATTATTTCAATATTTAATATTTTACTAAACATAAATCTCAATCAAAGGTATTGTTAATCCTTATAATCAGAAGATTCCTTATTAGATAAATAAAGTTTCAAATTCACTATGAGGTCAATTCGATTAAATAATTATTATGTATACTAAATACAATGTTTCTTTGTTCTAGAGAAATATTGTGCGTCTTATTATCGAGGGGCAGCGACGTCAAATAATGAATATGAAACAAATGGTTCCATATCAACGAGACATTTTACTGAATGATTAAACACTTCATAATGAACCGTCTGCCGTGCATTCTGAAGGCTTGCACCTCCGAAGACCAGCTAAAACCCGTTTTTACCAGAAAGGCATTAAAAAGAACGTTTAAGATTCGCACGAGAATATTTAGACTTCAACTGGGACACTGCTTTTTATTTACTGTAATAATAGCACGAATTTGTGGTAACGATTTTTTAAGCATGTAGTATTCAACATGGTTTTGTCGTATTTCTTGCAGATAGAAAGAAAATGTTTATAATTTTTATTTTAGTAATATCATTATTTATGGATTAAAATTTGAGGTTTAGTTTCAATCTTCTTTTCGTAAAGAAAATTAATACTTAAGCTATAGCCTCAATACTTACCAACTCAATATTTACTAAAGCCAAAAAATACTTAATGTAAACAAATTAACCATACTTAACCTTAAAATCACTTATTTTGTAGATATGTAGATTTTTTACATTTTATTAGTTGTCTAATATTCTTATTTATCGCTTAATTACTTCGATCATGATCGAAACTTAATGTTTATGGTAAATGATAAATCCATTTAAAATATTTCATAATTTAATTATGTCAAAATAATACATGACATCTATTTCACATCTTATTCAGCTGAAGTAATAATAAATAAGCTAACTTTGTGTAAAATATATACACTTTGTAGCGGTTAGACCGCCACATACAAAAACTACGAAACAAAAAGACATGACGTCACACAATTCCTACATCTCGCAGTTAGAGTTTACTGAGCGAATAACATAGATAAGACTATCCGAAATCAACATATGGGGCAGTTGCCCGCCAGACATAACAACCCGTCTGGTTGGAGGATCCTCCCTTTTCTATGGTGGATGAGTGAACTTTACACCCTGTTCCTCATACCTCTAAAACTTCTCATCAGAAAAATCGAAACACCTTGCAAGTTTATGTTTTGTAAGGATTATCAGAAAAATGTGTATATTTAGGAATATATTTAAAATGTCATTTAATAGTGAATAATATGAGGTTTTCAAATCCTAATGTTAATGTTCTAAATTCAAATTAAAGGATGTCACCAAAATCTGCCCAAAAAACTACCGAGGTACACTTAGTGGCATAAAATACACTAGACTACACTGAATGATATGGCATTTATAGATTTTGCTTCTGGTGACCTGGGGCCGAGAATAAAATAATTTATAATTGATGAAAAGCACGCCATTTTGGCACTCTATCATCGGCACAAGCACTACCATACTCTTTTTAAACTGTCAAGTTGACCAAAGACTACAATATAATTATGAAGTTGACAGCTGTCTGCTGTCGGCTACAGCTACTGTTGTTTTTTCACGTTTGTTTCGTATTGAATATTTTTATAAATAATTAAATCTGAATTCAATAACAACTCTCATGGTCTACTCGATTTTCGTTAGGCAAAGATATGGTACCTAACGTCAGAAATGATGCTTAAATCCAAAAGTAGGTGAATACAAGCTGTGAATTTGGATGAACAGTAATGTTAGCAGCAGCGTTAGAAGTCTTTCATAGCGCATAGCAAACTCGATAAATATAGCCTCATAGCGTCAACATCCAAGGGTTTCAACGTGACTCTGATCTCCGTCATATCCCAGCTCGACATAAATGAAGTCAGATCAACCAGGTTTCAGTGAATAAAGTCGCATTTCCATAAACCCTTTTATTATTACCTATGTGTGTTTATTTTATATTGATTTCTTGAAATGAATAGAACATCAAGCCAAGCAACATCAAATAATTACATAATACCCTTTTTATCCTTAGCCTGTCTCTATTATGATGTACATAGGGGGTGGAAGATGAATTTCTGAGATTAGATACACAGCAACCAACTTCATGGAACTTTTCAAGTGCTGATAATGAGACACAAATACACATTTAATTTCCTATTGTTATCGGGCTCTGGCCCTGAAGCCCGAACGGCGCTCAATGAATTAAAGTCTAGTTAGTCTTTCCAGTAATATCTACCAATAAAAATTGAATAAATAGACTTATCGAGTCATGCCTGTTCTGTTATTACCAAATGGAATAAAACAATTAATATCTTTTAGTTTTATTAGCGTTCTTCATTTTCAATTTCACTTCATGGTTTAATATTTCATCCAAGACTACAGTCAGCTCAAGACCGACATGGGAGTTGTTAAAAGACTGCATGTCCATCCAGTACTCCATTACAAGAAACGCACCTCATGTTTGTAAGCACTAGCCTGAAAGCAATAGATTTGTTAAAATCTTAAGTATTTTATTCTCTTCATTATGATAAAACGTGAAGTGCAGGGTACGTACTTACACGACCCTTACTGGATACTTACGCGACTCGTTATGAATAACAAAATCCGTCGGGTACGATATCGTGAGGTAACAAAGGTCCAGAAAGAATAGTCAAGTTTTCGGGATCATGTATCGTCAAGAACCAAATCGGTCATCTCATGATTTGGTTACCAGAACACAAACGGAATACCAGAAAAATTGCTAAGTTATTATACAAAAGACACAACACAAACGAACACATGAGTACACCGAAACCGTGTATTATTTATGCCCGAAACGTAGAAACGAAGGGAATGACATATGAACGACATTTTATTTTACGAAATAATGTCAACCCGAGTGTCAACCAAATGTACCGCAATGCACAAAGTTGCCACACTATTACAGGTTACCTAAAACTTTAAATAATTTATTATGTAGTTTCTCAGAGTAATAACTAAAGCATAGAGGGAGTCTCTATATTAGATAAATGGACGCACCGAAATTGTCAAAACGGTCACAGTTGATCTCTTTTTACACGACCAATTTAAAAAGCACAATAGTTGCCTAGTAAACGGTTAACCGTACAAGTATTTGATCTAGCCGTATATTACGTCGTGAATGTCAGTACGTGTGCTGGTTGAGGTGCTGGTCATTTTTTATTAAAAACCAATAGATTTTTGAGTATTTTTGTAAAAACGAAAGGTGCAAAGGACTTATCAATAGTCTGTTAACATGGCTTGTTTTGTGATAACGTGTAAATCACATTCGTCACGGAAAAAAAACAATGAATTTGTAAGCTTTCATCGGTAAGTGTTTTTTTACATTTTTCGTATAAAATCACCCAAAATATTTGGATGTGATCACTGATAACATACATATTAGATTGATAATGATACCTTCAAACTATCTTTATTACAAATTATGTTGTGATCGCGAATTTATTTTCAAAAAATAAATTCGTTAAATTGTGAGGTTATGTTAAGCTAGTAATGTAGGTAATGTAGATACTTTTTATCGATACGATAATTACATGCTAATAAATTGGAGAAGATATCGTTTTCTTTTCGAGCCATTGCAAATTATACGAATTGATCACAATTCTCCTACAACAAATCATGCTGAAAGTCAAGTTCGGTATCTTTACAAGCTGTCCATTTAACATTGTGTCAACTTCAAACTGTAGCTGAAAATCAGACAGTAGGTTCTAAAATATATTATTTGTATTGCACTATCGGAGAAAAAATCAAAAGTATATACTTTTTCAGGGTTCTTCAGATGCTATGGAAATAGATGAAAATTAAATGCCAATTTCGATGTCATTCATGAAGAATGAAGAATCGCTGTTGGAAACAAATGAACATGAGTACATTTATGATCCGTGTGCTCTTTCAGAATACGCCAGAGATATTATAAATTATATAGCAGGGAGTGTTGTGCGATTTTCAATTTATTTTATTTTTTATCCACAATCTGTATAATAGAAATAAATAAAATTGTAGTGTCTAAATAACAGCTTTTTACTAAATGCATATGAAAGTATATGATCCATACAACAAAAATACATTTATACATACATACAAATAAATAAAATTGAAGTGTCTGTTTATAATGTCAAAATAACAGCTTTTTACTAAATGCTTAATAAAGTATATAGTTACGATCCATTACAAAAAAAAACGCTTTTTTTTTGTCTATCTGTCTGTCTGTCTGTTTGTCCGGAACAAACAGACAGACAGATAGACAAAAAAAAAGTGTTTTTGTTGTAATGGATCGTGAAAGTATAGATGATCCATACTACGAAATTCAATTTTTCGTCCGTCGGGGTAGGCTGTACCGATTTTGACGGGACTTCCACTGGAAGATAGCTTATGACATAAGGAGTAAAATAGGCTACATTTGTTTTAGAAACAAACTTAGGGTTTCGCGCAAAAAACTAATACCCATGAAATCTTTTGATAAACCTCGTACTGTTCCCTAAGTTGAGAATACATAATCCAATAAAAAAAATAATAAAATGATCTCGATCCGATTACGAGTTTCGGAGAAATGTGTGGACAAAGGAGGATGGCGATGGCGATCGGCGGTTGGTCGACCCAGACCCGTAGACAGCTCGACGCGGCCACGCGGGTTATGTACATGGCGCGGAGCTCGTCGTCAATCGGATACACCGGAAGTTAGTTTGCCGTAACATAAAGTACGGATGCCAGTGATGGTTCTCGATGTGAGCAACCTGGGTGGTTAGCCGCAAATTTGGAGATATATGTAAGCTGGAACTTTGAACCCCAATATGGGGATTTAACACTGAGTTAAGGAGTAGGATTCATGAATATATACGTAGTCAATTATAAAATAAGGAAACCGTTGCAAACTGAGACAACCGCGGCTGTAGGGGAGGTCTCACTAGTCACGGGCAAGTGTAGTGGAGCTGAGAATGAGCGACGACGGGAGCGTAAACCTCCCTAGCCAGCATGTGACGGTGTGTCGAGCCGGCGCGCACAGATTGACGGCCGGGCTTGCCAGGACGGTGACGGGGGAGAGGGAACAGATAATCGCTAACCCAAATAGGTTCTTTTGCGACCCAAGGTCACGCATTGCGTTGAGTAGGAGCATTGGCAATTTGCTTTTATTAATTAAAGTAACGTTTGTTTAATAAAACCAAATTGCCAATGCTTAAAAGAAGCCTAGAATTAAAGCTCTAACAAATATTTAATGCATTCCACTATATACCTTACAAAACGGCACGTTACAACGTTACATCATCCATGGAATATACGACATGTACATCCAATACATTATATAAATTATCTGTCAAAAATAAATTAATATCGATACCTCTGCACCTCTCTGCACATCACTACCGAGACCAAAAAAGTGGACAGTGGTGGTCCTTATAACTATATACCTGTCCTTTTTTTTCACACGGAATGTGTCATAAGTATAAAGAGTATGACTAGACTGAGAAATTTCACCCTCCCTCTATGCTTTAGTTATTACTCTGAGTGTAGTTTTCATCCCATAGATGTTCAATCGGATTCATATCCAGGCTTCTTGCTGGCCATTCCATAACGGAGATACCGACTTCGGTAACATAATCTCGTACGACACTCGCGGTGTGACCCCTAGCATTGTCGTGCATGAATATGAAACCGTTGCCAATAAAATGTGCATAGGGCATCACGTGAGGCTCAAGACACTGTTCGATGTACCGATGACTGTTTAGTGCAGGCAGACGTGGCCCAGACACAAAGACAAGCTCTGTCTTAGCGTCTGCCTTTCTGGTAAAAAAGGCTTTTAGCTGGTCTTCGGAGGTGCAAGCCTTCGGAATGCACGGCAAAAGGTTCATTATGACGTGTTTAATCATTCAGTAAAATGTCTCGTCGATATGAAACCATTAATTTGTTTTCTTATTCATTATTTGACGTCGCTGCTCCTCGATAATAAGACTCACAGTTCTCACAGTTTTTCTCTAGAACAAAGAAACACAATGTATTTAGTACACATAATAATAATTTAATCGAATTAGACCTCATAGTGAATTTAAAACTTTATTTATCTAATAAGGCATCTTCTGAATAAAAGGATTAACAATACCTTTGATTGAGATTTATGTTTAGTAAAATATGAAATATTGAAATGATAATTGATAATAATACTCACAGTTAGTTAGGGTTCATTAGATATTTGTGTAAATTACATCCACTTTTACGCCGCGCTAAAATATTTGATCTCGCTTCAATATTGTTCGACTGCAATTTGAACATACAACACTACACAACACTAATAACACAACGCTAATAGATTTAAATACTCGTCACTAACAATAACCACGAACCAACAAATTTCTATTAAGATGTGAATACTCGTAACGAACAGGATCTGTCTACCTCACAGAAATCGAAATGATTTACTAAGTTTTTGGGGTCTACCCACTAAACTTTATTATTTATGTGAACAAGACAAATGAAACAAAAACCGAATGATTATCGAACTACTACTAGAAAAAAAATACTAAAAAGAAACAATGAACTATAAATAGGAATTATTTAAAAAAATACGAATTAACTACAGGTGAGATTCGAACCCTCGAGTTGTCGTAATCACACTTATCAAAGCACGTTAACCACTAAGCTAGCATGCCATTAAGTAGTTAAGTAGTTGAAATTATGAACTACTATGAGTTGCAAACAAATTGAGTGGGTTGTGCGTGTATTGGAACAAATTATAGAAGAACGTCGTAAGTCAAACCGACCGTCAGTCTATTGCTTTGTGAGATTGCTTATCGACTTATGGACGCTACTGTACATCCACTGCGCCAACTTGCTTTACACAATGGTATCAAACGGAAGATCGAGAGATTGTATTTATAATTAATGTATCGCATAATTAAGTTTTACGAAATAAATGTGACCACCTGCCCGGCCGGCGGCGGCGCTCGCGGCCACCACGAGGCGAATTTTTCAGCTCGGGGGCGCTATTAATCTGATCGCTAATTAGATTCCTGACAAATGCCCCGCCCGGGATGCCCATCTTTTATCATTATTATAATTAGCAGCACACGGCCATCGTTGCAGGAATGCTTCATGCTACATACAGAAGGAGCACTTCATACAACCATTACAACGGAAACAGATGCCCTTAGCAATCCGAGGGCCACATAATAATTAAAGGGGTTTATTCCGTTTATTTATAAACGTTGCTTAAAGTTAAGTGACGTTCAAACGTCAAAAATGTATGATTAAACAGTCGCAGTTACTTAAGTTTAAACAACGTTTATAAATAAACCCCTAGATATGCGCGTCTTGTGGCTACTGTACAGGTTCGTACCGTCGATTCTGTGTCTGGTCCATTTAACATAATTCATAATATCTAGTATTTTACGCTCGGTAAGGAGTGTGTCTTCTGTCTGTCCGTCATGTTTATTCGCGCCGGTGTCGACCCGGAGTCGCACCGTTGTCGTGCCGGTGTCGCGCCGTGGACGTGCCGGTGTCGCACCCCTTAAGGTCATCGCTCATTATAGCAGCACGGCTCCGACACGGCAAATAACTTGTCAATCAACTTAGAACTTTAAGACAATGTTTTAAAGTCTATTTTACGATGGCTATACAAAATAGTGGGCGGCTCGCCGGCAGTGAGCGGCCCGCGAGCCGTCGCACGGCGCACTGACAGCACGCTTCAAGCGAGGAGCCCGGTCGCCGGCGCCTCGCCGTCCGCGCGTTTACGTCTAGCAGTCCGCGCGGTGACACCTCGCTTGTGAATGAACAACAAGCTTTCACCTCACCGGTGGCGTGCGTTGGCGACTAGCGGTCGCCTTGCTTACGGCGCGTTGGCAACTAGCCGTCGCCTTGCTTATGGCGCGTTGACGACTACATATTTCGAGGCGGTGCTGGGGTGTTACTGTGCTGGAGCGGTGCAGTTATAGTGGGCGATGACCTTTACTGCGACGTGCCGCCTCTGTATCAACGTCTATGAATCCGAATATCCGATGGCGATGTCGTCAGATTACCTCATTACTTTACAAAAAACCGTTTAATTATAATTTATAACCACAGACTCAAAGGTTCTTAGATTACCTTTCGGAATTAAAAAGATTTTAGCTTCTTGAGATATATTAGATGTTCCGATGTTTGTAACTTGCTTCGAAGCAAACAATCGAAAGAGATTGAAGCCTCTAATCGAAAGTGAAAATCTAATCCCCGATTACCAGTTCGGATTTAGAGAACAACACTCCACGCTCGTCCAAGTACACAGAATTACCAATATTATTGAAAGAACACTAGAGGAGAAGGTGTGCTCCACGGTTTTCCTTGATGTAGCCGAGGATTTTGATAAAGTATGGCATGAAGGGCTCATATACAGGGTGTATATTTGAGATGGGGCAGCAAAGACAGCTACCTTGACCGTTGTAGCTACAAGAAAACGGTATTGGAGACTGGTCAATCTATCCATCATAAAAAACTAAGTTGGAGTCTCATTACCTACGAAATGTATGGGAAAAGTTTTTTGTGATTTCTGACTTTTCTAGTACTCAAACCTCAGTTGGTCCACTAGAGGTTTTAGATCCTTATAAGAAACAGGATCGATTGGCATCAAAAAAAGTTTTTGAGAAACTTGCTCATTTTCTTACTGAATGTACATATTTTTCCAAATCTGTGAATGCAGATCAAAATGTTTCATAAAGTTAAGGACAGTCTCCTAAGACCGTTTTCCTGTAGCTACAACGGTTAAGGTAACTGTCCAAACTCAAACTCAAAGCATTTATTTCAATTAAACCATTTACAAGCACTTTTGAATTGTCAAAGAGTCGGTCAGTTAGTCAGAAAGTTGAAGCTAGTGGCCCATTCCAAAAAGTAGATCTCTGTGGAGAAGAACAGGCAAGAAACTCCCAGGACACTCTTTTATAAAGATATTACAAAATCCTGGGTACATTATTCTTCTTGTTTCTATATGTTGTGAGAACAATGTGAAAAAAAAAACAGAAACAATTCAAAATATAAGATTTAAAATAAGCATTGGCAGAAAAGAGATGACCAGCGCTCGTTCACGACCATGACGCGTGCTGGTCCTTGCTGCCCCATCTCAAAAATCCACCCTGTATACCTACATCTAAGAACGATGCTGCCTCAACAATTTACAGAAATCCTAGAGTCGTATATAACAAACAGATTGTTTAGGATAAAACAAAGAAACGACTATTCAGACCTTAGGCAGATAAATACTGGAGTACCACAAGGAAGTGTACTTGGTCCGATCCTGTACCTACTACACCTGCGATATTCCTGAGCTAGAAAATAATTTCATTGCAACCTTTGCTGAATTCGTACGAATCGCCTCAAGAAAAATTAATATTTATATGGTCGATTCGTCCGGATTCGGACAAGTCAATTCGGGCGAGTCACTAACAAGCCAATTATTTGTTACACGTAATTTTCAATCTGCGATATCTTCTACAGTATTCATTTTAATAACATGATGTCAAGGCATATTTTAATCTAAATTAAATGCCCGATTTGAATAACATATTTTATTGGATAAGGATTATTATAATACCGGTCATAATAGCTTCGGAAATAACAAAAATTTTTTATTAAGTTCTGAAAAATAAAAATGGTTACTGTAGATCATCCTTAGAAGATAGGGTTATTCAAAAATTCAAAAGTCATTTATTCAAACTAGGCTGAGAATCAGCACTTTTCGAACGTCAAAATTACATAAGACAGTCCCCCAAGAACGCCCGCCCTTCACCACTTCCTAGTGCTTTTGCTGGAAAGAAGTGGCGCAACAAACTCCCCAGCAGCACAACTGTCTGTTCAGTTAGAAAAAAAAAACTTGATTCTATATGCAAATAATTTACATTACTCAACTTTAAGGTTTTGAACACAAAACATTAATTTAGAAGATATTCCAAATATTATTAAATAATATAATTAAAGAATGTCACTAAGGAAAAAACTTCATTTATTTTCATCTCATAGAGAAAGTGACGGGCGCAGCCGTCTCTACACATAGACAAAATAAAAATAAATAAACTTAACCCTGCACCTGACGACTAAGCTAACCCTACACCATTCCCCCTTTAATAAAAAAATTTGCCCAAAATATCTAATACATTATAATTAGTTACTAGCTACAAAAATGTTACACAATTTTATAATACATATTTACAATCAAAACATCTTCTGACATAACCAAGGATCTTATTCTAAGGGTATAATAAGGTGATCGTAATGAAGTTGCAATGGATGGTGAGAAAATAATATTTATGATAACTAACGTGTCTTAATTCGTTTTATGCGTGGAATTGGATAGCGATCCGGTTTCGTTACTGCGTTCAGCCGTCTATAGTCTCCGCACGGGCGAAGTTCTCCATTTTTCTTGGGCACCACGTGCAGTGGGCTTGCCCAAGGGCTTTTGGATGGTCTGCAAATGCCTAACTCTATCATATTTTGAAATTCTGCCTTAACTTTCTTATATCGGTCTGGAGGAAGTGGTCTCGCCTTAGCGTATAACGGTGGTCCTGAAGTTTCTATGTAATGACATACCGAGTGCTTAGCTATTTCTTTAAAAGATACAGGTTTAGTCACGTCTGGATAATTACATAATATCCTGTGCCATACGTTATTATCAACTATCGTTTTAATGGATGATTCGCAATCTCTATGACAAACAACTGAAGCGATAACATTTAAGCGCGTAATTTGATCAATAAGTCGGGGTCACCAGTTTAGAAGATATTCCAAATATTATTAAATAATATAATTAAAGAATGTTAAAGAATGAGGAGCTCGTGGCTAAGTAATAACAAGCCGCACGGGTCGATCCATCAGGTTAAGCTACGCTTGCCGGGGTTGGTCAGTGGATGGGTGACCATCTTTACATACCGAGACTCCTCCGTGCCTCGGAAAGCACGTTAAGCCGTTGGTCCCGGCTGTCATTTGTGGATCTTTGACAGTCGTTACGAGTCGTCAGAAGCCCGAAAGTCTGACACCAGTCTTACCAAGGAGTATCGTATTACCCAGTTACTGGGTTGTGGAGGTCAGATAGGCAGTCGCTCCATGTAAAATACTGGTATTCAGCTGCATCCGGTGAGACTGGAAGCCGACCCCAAGATAGTTGGGAAAAAGGCTAGGAAGAAGAATATAATTAAAGAATGTCACTAAGGAAAAATCTTCATTTATTTTCATCTCATAGAGAAAGTGACGGGCGCAGCCGTCTCTACACATAGACAAAATAAAAATAAATAAACTTAACCCTGCACCTGACGACTAAGCTAACCCTACAATTAAATAAAATATATTTGCCATAATGACAGCTAGCACACGCCATTAAACCAACAGAAACATCGAAATCTATACTCGAGCGAAAATAAAAACTTAAAATGTAAAAAAGCCTCCAGGCATAAAGGGCGTGCCCGCTTACATATAGCTAATAAAGCTGTACCTCGAAGTCACATAATTATGATAAACTAGGACCATCGCAGTAAAAATAAATCAACAGTTAGGCAAGAATAATCTTAATAGTCTACTGTCAAGGATCGACATATGATATCGCGGACTTTTTTGTTGTACAATACTGTAGTACTATGCGTGCCAACTAAGAATGGGATCGCGCTTGTTGCCAACTTCACACGATAGCAGTACTTTCCTGACCGTTCCTGACAGATAAAGTACTGCAAAACTGTCAAAATGGCAACAAAATGGCGTCTTGACAGTCCCATTCTTAGTTGGCTCGCATAGTACATTATTTTGACTTATCTCGTAGGGTTCAGCCAGCATTTGCAATGTAAGCACAAAAAATGTGTTTATTTACGACATCACATAATTTATGAGGAATAATTTTAGAGGTTTCTAACCTCTATAAATTATTCCTCAATTTAATATAAATTTAATATAATAATTATTCCTTAATTTTAGAGGTTTCTAACCTCTAAAATTATCAGTGTTTCTCTTTTTTATAGATCTATGCATATGTTATCGGCCAAACCCGATTTTAGGATGAACTAGTTTCGCCTAGGCCAAACCAGTTCTCCCTATACGCGGTAGGACAAACCAGTATAGCCTAGGCCAAACTCGTTCATCCTGTTATCGATATGATAAACCAGTTTAGCCTAGGTTGAATCGGTTTATCCTAGTTAGAATGTACCCATGTTTATCCCAGTTGGTCGACAGGGCGACCGAAGAGGGGTTGATGGGCGCGAGGGGCGAGCCAGAGGTAATTCGGGGATTCCCCGTTTGTATAGGCAGCGACATGCGTTTCGACTAGGCAAAATTAGTTCAGAGGACGTACCTGTTTATCCTAAAGCATGTAAATTTTAACTAGGGTAAACCGATTCGACCTAGACTAAACTGGTTTATCCTATCGGTAACAGGAGGAACGAGTTTGGCCTAGGCTATACTGGTTTGTCCTATCGCGTGTAGGGAGCACTGGTTTGGCCTAGGCGAAACTAGTTCGTCCTAAAGTCGGGTTTGGCCGGTAACACATACATAGGGACAGACAGCGGGAAGCGACTTTGTTTTATACTATGTAGTGATTAGCTAATAGGCTAGATTGTAATGTGATTAAAGTATCAACAATTGTAAAACTTTATGAAGGAAGAAAAAAAAATGTCTATTCGCGTCGGTGTCGAGCCATGTTCGTGCCGGTGTCGCACCGTTGCCGTGCCGATGTCGCGTCGTGTCGCGCCCCCTTACTGCGACGTCCTGTTCTGTATCAACGTCTATGAATCCGAATATCCGATGGCGATGCCGTCAGACCCACCTCATTACAAAACAAGTCACCGTTTAATTATAATTTATGACCCCGGACTCAGAGGTTTTTAAATTAGGTACCTTTCGGAATTAAAATGATTTATTTTCTTGAGACGTACCTACCTATTAGATGTTCCGATGTTTGTAACTTGTTTCGAAGCGAACGATCACAAGTCATGGAATTCTTATTTTTTCTGAGTAATCTTTTAACTCACACAAATCGCTTTGTTTTCCTTAATCTAATATATAAAATTCTCGTGTCACGGTGTTTGTTGCCAAACTCCTCCGAAACGGCTTGACCGATTTTTATGAAATTTTTTGTGTATATTAGGTAGGTATGAGAATAGGATGTAAACTATTTTTCGTACCCCTAAGTGATAAGGGTGGTCCACCCAAAGTTTATTTTTTTCTTTTTTTGGTCAATTTTTTTTATTGTAATTTTTTTATGATTTGGCATTAAAAAATACATACAACCCTAAATTTTCACCCTTCTACCACCAACCCCTATTTTTTAATAGCGATATTAGTACTTTAATAATTTTCTACTCTTGGCGGTCGATAATTGATCAGTTATTCCCGTCAGGCGTCTACCAGTGTCACTTCTCATCCCGTAAATAGCACAGAGTAAGGGTGAGAAAGAAGCCGGTCTCCTGTCGTTCTCTCACAATAAGCTTTCTCTCTCTCACTCACTAAAGTTTAGGGCCTAAAATGAATCCCTATTTGAACACGCGTGAACGGCTGGACCGATTTCACTAATTCTTTTTTCGTTATTGTAAGGAGAAGGATCTTAGGATAGGTAGGTGAAGGTAGGGTGTAAGGTAGGTAGGTAGGGTAGGTAGGTAGGGCAGGGTAAGTAGATAGGACGATAGGGGTAGGTAGGTAGGTAGGGTAGATATGTAGGTAGGGTAGATAGGTAGGTAGGGTAGATAGGTAGGTAGGGTAGATAGGTAGGTCGGGCAGTGTAGGGTAGATAGGTAGGTAGGGTAAGTAGGTAGGTCAGGCAGTGTAGGTTAGGTAGGGCAGGGTAGGTAGGTAGGTAGGTCGGGCCGGGTAGGGTAGGTAGGTAGGGCAGGGTAGGTAGATAGGGCAGGGTAGGTAGATAAGAAGGTAGGTAGGTAGGTAGGTAGGGTAGGTAAGTAGTTCGGGCAGGGTAGGGTAGGGAGGTAGGTCACGCAGTGTAGGGTAGGTAGTTAGTTAGAGGTAGGTAGATCGTGTAGTGTAGGGTAGGTAGGTAGGGCAAGGTAGGTAGGTAGGTAGGTAGGTCGGGCCGGGTAGGGTAGGTAGATAGGGCAGGGTAGGTAGATAGGAAGGTAGGTAGGTATGTAGGGTAGATAAGTAGGTAGGGTAGGTAGGTGGTTCGGGCAGGGTAGGGTAGGGAGGTAGGGCAGGGTAGGTAGGTAGGTCAGGCAGTGTAGGGTAGGTAGTTAGGGCAGGGTAAGTAGGTAGGTCGGGCAGTGTAGGGTAGGTAGGTAGGGCAGAGTAGGTAGGTGCACCGTACATAAGTACTTACTGCTACCCGTGCGAAGCCGGGGTGGGCAGCTAGTATTATTATAATATTGAAAGTTAATATAAGTAAGTATCCTTGAATGTGCGGTGTGTACCTATGACCATTATGTATGTGTACGACTGTTATTATATTTTATCTCAAGCACAAACTTAACATTGTGGTTATACACATAATAACCACAATGTTAAGTTTGTGATTGAATGATGATAATTTTACTGTACAAAGTGCATTTGTAAGAAAAAACGCCATTCGCGGTGGATCTTTAGTTCTTGTTTCAAACAAGTTGAAATGTAAACAACGTTTAGATTTAGTTAATCTTTCTATCGAGCGCACTATTGAGTTGTCTTGTGTTGAACTCGAGCGGTACGTTATAATTTGCGTTTATCGACCCCCTTCTGGTGATTTTATTAGTTTTGAATCGGTAATGGAGGATTCACTCAATAGGTTAAAATCAAGTAATAAAAGTATAATTTTATGTGGAGATTTTAATATTAATATTTTAGATGTTACTCCATTAAGTATTAGACTTCTTAATCTGTTTAGGTCTTATAATTTAATTAACTTGTTTTTTGAACCTACTAGGATCACGGCATCTTCGTCAACTTGTCTTGATAATATATTTAGTGATTGTGATGCCAAAAATAAATGTGTGTTAAGTGACTTAACTTCTGACCACTGTGGTTTATTAGCTAGCTTCCCCATGCCATTACATAAAAAGCCGCGTAAAATAGAATGCAGGCCCTATACAGCTAGTCGTTGCAATAAGTTTAAAAATAATATAGCTCATAGAATTACACCATCTATAGTAGAACTCGAGAGTCCTAATGAAATCTATGGAGCCCTTTTTGATGTCGTGCAAAAAGAGTACCAATCTACATTCAAGACCAAAACTATTAAAATTAATGGCACCAGCGCTGGCTTTAACCAATGGGCCACTCCAGGTATTTATAAAAGTAGAGCGAGACTATGCGAGTTATATGGTTTGAAAAAATACAGGTTTGATACTCCTTTCCTAGAGTATGTTAAAAATTATTCAAAATTATTTAAAAAGGTTAGTGTTTATGCTAAATCGAAATTTTTGAGCGATACAATAAAAAATTCCAATAATAAAGTAAAAACCACTTGGAAAATTATTAACAATGAAACGGGTAAGTCGGTTAAACAAGATAAAGAACTTGAGATTATAGTCGACAGTAAATTAGTTACTAAAGCAGCTGACGTAGCTGAGGCGTTTAATGAGTTTTTTGCCAACATACCTTTAACTACGACTCGCTCCTTAACTTCGTCCCCGTCTAAAGCTGAAAACCTTTTGCTTAGTACTGTGTCTAAAAGTAGTCGTTTATTTAGCTTCGAACATGTAACACCTCGTGATGTAGTTAATGTTTTTAACACACTCAAATCCAAAAACACTGGTGATTACTGGGGCATCTCCATTAAACTTTTAAGTAATATAATAGACATCGTAGCCCCCTATCTAGCTGTTACTTTTAATAAATGTGTTGACTCAGGAACTTTTCCTGACCTCATGAAGAGTAGTAAAGTCATTCCATTATTTAAATCAGGTAATAAAAATGACGTTGGCAATTTCAGGCCTATTTCTATCTTACCTGCATTTAGTAAAATATTTGAAAAGTTAATATACTCAAGCAGTTATTAAGACATTTTAATTTAAATAGCCTCCTTCATAATGAACAATATGGCTTTACAAAAGGTCGTTCGACTACAGATGCGGGTGTTGCTCTGCTAAAACACATATTTAGCGCATGGGAGAACTCGCAAAATGCTATTGGGGTTTTCTGTGATCTCTCCAAAGCCTTTGATTGCGTGCACCATGACACGCTATTGCGTAAACTGCGTCATTACGGTGTGCAAAACGAAGCTCTCGATGTTATAAATTCTTATTTAAGTAATAGGTCCCAATGTGTAGATATTAATGGTGTGAAATCTTCCGGGTTACCAGTTCAGTTAGGTGTACCTCAAGGCTCAATACTGGGTCCATTCTTGTTCTTAGTGTATATCAATGACTTACCATTCTTTTTAAAGGGTATCTGTGAAGTTGTACTGTTTGCAGATGATACCTCTCTTATTTTTAAAGTAGATAGGAACAGACAAGATTTTGACGATGTAAACAGTGCACTCTCAATGGTTACGGATTGGTTTACAACAAATAACTTAGTTCTCAACTCCAAGAAAACGAAATGTATAAAGTTCGCTTTACCGAATGTTAGAAATCTAGGACCCAACAACGTCTTGGATAAAGAAGTGCTTGAAACTGTGGGCTCGGCAGTTTTTCTGGGCATAATAGTAGATGCCAAACTTCAGTGGGGCCCACATATTTCAAGTCTAGCGGGAAGGCTCAGCTCGGCCGCCTACGCTGTCAGGAAAGTAAGACAATACACTGACGTTGATACAGCTCGATTAGTCTATTTTAGTTATTTCCATAGCGTTAAGTCCTATGGTATTCTGCTGTGGGGCAAAGCCGCTGACATTAAAAATATATTTGTTCTTCAAAAACGGGCAACACCAGGTATTTACAAAAGTAGGCAAAGGTTATTTGAGTTGTATCATGAGAAAACATACAACCACGATGAAACTTTTAAAGAATATGTTAAGAAATATTCTAAAACTTTTAAAAGAGCCTGTTCCTCAGCAAAAGCCATTCACATTAAAAATAAGATAATATCTTCTGGAAATAAAATTAAAACAACTTGGAATATTATTAATTCAGAAACGGGAAGAACGACAGTACGGAATCGTGACTTCCATCTAAAAATCAATGATGTAGATATTAAGGCAGACGTAGAGGTGGCAACTGAGTTTGAAAATTTCTTCACTAATATTCCCATTTTAACAACCAAAACTCTGTCATCGTCATCCTCCACTTCTGCTTACTCAATACTAAAAGAATGTGTACCAGAATGTGAAAAACTTTTTGAATTCAAAATTGCTACTGCTAAAGACATTATAGAATCTTTTAAGGATCTTGATGTGAAAAAAACTGCTGACCTTTGGGGATTATCAGTACATACCATGTCTTCAATAATTGATGTTATTTCACCCTTTTTAGCAATCGTTTTTAACTCTTGTATTGCATCTGGTGTATTTCCTGATCTGATGAAACTTAGCAAAGTGATTCCACTGTTCAAATCTGGCAGCACAACTGATCCCACAAATTTTCGGCCTATTTCGATATTACCTACTTTGAGTAAGATCTTTGAAAAATTAATTTTGAAACAAATGTTAGGACATTTCAATGCACTTAATTTACTACATCTGAAACAGTTTGGTTTTACAAAGGGTCGTTCAACTACAGACGCGGGCGTGGAGTTACTGAAGAGCATATTCGAGGCCTGGGAGGAATCGCAAGATGCTCTTGGCATTTTCTGCGACTTGTCCAAGGCCTTCGATTGCGTACATCATGATACACTCATCAGGAAACTGTACCACTATGGTATGAGGGACAAGGCTCTCGACCTTTTGACTTCTTATCTGAACAATAGAATTCAAAGGGTCGATGTTAATGGCAAGAGATCTTCAGGATCCGCGGTCACCATGGGCGTTCCGCAGGGTTCAATTCTAGGTCCTTTCTTATTTTTGATTTATATAAACGACTTACCTTACTATATAAGGGATAATCACAAGATCATATTATTTGCAGATGACACTTCCCTTATTTTTAAAATCAAACGTCAGTTAGTCAACTTTGAGCAAGTTAACGATGCACTCTCTAAAGTGGTGCATTGGTTTAATGTAAATAATCTTCTCCTGAATGAAAAAAAGACTAAACTCATTAAATTTTCAACGCCAAATGTCAGGCAGCTAACTACCAAGGTTCAAGTTAATGGAATAGAACTGAACCCTGTTGAGTCGACAGTTTTTACACATAGAAAAATTGTCAGGAAGGCTAAGTTCGGCCGCCTATGCTGTTAAAAAAATTAGACAGATAACGGACGTAGATACAGCCAGAATTGTTTATTTTAGTTATTTTCATAGTCTTATGTCATATGGGATTCTTCTCTGGGGAACCTGTTCGGACATTAATACTATCTTTGTTCTACAGAAAAGGGCTGTTCGAGCCATTTACAACCTAGGTCCGAGAGATTCCCTTCGAGAAAAATTCAAAGAAATAGGCATTCTGACTGTAGCTTCTCAATATATATTAGAAAACCTATTGTATGTACAGAAAAATATATCAAATTTTAAGAAAATGTCCGATATTCATAGTTTAAATACCAGGAATAAACACAACCTTGCTGTACATCACACTCGTCTCCACAGAGTAAGCAACTCGTTCATGGGTCAATGTATACGCTTTTACAACAAACTTCCCATTGACATTCGAAACTTACCCATTAAACGATTTAAAAACTTCATTAAAACCAAACTTTGTAAAAAAGGGTATTATAGAATTTCCGATTATTTAGAAGATAAAAAAGCATGGGATTGAGCTGCTCGCTCTGCTAAACCTTGTAATAATACCTTGAAAATTGACATTATAATTATTCAGTAAAATCATCAAATTATACCAGTTTTATATAAACATTGACATTGTTGAATATTACATACAAAATGACATGATTACTTTGTAAAGTATTATATTATTTTAATTATTGTGAATGTGAGGACTATGTGGATATTTTTTTTTTTCTCTCTTCTCTATTTTCTTTTCTTTCTCAGTTAGTTTTAATTTAATGATGGTCTGGCAGTTTGAGTAGTTTATGCGGCCTACCCAAATGTCCTTTCTTTGGTACTGTTCGTCGAGTTGAGCTCCTTAAGTTCAGAGTTGAGCTCCGCGATTACTGACAAATGCTTGCACTGACTGGACAGGTCCACTCAAAGCTGTATGGTTCTTTCCTCAAAAGACCATTTCAGACATTAGTCTACATGGTCCTCATATGGCCTGACCAAGATTATGTCTGGACTTTAAAAGAGACTGTGACCTCTGAGTTTGTTTCGGCCTTTCTTCTCAGAGTAGTCAGATAGGAAACGCCGAACTCATCTAGCTAATTTTTAACATACATTTTAATATGACGTGTAAAAGTGATTCCAATATCCTATTTACAGAATAAACAATTTCATTTCATTTCATTTCATTTCATTTCATTTCGAGCTGTCCGAGCAATTTACCAACTAGGTACCTACCAGAGTCTCTCTGAGAGATTTTTTTGAAGATATTGGTATTCTTACAGTGGCATCACAATTCATCTTCGCCAATATCTTATATATTAGGCAAAATATACACGTATACACTAAAAACAGTGATATCCACAATATTAACACCAGAAATAAAGACAAATTACGAGCTCCTTTTCACCGGCTTCATAAGGTTCATAACTCATTTGTTGGGCTTGGTATAACCTTTTATAACAAGCTACCCACTTCTCTGCTAGATTTGCTTTTTAATGCGTTTAAAGCTAAAGTAAAATCCAACCTTTGTTCAAAGGCATACTATTCTATCAATGACTACTTATGCGATAAAAATAGTTGGTCGCTGTGATTAACTCAAGACAATGTTTATGTTCTTTCTCCAGAATTAGCTTACCTACTGACAGGTTATATGAGTTTATAGAATGTTTAATTTATTTGACTATATTATACAATTTATTTTATTTTTATTTATTGTTTACATGATCTATTCATTACAATGTTTTCGTATGAGTTGTATTGCAATATGTGATTAGCTAGCGACCTCGACAGTAGATTATAATATATATTATTCTTGCCTAACTGTTGATCTATATTTGATTTATTTTTACTTCAATGGTCCTAGTTTATCATATCTAATTATGTGACTTCGAGTTACAGCTTTATTAGCTATATGTAAGCGGGCACGCCCTTTATGCCTGGAGGCTTTATAATTCGGGTATTAAGTTCTGTTTACGTTTTTAGTTTTTATTTTTGCTTGAGTGTAGATTTCGATATTTTTTTTTTGTTGGTACATTGGCGCGTGCTAGCTGTCATTATGGCATATAATTTATTGAATGTTTTGTGTTGAGTAATGTAAATTATTTGCATACTATTGTATAGAATCAAGTTTTTTTTTCTAACTGAACAGACAGCTGTGCTGCTGGGGAGTTTGTTGCGCCACTTCTTCTCTCCAGCAAAAGCACTAGGAAGTGGTGAAGGGCGGGCGTTTTTGGGGGACTGTCTTATGTAATTTTGACGTTCGAAAAGTGCTGATTCTCAGCCTAGTTTGAATAAATGACTTTTGAATTTAGAATTTTTGAATTTTGTGCTTGGGTTAAATTCATTCCAACTACGGAACCCTTCGTTGTGCGTAGTCCGACACTAAGTGTACACAACAGTCGGTCGGTTTTTTTATGTTGCCTATTATAAAATGGTTTCAGCTAGATAACAAGCGTTATGCGTGCGTTAGACGTATAATATTGTTTGTGAATGAGGTAGGTATTTCTATTTCGTTTTAACGTGCAGTGAGTAAAGAAGATGTGAAATAAGTTGTGTGTGGCGTGGCGTCATATTTAAGTGATTGTAAATAAAGGCCACCATTACTAAGTATGTTTATAGTAAGTAGCTATGTTTTGTTTGCTAAAGAACAATACTATTAAATAACTCGACATCAGACGCTTTAGGTAGGATGTATAGATCCGACCAAAATGAATTTTTAGTAGGTATTGCGCTTTATGGTTTTGTTTCTCTTTCTAACAATCTGACTTTGGTATCTCGTAGCGTTGGCAAGATATACACATACATTTTTAAATATCTGGGAGGCATAATCTTTTATTTTTACTAACACCTCTACGCACCAAATTATGAATAGTTTTATGTGCCGTGCCGTATTTAAATTTAAACGACTAGTGAAGGAACATTACTTGTCGTTATAATTTTGTTCTCGTCGTTAGCTGTAATAATAATCGTCATTTATTTTCGTTGCTTATATAGTTAATATGTATGTATCTATGTATCTATTATATAGCATTTATCTATGTATCTATTATAGTACCTATATTGTAATATTATACTTTTTATTTGCACCAAAGACAACCCCATTTTATGTCCATAATATCACTGTCCATTCCAAGGTTGCCTGGAAGAGATTGCAGTAAGCGATAAGGCCGCCCATTGTATATTTTGTAGTGTATTACTTTTTTTTTTCTTGTAATATATTATCTGGTGTACAATAAAGTATATATAAATAAATAAATAAATAAACTATTATGATAAAATGTTTGGTCTCACATGCTGAACGCTTCAGCAGATAAGCCTTTATTTATGCATCAAAAGTTTACAATCAAACAAAAGTATTTATCTTCAAATACAGCTGCACTATCTTTAAAAATGTTGCTTAACGAGGCATAAAGTTTGCTATCAATATGAGACTTTCTTGTTGTACCTAATAACAACAATTTTGCAGTGGATTTTTGTACGCTTAAGGAATTCCAACCTTATGTCTACGAAAATTAATTCAGAAATGTAAGTAATGTAAGGTCTACCTTGAGTGGTTAGCTTGCGTTTTCAGTACTGAGCACACCCAACGCGTCGTACGTCCAGCCAGTAATAGGACTCGCCCATCAAGGAGCGTCATCACCAATTTGCTAGCTTCTGCCCGCGACTTCGTCCGCGTGGAATAGATACTATGGGCTAACGCTAACTTTACGCGACTTCGTTTACGTAGGTGAAAATATTTTTAAATAATACGTACGTTAATGAGCTATTTTAGGTACCTATATCACGCTTTTATCAGTAAGAGTGGAACTTTAAAACGTTAGGTAAAATTGTAAAAGTACTGCGTCTCTTTGCACATCATAAATGCGCGCGCAGTACTTGATCATTATTTTGCTGCAATGTTATTTTAAAACTGCGATACCTCCTAAGATATTCATTGAAATCGAATGATGCAAAGGGCAATTTTGTTTTAAATTAAATACTTGTGATGAATAACGTATTTATTTGGATAAGGATTAATATCATGTTTATAAAAACACCTTCGCAAATAATGCATTATTTTAGAACAAATTTGGTTAGCATAAAAAAGGTTATTGTAAGCCAACCTTAAAAGATAGACATATGCTGTCGCGGACTTTTTTTGAGAACTTTTAAAGGGAACCATTCTGTTATACATGATTTTTGCGAAACTTTAACCGTTTACGCAGCGCACGCAGCGGAAGCTCTCAAAAAGAAAAAAAAAACCCGATTTTGAGACATTCTTCATTGGTGCTCCGCTCCTATTGGTCTTAGCGTGAATATATATAGCCTATAGCCTTCCTCGATAAATGGACTATTTAACACTGAAATAATTTTTCAAATCGGACCAGTAGTTCCTGAGATTAGCGCGTTCAAGTAAACAAACAAACTCTTCAGCTTTATAATATTAAGTATAGATAAAACAAAAGGTAAAGGTTTCAGAAAAATACGCTTGATAGCTTTTGCGTAATTCTCAGTTTTTTATCCGCGTTAGACATAACATAGGTACAAATTAATTTCACTATGTAATATAAACATAATCTAAAATATTCGTACGAAGTGTATAGAGGACCGTTACGGCCCTTTATCCGCCGCGGATAAAGTGCCTTAATGCGGCATACTAGTAGCGCTGCCTCGGCCCGGCTAGAGTGCCGTAAGCATTGTATTGTCAATGTCACTGTCATTTGTTATATTGTGTGATTGTTGAGGTTAGTCCAGGTTTGCTATAAACTTCAGTAGCCATAATATTAAAGAAATCGAAATTTTGTACTTTTATTAGGTACTTATTTATCTTTACTTGTAAAACTATTCTGTTCGTAATATCGAGTACTATAATAATTGAATCTCCTAATTTTTAATGAAATAAAGTCATTGTCCTAAGTATTGTTTTATAATTATAATGTGTATTAGTCCGAATGTTCATTTAATTAAATTGTTAGTCTTAAACATTTGCAAAAAATTAGGTTTTAATGACAGAAACCAATCGCTGTAAATCCGACTCCACGCAGTCTTGTCTGCCCGACCCCTAGAGTGTAATTTAGAATCGCGTAGGCGCAGAGGGGCGAGGCGGCCCGCGAGTTGAAGAGCAGGTGTTTGTAACGCTCGCCGCCGTGGCTGAGGAAGAGAGTTGAAGACAAGACGAAGTTGGGGCGGTGAGCGTTAAACCATCTGCGACGATAAGCTCGCGTGGGACCGCCGGAACCCCGCAGCGCCGGATTCGTGACAGATACCATGCCTGCTGCATATTGCATGCTCACTTGCATGCTGCATGCTTGCTTACATGCTATAATATGTTGCATGCTTTGCTTACATCCTACATGTCGCATGCTGGCTTGCATGCATGGTGTGGTTTTAAATATGTGTGTTGTGGTGATTCCCTGTCGTACCGTACTATATTACCCGTTGCGTTTTTTAAATAATACCAAATTTTTATAACCTTATTTTTAAAAACATTCAGTTCAAGTCACTTGTATGTCGCAAACTGACGGCACTTAATACAATGCTGAGATAAAGTGACGTAAACGGCACTTAATAAACTGCGGAGACAGAGTGCCATTAACGGCCCTCTATACACTACTATTAAGTTATTAAAAAAATGCTCTTATTTAACATGAAGGCAGAGGGTCCGACATCTTAAATGAAAGTAAGAAATATAGCATAAATCATCTTTTATTCCCAAAGCTTATTAACACACTAATTCAAATTATATTTCCAACGATTTTACTCTAATTCAGACTACAATTAATTCAGTATCTAAACGCTACAACATGTGCACCGGGCCGAGGCTGCGACAAGAATGATCCCCTCCTCGCTGCGCGCTCGTTTATGTAGAGCAGCTCGAGTAGTAGGGAAAGTAGGCGAGGCCTTGTTTACGCATTCCACTGCGCAGCTGCGCCGCTCGGCCCGTTGCACGTGCTGTTTACAATAGCGACGCCGTCACGGCCATGCTGACGTGCGGACGTCCTCGTGCGCGGAGTCTCATCAAACAGTATCTAAAAGGACAGAACGATATTATTAATGTTCGTTCATCCTGACTAACAATTCATTCCTTGAGAGTTTGCTTATAATTCTGGACCGCTCGTAATTGAGCCTTCATGACTTTAGCAATCTGGTCCGGTTCACCCCTTCAGAGTTTGCTACTAATACTGGACCGCTCGTAATTGAGCCTTCATGACTTTAGCAATCTGGTCCGGTTCACCCCTTCAGAGTTTGCTACTAATACTGGACCGCTCGTAATTGAGCCTTCATGACTTTAGCAATCTGGTCCGGTTCACCCCTTCAGAGTTTGCTACTAATACTGGTCCGCTCATTATTGAGCCTTCAGGATTTTAGCCATCTGGTCCGGTTTACCCCTTCAGAATGGGCTACTAATTCTGGACCGCTCGTTATTGAGCCTTCAGAACTTATCTCATCTTTTTATTTCTTTTTCATTTATCACTTAAAAACCCTGCAAAACTAATATCTCCTGACCAGTCATTACTGACTTTACAGGGTCACTTCTTTTGCCAATTATTGCGACTGCTTTAGTAACAATAGCATTTGAATCTGAGTTGAGAGACTGTCGATACAGAACGTGACGTAAGATGTTTCGTATTCGAGAGGTACGTGAGTCAGCAGACATTGTACCACTATTAATTGATATAGTATCACTATTCACAGGCAATGGTATCACTATTTTCCAAAGTAACATTACTGTTAGGATTGTGTTTTTTTTATTTCTGATTTGGTATTATCTCGTGGCTTGTTTACTGAACATGGATATCATCATCATTACTACCCGCCGTCACGTCATCATAATTTTTCACGATATTTATCTACCAGAACATTTGGACCATGAGGTACTTTACGTAATTTTATGTGAGAATATTTTATGAAGACCTTATTGTTCCATCAATATATCTCAATTCGTTCTGGTATTTTTTTTTAAACGGTGGTCTCGAATGAAATATAAAAAATCTTAAAAGCTGAATTATCATAAGAACTCCCGCGATTAGAAATTATTTATTTCGACCCGCCAAACAAATGAACTGGATTTTAACTGTTTTTAGCAGAAATGAAATTTGTTCAGCGTTTGTAACCACCTGACTATTCTAACTTTAAGTTGCTAAGTCATTGACTTAAAGGAGATTGAGCCTTGGCCTGGTCACACGTTGCCGTGGCCGTCTTAGAAAACTTTAAACAGTTTCCGCACTCAGGTCGGCTGCAGTAGAGACAGCTCAGGGTTTCTTGGATGGTTCCAATCCTCAATGTATAAGCGGCGTCTCCCCGCATACCATGGCCCACCTTTCATCTTGCGCCCCTTATATCTGCATCAGAGAATGGTGTTAGCATTGCGGAGTTCTCGACCAAACAGGAAATTTAAATTATATTTGCCATTGACACGCTAAGAAGAATATCGATTTTATCAAAGCAATTATAAGAATGATCACCCTAGTATTAGAAACGCGTTTACCTTAAACGGGCACAGCGTACTAACGCAACCACCACCATTTATTAAGCCAACATGATCACCTGTGGTGCCAAGTAATAACGGTATCATTAGGTTTTTTTTTTTAACTAGGTCATAGATAATATTATACTACGTACAGATACCCAATCCCATACATAGAAATGACACCTCTCTAACTCGGGCTATTGACTGGCTACAGCGTAAATGTGGTACAGTTATGACAAATTGAGTAAAACGCTATCTATTGCAAAGAGCCATAGAAACAATAAGGTTTTATCTTTTTTTTTTGTTGAAAATACGAGATTTATGAGTTACAAAAGATAAATCAGCATTAAACAAGGAAGTTTTGATTTTTACTAATCTTACTTCAGCCAAAACCTTCCGTTTATCGCTTTTTAGTGACTTCATTTCATAATTATTAACTATGCTGCCATCTATGATCTTTTTTCAAGACTAATTATAATTTGTTCGAATTAAGACATGACTGGGTATAAATTTACGAACGTATGTAGCTAAATCATTCAATTCTGTAACTAATAATTACTGAAATTCCGTGTTCTAAAATATCACGACCAAATTCCAAATTCACCCGGGAATACAACGTGAATTATCTCAAGCACGTGGTTTTATACCATGGTTGGACGTTTAAGTTGAAATGGGCCCCCTTCTTTACTTGGTATAGCTGGTATTATTTATAGGTGTCAACTATACTCTTTAGGATCATTTAATTTTGTTCATGAAATTGCTAACCTTTAACGAGATTTCAATTTATTACTATGTTTTAAAAGCTACATTCTGATCCAGAGTCAAATATAATAAGCTAATCTGTATCACTTATCTGTCACACTTATATTCCACGAGCTGCTCTGAAGTACAGGTTCACTTGCTTGGTGCTCGGTGCTGAGTGCTTCCTTCATCCAGCGCTCGGGGCAGGCGTTGGCCATTTATACCTTGCTCACTCACATGGAGCGACTGCCCATCCGATCTCCACAACCCCGCAACCGGGCAGTACGACAACCCTAGGTAAGACTGGTTGTCAGACCTTCGGGCTTCCGAAGACAGTCAAAGATCCACGACTGCATCGGGACCAGCAGCTTAACCCGCTTTCCGAGGCACGGAGGGATATCGGCACGTAATGATGGTCACGCATCCACGGATCAATCCCGGCAAGCGCAGCCCAACGTGATGGCTCGACCCGTGCGCCCGTTATCACTTAGCCACGAGCTCCTACGTCACAATGAAGTCTACACCCTCTAATTTCTTTTTCTCAATAACTATCGTTTCACTGAGTGCACGCCAATTAACAATATCAGATTCTGGTTTATCAAGATCAGAAACAACAAGCACAGCTTTACTTTGAGTAACAGGCATCCGCACCATTTTTTTAATGTAACGATCTTGCCAGCAAAGAACAATGAAAAGTTTTACATTAAATTACTGTTGCTATCATTAGTGGACGGTGAATCCGATCCCACTTCTGATGAAGGCAGAGGGTCCGACATCTTAAATGAAAGTAAGAAATATAGCATAAATCATCTTTTATTCCCAAAGCTTATTAACACACTAATTCAAATTATATTTCCAACGATTTTACTCTAATTCAGACTACAATTAATTCAGTATCTAAACGCTACAACATGTGCACCGGGCCGAGGCTGCGACAAGAATGATCCCCTCCTCGCTGCGCGCTCGTTTATGTAGAGCAGCTCGAGTAGTAGGGAAAGTAGGCGAGGCCTTGTTTACGCATTCCACTGCGCAGCTGCGCCGCTCGGCCCGTTGCACGTGCTGTTTACAATAGCGACGCCGTCAAACATATATTTTTTCCAAATCATTAACACTACTCGTTTATGCGTAATTTTCAGTAGGTATAAAATCATTAAAAGTCGGTTATTGTCACCTTAATGTAAGTTTTTTTTTTTTGTATAGCAGTGGTAAAGGAATTTTATTACACAGTGTTTGTGTTTAATAATTACACAGTCATGGAGGACAAAAGCTATACCTAAAGTAAGCACCTAAATTACCCTATATTTGACTTGCGATTGTTGGCACTTGGCTGCACAACAAAAAATTCTTTTCTAACGATCTTTTGAACCTTGTATTTTTTGTCTAAAATGAAGTGTAGGGTAGACACCTAAAGATACTATTAAGCGAATGTGGTTGGGCAATCCTAACTATGTATTATAATAATAATATTATTATATATGACAAAGTGAGTTTGTTGGGTAAGTAATATATGATATAATTACAAAATAACTAATATTTACAAGATATAACAACTGAATCTATAATTTTATTTGATGTAATAATCAGTTAATATAATAAACGACTGATATCATTTTAAAATAACTAATTTTTATAATCATAACATACATTTAATATAAAATCGTTTGTTAAATCACTCAAAAGACATAAAACCTATTGAGACTAATATGTAATTTCTATCATAGTTAGTAACCTGAGTAGATATACCCCTAGTAATTGATTACCACCTGCCAAGATGGCCACTCGCTACGCTCGCTCGCCTTTGCGCTTTAATGGTCAATGTTTTCAAATGATTCACCAACAATAGAGGGGATCTGGCACTAGGCGGCCGCTGCCGCGGCACGCTCCCTACGGTCGCTCGCCTTCGCGCGTTAATGGTCACTGTTCTAACCTAACCTTACCTAACCCAAATGATTCACCAACAATAGAGGGGATCTGGCGCTCGACGGCTGCTCCCACCTTAGCTTCTAACCTAAGTACTTTAGGGGTATGAGGAACAGGGTGTAAAGTTCACTCATCCACCATAGAAAAGGGAGGATCCTCCAACCAGACGGTTGTTGTGTCTGGCGGGCAACTGCCCATATGTTGATTTTGGATAGTCTTATCTATGTTATTCGCTCAGTAAACTCTAACTGCGAGATGTAGGAATTGTGTGACGTCATGTCTTTTTGTTTCGTAGTTTTTGTATGTGGCGGTCTAACCGCTACATCACTCCCCTCCGGAGACCGGAGGTCGATAGTGGGCTGAGTCTTGGATCTTGCGATGCTTCACAGTGCCAGCTGTGGTTCCAGTGAGTCGGAACCGGGTGCCGCATAGTTCGCGGTGAGTAGGAACTGTCTGCGGTGATTCCCCAGTGAGTCGGGGAGGCGCTGCGTCGTCATCCAGTGAGTCGGATGTGGTACAGCGCCGGGTTGTGGTTGAGGGTGATGACCAGGAATGCGCGTTCGCTGCATGCTGGTGGTCAGGATACCCGTTAAAGCCGTGGGTGCTGGCTGGCTGTGTGACTTGCCTCAGGAAAGCTTGCGGGAGTGATGATGATGACGTCACGCTGAAGTTGTTGCACGAAGGCTGCGTTGACGTTCATCACGTCGGGGTCACCAATATAGGGGTATGAGGAACAGGGTGTAAAGTTCACTCATCCCCCATAGAAAAGGGAGGATCCTCCAACCAGACGGGTGTTATGTCTGGCGGGCAACTGCCCATATGTTGATTTCGGATAGTCTTATCTATGTTATTCGCTCAGTAAACTCTAACTGCGAGATGTAGGAATTGTGTGACGTCATGTCTTTTTGTTTCGTAGTTTTTGTATGTGGCGGTCTAACCGCTACAGTACCTAACCTATCCGAGTCGGATTGCTTTGAATCGGGGTACTGTTTACCATAATGATGGTATCAATATATATTTTAAACAATAGGTCTAATGACTTTCGATTAAATAAACGTTATATCCAATAACATTATACGAAATAAGTTTTAGAGTATATAAATGTTATATGTAAAGAAATTATATCAACAGTTGGTACAGTACGACACAACTTAGATGTAGCATAGATTTAAAAAATTTCATTCATTCATTTCAATTTTACGAATATATTTTGCTATAAGACTTTACAAGTTATTGCGTTTTCGAAAGATCATTTTCACCTAAAGCAGTAATAGTGATTGGTGATTTTGAAGGCGAACTCAGTTCGGATGGTGATCGGTTTTACGAATTTTGCCGATGCTACATCTAAGTTGTGTCGTACTGAACCTCACGTTTATTGCACGACTCGTAATGCGAAGCATTAGAGTGTGTTCTACGATCGAAAAATATTTTTTGCCCCATTTCTGCAACTGTTATTATTGTTACACTCCTGCTAGCACACAGAACCTACTTAATTTATATACCATTGTATAGATGATTAAATGGAGATTAATACTGTACTTTTTACCAATTGATTTAATGCAAGAGAAATGAAAAAAACATCAAAATAGTTGAAAAAAAAATCCTGTCCGTCAATTTATGAAGCTTGAAAACATATTAGCTTGCGATAAAATCAATTAATTGAGTCAATTTTTTTTTAATACATTGATTTTGGCCATAAAAAGAACCCTATTGAAAATGGCTCTTTTATTCAAAGTAGTTTAATTATAATTAATAAAATACTAACTAAAATATAATATCTTTATCTAAATATTTCCAACCTTGACTAATCGTGTTGCCTAGCAACCCACAACGTAAATATCTAAATAAATAGTCTTTGACATTACGTAAGGATTGCGAGGTTAGAAATTTACCCATATTGATGGGTAAAACAGCACAGCAGTCAAAACATACTTCATGAAAAGTGATAAATTGTTAATTTTTGTTAGAAACTATGTTTTGAATTTCTTTTTCGTTTATGAATGTGTGTTATGAGGCGTGCACTTTTGGAATTTCCAAACTATTATATCTTGTGAACGTTATTGAAATGAAAATATACCAAATAACTTTATATGATATGAGACGCACCCGAGTTTGTTTGTTACGCTTTCACGCTTAAACGGCTGAACAGATTTTCATGTTTGGCAGATGGCTAGACCATCACCTGGAGAAGGACATAGGATACCTTTTATCCCGATATTCCCACGGGATCGAGACTTATGCGGGTGACACCGCGGGGCGCAGCTAGTAATAAATATGTTGTGACAGAAGTACCTACATCACCTACGTGGGTGTGATTGATAATAACATACCTAATATCAATGAGGTTATACATTAATTACCTCATTGTCTAATATAAATGGGATCCCCCCGTTTTGCCTAAAGGATTTTGACAAAATTTCATTATCCAAACAAATTTTAGCAACCTTTTTTATACCAATGCAATATTTGGAATGATTTTAGTACTTACGCACATTTTCATTTAGTAAAATTTTTACTTGGCAGAATATTACCAAGGATAATGTCATTAAGGCATTTGGTCTTTAATCAAATGATTTATTACAGCAAACTATCTTTAGACAATAAACATTTAGTCAATTGATTATTTTGTTATGACAAAAAATTTGAAGAAAAAATTTAGATTTTTTGGTAATTCATTATAATTAAATTAATATAATCATCTACATATGCGATGTTATTTGCGTACTTCTTTGTAAGTTTATGTAATGCTAAAAGCGTCTTGGTAATTTTTGTCTCCAACCAACTGTTTATCGTAGAACAAATACACAGAAACGAATCACTGCAAAACCGACTCCACGTAGTCTTGTCTGCCCTACCCCTAGAGTGTAATTTAAACCCGCCTAGGCGCGGAGGGGCGAGGCGGCCCGCGAGCTGAGGAGCAGGTGGTTTGAAGGCCCGCCGCCGCGGCTGAGGCTGGCCGGCGAAGCCGGTCCGCAAGCCGAAGCTGCGGTGGTGAGCGTTAAAACCATCTGCGACGATAAGCTCGCGTGGAGCCGCCCAAAACCCGCAGCGCCGGAGCCGTTACAGAAACAATGCTTGCTGAGTGTTGCATGCCTGCTTGCATGTTGCATGCCTGCTTGCATGTTGCATGCCTGCCTGCTTGCATGTTTGTTTGCATGCTGCTTGCCTGCTTGCATGTTGCATGCCTGCTTGCACGCTGCATGCCTGCTTGCATGCTGCATGCTTGAAGCATGCATCTTTGTTGGCATGCTGCTTACTGGCACCATTTAAAACCACTTTTGTTCATGGAACGGTCGATGGTTGATGAACGGTCGATCGTTCAAGCCGTGCGGCTGTTATTACTCAGCCACAAGCCCCTCTGTCTGAATCAAAGATAAATATAATAATAAAATAATAATAATAAAAAGCTGTGGTTTGAAATAAAAAAATAATAATCATATAACGATATCTGACTTGACCGTGACAAACACTTCAATATCGGTTTTAGCGTCCGATAATTACACTACGATAGCTGTTGACCTTAATGGAGTTGTGTACTTGAATCATGATGATTGTTGTAATGAAACATGAAATAATATCTGTAGGTACAAGGCAAACGCACAATGTCTATCTGTATCGGACAATTTCCTTTGACTAATGCATGTAACAACAAGACTTGATTTACTCAATTGTTTCATATTTTATCTAAGATTTTATTTCTGTATTGGTATTACAACCAGACGAACAGTGTGAGATGGGCCGATGGGCTGTCTGTGTCGTACGGGGTAGAGTGCGGGGTAAGACAGGGAGGCATAACGTCACCAAAACTGTTTAACCTCTATCTATACGATCTAATCGTTAGCTTACCAAGTGTTTTACACGTTCAGCCTGTGGACCAACTATACTCAGCGGACTATCAGCGCCCTACGGGTCCAATATTATAACGGGTTCAGGATGTTGATGGGGCTGCCCCGTTTTCTGCAGTGCATCAGGTATGTTGCACAAGCACACGTCGATGGCTTCCACGCTATCGTCAGACAGAAATCTGTCTCTTTGCTCCATCCTGAAGACCATAGCGGGGAGGTACGATTCTCCCTGGTTAGGTGATGTTGTTCGATCTATGCATATTGAACAACAGCCTTGTTTCTAAATAGAAAATATTTTACTAACATAGGTATAAATTATCTTCTGTTTACTAGCCTGTAGGGATGTTGCTTATCCGAAATATTTTTTTTATTTTAAATTTATTTATAGCAGTTTGCTGTAATTTAGCATCATATAAATTCACCCATAGTGATCATGTGGGCTAGATATTTGCTAATATAAGATTTCGACTGTAAAAGTTAAAAGTTCAACTATGTTCAGCAAGACGCATCATATCATAGTAGCCGATGAATTGACGCCAGTATACATGTACGGAGGCTCGATCGTAGATCAGCATAATTATGTACAGACACATCAAGTTGCTACAACCTGTCAAGATTCTTTAATAGATTTTCAAATTTATCGCTAGAGAATGGGGTTCAATGTTGATTGGGGAGATTTGGCGGAGTGGGGTGGGTTCATGTGCTGGCGTCTGTACCTACGTATCTTTTGTAATAAACACTGGGCAGCTCGAGTATGTGTGCAGGGGGGCGTGGTGTGGTCGTGTGACGTCTGTGTGAGCATACGGCGCACTAAAATACAAGGCGATGTGCCTACCTCTTATCAGAATAAAACTGTGTGTTTTCCTTACCTCTGTAATAATACTAGCAATGTCCCCACCGCCGTATCTCTACGTTGACGTCGTGGTGGGGCTTACCTATCTCCCGGGAGAAATCTTGTTCCTCATCCCTGGCTTGCCTTCATTGGCCGGCTGGAGTGAACACTAATGAGGAACAGTGCTCCCACCTCATTCTTGCCTTAACTAGCCGGCCTGAGTGGAGATTCGCAAGAGCAACTCATGTGGACCCTATGTGACATCCAATAATGCAGTTCTGTGCTACTTAGTAACTTAAGTTGGTCTTATAGAAAGTTGGTGAAATCGGATGAGGATTTTTTAGTTGGATGGGTATATTATTTATTGGATTTTAAACTGACATGTTTATTTTCACTGTCTACCTACTAAAGTTATTACAATACTGTAAATAGCCCTGTTTTAAATAACTTTAGTAGCATTTTTAAATGTTGTAAAAAAGTTTGTGCTCGCGAGGTCTACTGTTCGCAGAACTAGTCTATCTTTTATAGCTCAGAATGCTGCGAAGTGGAGAAGGAGCCCGAAGTTGTGAGGACGGTGGCAGCGCCTGCGCGCGCATAGGGCATGCTTTCTGCTGACTCCACTGCTGTATGTATTTCAAACATGCTAATCGGCTACAGGGCGATGGCTCAGCCGAGCAGAAAGCGCTCGAAGCAAGTGAGCGTGTTGAACCATACATTAGCCTCTTGACTACATACAAAGTGACGAGATGCCCCGAGGAGTAGGGAAGAGTGTAGCTTTCTTTATTACCTCTCGTAAAACTTACAATAATGGTGGGATGGGAAATAACACAGATTAGTATTTCAATATTAGCACATACATGCACCAAAATACTATAATACACTAATAGTTCGACTATGATTGTGTATTCATACCCACGAATCTTCTACCATTCTTAACCTTATCAGTAAACCTTGGTTAATGCAGCAGCAGAAAGCGCATGCAGGTGAGCACTACCCGCTGAAGTTATACAGTTACAACATTTACTTTTACCCGCTATATAGCGCTAATACCAGTGACTTTATATTACTATGCGTTCATTCATAAAACTGCACATACATAGCAGGTAGTGGTATTCGAATTTGTGTGGGGTAGGTACAGACGCCAGCATATCAAGTTACTACAAGCTGTCTTTTCAATTTTATCGCTTAAAAAAAATAAGGTTCTATATTGATTGGGAAAATTTGACAGATTGGAGTAGGTTGATCTCTGTACCACAACTTGACAGATTGGAGTAGGTTGATCTCTGTACCACAACTTGACAGATTGGAGTAGGTTGATCTCTGTACCACAACTTGACAGATTGGAGTAGGTTGATCTCTGTACCACAACTTGACAGATTGGAGTAGGTTGATCTCTGTACCACAACTTGACAGATTGGAGTAGGTTGATCTCTGTACCACAACTTGACAGATTGGAGTAGGTTGATCTCTGTACCACAACTTGACAGATTGGAGTAGGTTGATCTCTGTACCACAACTTGACAGATTGGAGTAGGTTGATCTCTGTACCACAACTTGACAGATTGGAGTAGGTTGATCTCTGTACCACAACTTGACAGATTGGAGTAGGTTGATCTCTGTACCACAACTTGAGCAGTGATAGCCTATGGTGTGATCGTCAGACTACCAAGTCATAGGTCTCGAGTTCGAACCCAAAGGCACGCACCTCTATGTAAACAACAGTGACAGGAACTTAATATCATCATATCATCCACATAGGCTACATGGGAAAACTATGTATTATTGAAGCTAACTCAAACTCAAACTCAAACTCAAAGCATTTATTTCAAATAAACCAATTACAGGCACTTTTGAATTGTCAAGGGGTCGGTCAGTCAGAAAAGATGAAGCTAGATGCCCATTCCAAAGCGTAGTAGGTACCTATGGAGAAGAACGGGCAAGAAACTCCACGGACACTCTTTTAAATAAAAATTTGGTTACAAAATATTGGTTACATCATTCATGTTGAACTTATACATGTGAGAACGATGCAAAACGTTAAAAGCGTCCGTAATAAAAGATAAAAACAAAAATAAAACAATTAAAAAATTAAATCAAATTAAAATAAGCCATGGCAGCTATGAGATGACCAGTCACAACTGACGGCGCCCGTTCACGAACATGACGCATGGATTAGCACCATTCAGCTCAACCATTTTGAAGGGAGCTAAATGATCCAACACACACGCCACCGTCAGCGTGACATTAGAGTGAGCATGACATACTCTCAGCCGCCAGGGCACATTCAAGTCAATGAAAGACATACCCAGTACCTAAATGGTAGCTTTATAGTCTGTACATAGTACTCACACATGTGCTATGCAATTATACAATGCTAAGAGATTGAATTTATACAATGCAAAGATAGTTTTTAAAATCTTCCGCAGCTCCAACAGTATTTTCAGATGCTATACAATTAGTTTATGTGCCCTTGTGGAGCAGGACCAGCGTTGAGCCAAGCATTTTTATCAGCGATGTAATCCCCCAACTTATAATATGCCTGACTGCATAGTGTGCGTTTAATATAAGATTTAAATTTCGTTTCATTCGGCTGAAGTATGTGGGGAGGTATTTTATTGTAGCATTTTAAACAGTACCCCATGAATGATGAGTCTACTTTAGCCAGCCTGAAACCCGGTTGAACTAATTGGTCCCTATTCCTAGTGATATAATTGTGTCTTGAACCTCTTTTACTAAAAAGATGTAGATTTTTCCTTACGTACATAATGTTTTCATAGATATATTGACAAGGTACCGTCATGATGTTAATATCTTTAAACAGTTCCCTTAGAGAGTCGCGCCTGCGGAGGCCATATATCGCTCTGATGGCTCTTTTCTGCAGAATAAAAATAGACTCGATGTCTGCAGCCCGTCCCCATAGTAGAATACCGTACGACATAATACTATGAAAGTAACTAAAATAGACTAGCATCGCGGTATCTACATCCGTAAATTGACGGATTTTTCTCACAGCATATGCTGCCGAACTTAGTCGTCCTGAAAGGGATGTTAAATGAGGACCCCATTGAAGCCTAGAGTCGAGCGTGATCCCCAGGAAAACAGTTTGATCGACGAATTCTAGTTTCTCTTGATTTAATACTATCTCACAATTACTACTTTTGACATTTGGTAAAGAAAATCTTATGCACTTAGTTTTTTTCTCATTTAATACTAAATTATTAGCAGTGAACCAATTTTGGACCTGCTGCAGGGCGTTATTTACGTCGTCAAGATTTGATGCACGTCTATTCATTTTAAAAATTAATGAAGTATCATCAGCAAATAACACCATTTGTGGTTGAGTTTTTAACAAATGGGGTAGATCATTAATATATACTAAAAAGAGAAAAGGACCCAATATTGATCCTTGTGGTACACCCATTTTTACTTTTAAACCGAGTGAATTGACACCATTTATTTGAACTTGCTGTTGTCTATCATTTAAATAAGATTTAACTAAACTGAGCGCAAGTTTTCCAAGACCGTAATGCTCAAGTTTCAAGATTAAGGTTTCATGGTCGACGCAGTCAAAAGCCTTGGAGAGGTCACAGAAAATTCCTATGGCGTCTTGGGCCTCTTCCCACGCCGTAAATATGTGTTTTAATAAGGTGACACCGGCGTCAGTCGTACAACGTCCCTTGGTGAAGCCATACTGTTGATCATGTAAGATTTTATTGGTATTAAAATGATTGAGCATTTGATTAAGCATTACCTTTTCAAACACCTTGCTTAATACTGGCAACACGGACACGGGTCTATAATTATTGGTATCTTTACTGTCCCCGGATTTGAAAAGTGGTATTACCTTACTATATTTCATTAGATCAGGGAAGACTCCTTGATCCACACACAAATTAAATATTAAGGCTAAGTACGGCGCTATAGTCTCAATAATGGAGGTACAAACTTTGATTGACATTCCCCATAGATCTTCGGTTAATTTGATCTTAATTTGCTTGAAAGCTTTTAATACTGTTATGGGGTTTATATGCTTGAATTTAAATTCAATCGGGCAGGATGAAACGTTGGCTCTTAATAAATCAATAGAACGCGAGGGCGAGGAATTTAAGGTTTCCGTAGTTTTAAGTGGGATACTGGTAAAGAAATTTACAAATTCTTGAGCAACTTCTTTGTTAGTGCTTATGACACCACGTGAAGTTTCTAGTGTGAAATCACTGTTATGTCTTTTATTCCTATTTGTTTCGTCATTGATAATTTTCCAAACCGTCTTTATTTTATTATCGGCTGATTTGATCTTGTTGCTAAGGTACAAGGCTTTAGCTACCTTGCAGGTATTTTTAAAAGTTTTAGAGTAAGTAGCAACGTATTTATTAAAAGTGTCAGAGTTAATAAAAGGCTTAAGGCCATACAGCTCAAACAATGTTTCCCTACTTTTCCTAATACCCTTAGTTGCCCAGTCACTGAACAGAAAATTTGGGCAAATAGTTTTAGTTTTCTTTTTTAAAGTATTATATCGAACTCGGTGCGCACTACCGAAAAGAATTCCTCATATAATTCATTTACATTGTTTATAATATGACCCGGTATACTTAACTTACTAATTAAGTTATTATTAAATTTACTTAGATTGCTGGTTGTTACTTGTCTAGATTGTATCTGAAATCTTTGTAATGGTGTGTTGCACTTGAAAGCAACAGTTTGACCACTGTGATCCGAAGGCAGATAATTTACAATAGCTTTATCTAAGTAGTTGCAGCAACAAAAAACATTATCAATACATGTAGCAGTATATGTAGTTATGCGGGTTGGTTCTGAAAACACATTTGACAGATTGAATGATTTAAAGAGACTTAATAATCGACTGCTATTTGAACTATTTTCTAAGATATTAATATTGAAGTCACCACAGATAATTATTGATTTTTTCCCCGTTGCAAGTTTTGCTAGAACATCTTCCATTACTGCCTCAAATATGGAGTAGTTTTGATAATTGGGGGGTCTGTAAACGCACACTATGACATACTTATCTAGCTCAACACAGGACAACTCAATGTTATGTTCAACCGACAAATCAACTATATCTTTACGAGTCTTAGATTTAATAGACTTTTTAACTAAGATTAGTGAACCCCCACGCAGCATTGATTTGCGGTTAAAACAACTGACCACGCTATAATTTTTATAATTAATTAACATCTCAGAATCTTTCAACCAATGTTCAGTTAAACAAATAATTTCGAACATAGTTTTTTCTAAAAATAATTCAATTACTAATTGTTTGGAAGAAAAACCTTGAATATTTTGATGGAATAATTTCAAGGTATTCTGCTTAGACTCTTTTTTACAATTAACTATTTTAGAGCCAGAAGACACCTTGTTCTTGGTAGGTATAACTACAGTGTTACTGGTATCTTCTGTTGTCTTACTATCTAGTTTAAATTAACATCCAGAGTGAGCCCCAAGACTCCCATGCCATCACCAGGCAATGAGATCCTACTACTAACTCAAAAACTATCCAAGCTCAGGTATACTTTCTTAAGCATTTAGTAAAAAGCTGATATTTTGACATTACAAACAGACAGAGAAAGAGAGAGAGAGAGAGAAAAAATGGGAGCAAGTTTTTATATGGGTACTGTCACGCGGGGTACACCACTACGCCCATTAACTGGTGAAGCCCCCGATGACAGCAAACATTTCTGTAGTATGACCTACCAAACAAAAAAGAATCATCAAAATCAATTGATAATAATTATTGGCGGAGTAATTTTTAGGAATCACTTCAGTTTATAACCCTTCGCTTTTATGTAGTAGGTATTTTTTTTTTGGGTAGAATAGACCCTTTTTAGTGTATTTTGTGAAAACCGCAAAGTGCGTAAAACCAAAGGCGCCGAGAAAAAAATTGCCAAAAGCTTCTTTGGCGATTTTTTTCTCGGCGCCTAAGTTGCAAAAACCTCACCTGGACTATCTAATAGAATTATGGGGCACAGCGGCCAAAACCAATATCGAAACGCTACAAGTAGCACAAAATAAGTTAATAAAGACACTTTTCCATTATGATTACAGTACACCAACACAAAAACATACAATGAAACAAAGCTAATGAACATATCACAAACATACGAGTGTATGTCATTAGTTCGATCAACAGGTGTGCGACATGTCATAAGGTCGACAAGTCGTTTGTTCGACAGGTCACTTGTGCGACAGGTCGTTACTTAGACAAGCAATGTACGTTGAACAAATATGGCTTCTAGATAATACGGTGCTCGATACCGATGGCGCTACTACTTTTTACTCGACTGCCCTGGGGCAGTCAAGAAGAGGAGCGTGCCAAAGAAATAGACCCTACTTCAGTAGGGTCTATTTCTTTGACACGCTCTGTAGCCTAAACGGCTTGATGGATTTTAATATATGAGGTGTCGTTAGATTCGTCTTAATTGTGGGCGGTTAGGGCTCGATATAATTATTGTATCTGCAAAATGCATAAAAACGGGGGATGATAGTTTTAAAATAAATTAAAACAATATTGGTAACGTATCAAATACAAACTAGGTAGTAATGAGTATAAATTCCACGCATTGTTTTTTTAGTTTTCGTGACCAAGTAGGTAATACCGACGCGGCTTGGCCGCGGTATGGCTGCCGATCGGCATTTTCTTGGTTTATGTAAACCACTGGTTCCTAACCAGTGGTCCGCAGGAGTCAAAATATGGTCCGCAAACGATTACAAATTTTGCGTGCGATGCATCGCCTCGCGCCGATTATTGTGAATGGCGAGACCGCGGGAATCGCGGGGCCCGAAGGAGGGGTAATAGGGGTATCCATAATCATTGTACCTATTGTCGCTCGCATGAGCCGGTCAGTTGTAAGCGTGCGCAATGATTAAGTGGTGATTGATGAATTTAATCGTTACTTCCCAGAATATTATGAAGAAGAAGCTAAAGTTGATCAAAAACTGAATCACGAAAAAGGTCGTGATTCAGTTTTTGATCAACTTTGCACGATTTCTTCTGTAACTTCACCAGCACGGATGCTGGTGAAGTTACAGAAGAAATCCGGGAAGAACTCATTGAATTTCAAAATGATAAAAACTGTAAGGACGCAATCGAGGAAGTTATGACGTAAAAAGGCAATTTCTTACACCAAAATTCGAGAAATCGCCTTGCGCTATCTTATGATTTCCTCAACAACTTATTAATGTGAAAAAAGAGGGTTTGTGCTTTTTTGGTAAATAAAAACAAGGCCAGGAATCGATTGAAAATAAGTGATGATTTGCGTGCAGCTTTGAACAATACGAATAATATTGGTCCTAAAATTACCGAACTTGTGCAGATACAAGCTCAAAAATCACATTGATTTAAAATGAATTTATCTTTCTAAATAAATAATAAATTAATCGTGACTTTGTCGAATTAATTTGAATGAAAAGAGAAAACGAAAAAAAAAAAGTACGTAATTGAAAAATATTTCATATTATTATGGCTAATTTGATTCTTTGACAAGCCTAGAGTTATGGGATATCAAAATGAAGCACGTTGTACAAAAATATAAAACGTAGAAGCCCCATCAGTATTGATCACCGTATTACATATAAGTCATAATTTTTTTCAACGTACATTGCTTGTCGAAGTAACGACCTGTCGCACAAGCGACCTGTCGAACAAACGACTTGTCGACCTTATGACATGTCGCACACCTGTTGATCGAACTAATGACATACACTCCAAACATACACATACTCGTATAATACTTGCATCTTAAAATAAGAAAAATACTTAATAGAGACATTCACACACAAATACATTTTACAAAGAAACATCAGATACACAAAATTAGGCTCAGAAATGCAAATGACATACAATTTATACTCACCTCGCACCAGCACGCGTAGCGTAGCATGAGCACCGCTTTGTCAACGGAAGAGTAGACAAAAATGACGTTCCGTGTAGACAGTACGACGGCAGCAAAGTAGAAAGAGGCAACTGCACTTTTTACGAAATTCACTCTTTAATATAATTCGACTCAGAATTCATTTTTTAACCGACTTCCAAAAGGAGGAGGTTCTCAATTCGTCTGTATGTTTTTTTTTTTTTTTTGTATGTTCGTTACGCGATTTCTCCGTCAATTGTGGACCGATTTTGAAAATTTTTTTGAAAGGGTATGCTCCCGAGGTGGTCCCATATCAATTTTATTAACTTTACTTGGATAGTTTTTGAGTTAGCTTCAATAATAAATAATTCTTTAGCAGTGAGAGGTAATATGCTGATCCGAAGGTTCTCACGCTGTACGGATGCGGTTAAATTAACACTTTTTAAGGCATATTGCCAAGTTTTTTACTCATGTAGCCTTTGGACCAGTTTCACTCAAAAAGCTGTTAATGCTCTTCGTGTCCAGTACAACAATGCATTCAGGATGCTGTTGGGGCTGCCACGCTGTTGCAGTGCCTCGGGTATGTTCGCAGACGCGCAAACTGACGGCTTCGCTGTGATCAGACGCAAGCGTGCAGCATCCCTTTTGCGCAGAGTGCGTGCCAGCTCGAACAGTCTCCTGGTTGTCATTGCTAGTAAACTGGATTGCCCTATCATTTTCTTTTTAAGTCAGCTGCATAGTCCTTCTAATGGTTAATTTTATTGTTTGAGTTCATTTCTTTTGTTGTGTAGTTGTTTAGGTATATTACTAACATAGTTTGTAAGTGTTACTAACAATATGAGTCTTGTTACTTGGAAATAAAATATTTTATTATTATTATATTATTAATAATACGTATTTTTCCCACTTAGTTTATATGGCTGACATAATGATAACTTCCAATCACTGTTATTTACATAGCAGGTTAGTGGTATTCGAATTTGTATGGGGTAGGTACCACCACTAAAAAGTGCAAAATAAAAACTTTTTACAAAAAAAGAACAACCGACTTCCAAAAAAGACACTACAAAGTCAAAAATAACTTTAATTTCGGAAGTCGGTGGCAAAAAACGAAAGTTCAAAACCAAACACACCGACTTCCGAAATTAAAGTTATTTTTGACTTTGTAGTGTCTTTTTTGGAAGTCGGTTGTTCTTTTTTTGTAAAAAGTTTTTTCATTGTATCGAAGTATGTACCGTGTTTTCGAACAAATAACATTACAGTTATATTGGCCTTAACCATTTCCTTGGTAATAATAACTAAATGATGTAAAATAGGAGAAGATAGCTTTCTTCTTCTATTAGTTATCACAGTTTTGCATTTAAAACTCTCATCTGTAAAATCATGATTTTGCAGATAACCCTGTATACTTTGTGACCATCGAGTAGAATATTTCACTACCATAGACAACTGTCAGTCGTCAGAGTGATTTTGACAATTTGGTATAGAAAACTTTCTTCTGAAATAGTCTACATATAAAATGACCTAGACAAAGATAGTTGATAGTTAGAAACGAAAGACAAAGTGACAGATTGAAGAAAGATTTCTACGGTGCGATGTCAAAAATGAAGAAAGGAAATGTCACTTTGTATAGAAAGAGCTGTGTCTACTCTTCGTAGACATAGTAGCGCATGCTACGCGTGCAGCTATGGCAAAAAAAATGCATGTACAAAGGTGCTGCATTGTACAATAAACTACCAAATGACATAAAAAATGCTAAATCCAATTCAATATTTAAGAAACACTTTTAATTACATTATATTAAATAAAAATAAAGCGAGCGTACCTTAGCACATTACATACCACATCTAGTTGCGCGCGTTCCGTGTATGTTTACATCTTAGCTGTGTTACATTTTTAGCGATTACCCTACACTTTTGGAATAATTCTGTGGGTTGTAATCTTTTTATCAGAACTGTACGTTAATCAATTATTATTTGTAAACTAGTTTAATGTTTCTCATGTAAGTGAAATTTCTTTCTTATGGGAAATTAAGATATCTCAAACCTCTGTTGGGCCCCGTATTAGGTAAAGTGGAGAGCGCCGCGTTCAGTGACCCTCCCTGTATTGCGGTCATCAATCAGAAGGACATGAGCAGTATCATATGAGCCTGTATATTTTGAAAACTTTAAGGTCTCTTAATAAGTTTTCCTTTAGATACGGCAGAAAATAAAAAAGTTTTTATGAAACATAACTTATCATCACGCCTTGTTTCTACGAAGGGTTAGGCAGAGGGTGTACCAGTACCTGTAGTACGAGTACATGGCACCCACATTTGGCCAGTAATATATAAATCCCATGTAATAGGGGCTCGCGCCTATTGCCAGCAACCGGCACAAATCCAGACTCCCTGCTGCTACTGACACTGAGAAATGACAGATGGAAAAACCCAATAACACTTTATCCTCAATAAGTTTATTTCCTTATTTGTAGAATAGGTACCTAGTGTTCAACCGCAATCAATAGGTCCTACTAATAAAAACTATTAACCGTTACCGTCCCATTAGTTTGCTCAAGGTCTTGGCAAAAAACTATGAGAGGCTTATTTATAAGCGCCTCAGAGATTATGCCGAATGCAAAGGCCTCATCCCCAACGAACGGTTTGGGTTAAGATCGCAGCACTGTAGCGTGCATCAGGCCCACCGGATCGTCGAATACATAAGCCTTAGTTTCCAACGCAGTTTCATGACCGTGCGGTTGGGTATTTTTCGATATAGCGAAAGCGTTCGACAAGGTCTGGCACAACGGCTTATTATATTATAAGCTTTACAAACTCGGTGTGCCCGACCGTCTTGTGCTCATCTTACGGGACCTTTTTGTCGAACCGCACCTTCCGCTATCGAATCGAAGGAGCAATCTCCTCCCCCCGTACTATTCGCGCAGGAGTCCCTCAGAGCTTCGTGATCTCCCCCCCATATTCACTCTATTCACCAGCGATATTCCAAAGAGTAGAAAGGCACAGTTGGCTCTGTTCGCAGACCATACGGCCATCTATTACCTACAAGGGAGCAGGCACTGACTCGATACGCCGCACTCTGCAAACCGAAGTCGACAAGCTCGGCGCTTGGTTCAGGAAGTGGCGGATAGAGGTTAACCCCAATAAAATTCAGGCGGTTCTCTTTGTAAGAAAGCGCTCAATGTGGAAAACCCCACTCCCCCGACCAATCACCATGTTCGGAACATCAATCTTCACCTTGACTTAAAAATCCCCACAATCCACCAGTTTCTCAAACGCAATTCCAGGCGTTTCTTTGATACAACCATGAAACATCGCAACCCTCTGGTTGCCGAGGCCGCTAGTTATGTCCCTAGTCAAATTAGATCAGATTCGCCGCCCTAGGCAGATCCTTTCCGACCCAGACGATCCCACAACCCTCCTCCAGGAGAGCCGTAGGGAGACCAGTACAGTGCACAAATGCACACACCGACACACGTTCCGACCTCGCCGACGAGGTCGCGGTCTCGGTCGAGTAAATTATACTCCCCCCGACCCTAGCTCGTCGATGCGTCAGCCCGCCTCGATGCTGAGCCTGTAGATTTAAATCCCCATGGCAATAATAATGATTTGATATTGATCCAGCCTGTCCCATCTTGCTGTCCTCCCCCCAGCGACGCCCTAAGCCACTGTTCGTACCCCATAGGGGGTGCCCTTAGCGAGCGCGCGCCTAGTTTTAATTTAGAATAGTTTTGCCCCTGGCTGGAGGCTTTGAGTTTTTAGGACCTTAAGGCAGCCACAGGAATATCCGGTTAGTAGTCATGGCCTCAGAGGCCAGCTACGAGATATATACCTATAAAAAAAAAAAAAAAAACATCTGAATCGTCACACTTCATTATCTCAGTAGACAATTATAATCACGAATTGTGCGTAGTTTATTTTAAATTATTTTATTAAATTTGTAGTGATGTCGTCTAACATGCCAAACATGTACAAAGTGAGCACGCGGCCACTTTATCACTAATGTTAATCTTCAACAATGCAAGACGCATGCTTTTTTTATAAATTGATATTATTGAACATTATATAAATTGTGCCGCAGTGATGTCTATTAGAGTAGGTGCCTCAGTGCCTCCTCAGAAAATGTAGACAAACACTATGATCAAATTAATATCTGCGTATTATGATTACATAATGTTTATTCATTCTGTACCTACATAAAAAGTCCTTATCTAAATGATTCAAACATTTTTAATTAATCACGATAAGTTAAGCAGTTTTAAATCGTTAAGATTAGACTATTTTTAATACATAGTCGCAGTTGTTTGTTCCTATGTATGATTTATGTTCGTTCATGTTGACTGTCACTATTACTGTCGAGTCATGGTTAGTTGGCAATCTGCGCGTCCTCGTGCCTGCTAATAATAACACTCGACAAAAAAGAAACAGCCAGGGGTGACCTTGCAGACACTTATCATATGGAAGGCATAATAATATGCTCAGCTGAATATACCTACCTCATGACAAGACATCAGTCAATTAATAGTAAAACATTACAAGTGGACTTCTTGATATGTCTATGAGATGAGCGTGTTGCCGCGTATGTACCTACCTATAGGCTGGTCGCCAGCTCCCGTAAATATCCTATGTACTTACCTGGTGCACAGCTGACGCCAGGTATCCGCCTGTGACTATACTATAACTACCTGGAATACGCACACGCAGGTATATAGATACACACACTAACACTATCTTCAAGACTTCGAGTCTACATTCAGCCTTTAGCACATTAAGGAAACATCATAAACAGATTCTTAATTATTATTCGTAAATACATAAACGGATAACAGGTACCTATCTTATTTAAATACCTACGTCAGTCGTGTTTTGATACTCGTAATTAACCTTCCAACAATGATAATCGTGAACAATGACACGCTACACGAACATAAACAGATTCTTAATTATTATTCGTAAATACATAAACGGATAACAGGTACCTATCTTATTTAAATACCTACGTCAGTCGTGTTTTGATACTCGTAATTAACCTTCCAACAATGATAATCGTGAACAATGACACGCTACACGAACTTATCAGTGCAATGCCATTGCCACAGTGCACACTGCATTGTGTCAGTGTGTCAGCTGCACACTACTTATACGTATAGAGCGTATAGTAATAGAAACCATAGTTTTATGACATTTTCCTGCCGTGTAGGTTGACTTCGAGTCAGTTCAATGACTTCACCTGTTGGAAGTTATTTCTAGAAGGCAGTCGATATCGATGACGTGCTGATAACCGTGATAACCTTCAGGTGGCATTGGCGGATACAGGGGGGGGGCCATGGGGGCCATGGCCCCCCCCAAACGACCGAGGAATTCTATCTATCGATGTAATTCAGGTGCACTTACTTATACACAGCATAGGTACTCATAGGTAGGTATATCAAGTATATTCTTTACAACAGGTGTATCAGGGCCGTAGGCAGGGTGGCCAACCAACCGCGCCTAGGGTACCTTCGTACTCTAATACATATAATTGTAATCTATTTCGCAAAGGCGTACTTTATAATCTACAAAAGCAGTAAGAGTACGATTGGTATTTTTATCGACTATGACTTTGTTTTGATTGACTTCAGTATTCTGTGAGAGAGTCTCACCGTCTAACGTATTCCAGGCGGGGTGCTAAAATTTTCGAGCTCGCTTCGCTCGCTCTTACATTCATAATTCTCTTAATTATCTCAATTTTTTGCATGAATTTGATAAGTCGATCAATTCGTGTATTCTCGTTCGTTACTTATATTTCTGCATGAATGGTCAAAGATAAGCGTACTTTAAAATCTGCAAAAGCAGTAAGAGTACTTGACATGACTTTGTTTTGAATGACTTCCAGCAACTTCAGCATTGTCTGAGAGAGTCTAATCTATTCCAGGCGGGGTGTTAAAATTTTCGAGCTCGCTTCGCTCGCTCCTGCATCCTACATTCTCTTAATTATCTTCTACATACATCTGATAAGTCGATAAATTTACTTCTATTTCTATATGAATGGTCAAAGATAAAGAAAACCTAACGTATTCGAAGCGGCATGCAAAAATATTTCGCACACACATCGCTCACTACATTATATTCTCCTAAAGTAACCTTCCCTATTTTAGACATGATTGCAAAGTGGCGGGAAGAGAGAAACAGGACTTTATTTATTGAAATTGATAATAATTTGATGCTCTTCTTCAATTTGAATTAGGTATATCCGAGATGGTAGCATAATTTTTTTAAATGATTTCCCCCCCGAAGAAATGAATTCCTGGCTACGGCCCTGAGGTGTAAAGATATAACAAGCATGCACATACTTAGGATCACTAACAAGTAACCCTCCTCGTAAATGAAGATAAAACTTTTGGGTTGAATTTTAAATAGTTTGGAAAATCCAAAAGTGCACGCCTCATACTTATCACTCATTCATAAACGAAAAAGAAATTCAAAACATAGTTTAAAAATGAACAATTTATCACTTTTCATGAAGTCGTAATGTCAACGACTGACAAAGATATTTACGTTGGCAGTTGCTACGCAACGGCACCGGATCAAGGTTGAAAATATTTAGATATTGATATTATATTTTAGTTAGTATTTTATTAATTATAATTAAACTACTATGAATAAAAGAGCCATTTTCAATAGGGTTCCTTCTACGGCTGAAACGAATGTATAAAAAAAAAATTGACTCAATTAATTGATTTTATCGCAAGCTACAATGTTTTCAGGGATCATAAATTGACGGACAGGAATTTTTTTTCAACTATTTTGATGCTTTTTCCATTTCTGCTGCATTAAATCAATTGTTAAAAAATACAATATTAATCTCCATTTAATCATCTATACAATGGTATATAAATTAAGTAGGTTCTGTGTACTAGCAGGAGTGAAACAATAAAAACAGTTGCAGAAATGGGGCAAAAAATATTTTTCGATCGTAGAGCACACTCTAATGCGAAGCATTACGAGTCGTGCAAAAATGCAGAAAACTTCTGTCTTTTTTTGTTTTTGTGATTTTAATCCTAGCTCCGAACCTTGTCAGAATGGCCCCCCCCAAAATGAAATCCTGGATCCGCACCTGTCAGGTGGTGGGTACTACGATAACGCGAGATAACGTTTACCTGTGTGGAGCGCGCCAACTGTTACATCACAGCAATAAGTACTGTCACGCTATGGAGTAATTTTCTGGGCAAATTCCTGTAAAAACATGAAATTTACAAAGCACAAAAGAGGTGCGCAATCTTAAAAACCAACAGAAAGTTGCAAACTGCATTTTCAAAGTCAAAGTCAAAGATCTTTATTGTGAGACAGTGGTTTCAGAGTTGTAATTGAAATAATTTTGGTGTGCGTTCGCACTGCTCCACCATGTTAGGCATACAATAGTTTGAAACAATTTATTTATCTTAGATCTAAGTTTATATATTAAAGAGATATCTTTTGCATCAAAACATAAATACAGTTTGGCACTAACTCATCACGAATCTGTCGGACAAAAATTCATGTACTGTATAATATGGTCTATTTACCAAGAAGTCAAATATTTTTTTCTTAAAAAGTTTAATGTTTTCAATTTGTCTTATTTCCTTAGGGAGCTTATTATAAATTCGTGAAGACATTCCGAAGAAACTTTTAGAAAGAAGAGCTGTTTTTGAGGACATAATATTTGCTATTTTGTCGGCATGTCGACGGGAGTGCAGGTTAGCAAACTTTTCCCCATTGGTTTTTACAAAAGTGGCTACCTCATAGATGTAGAGGGCAGGAAAGGTTAAAATCTTCAGCTTTTTAAAATATGGCGTACAGCTATCTGGGGCACGTATGCCACAAACAGCTCTAAGACATTTCTTTTGCGTCCTAAAAGCGAGTTCCCTGTCTGTAACATTTCCCCAATAAATAAGTCCATATCTAAGCGTAGACGTTACATAGGCATGATAGGCGACTAGTACTGCTGCTTGGTTTACAATTTTAGATAGTCTATATAAAGCATAAGAAATTTTTACACACCGTATCAATTTGCGTTTTCCATGACATATTTTTGTCAATCCATAGTCCTAAGAATTTGATGGTATCCTTTTCCTCTATTATTTTCATTTCATAATTTACGTTTAATGTCAAAGGGGTTTTTCTTTGGGAATAACTGACTATTTTTGTTTTATCTAAATTAATTATGAGATTGTTACATGTTAACCAATTTATAATGTCATTTAAAGTATTGTTTATGTCATTTTCAAATGTGTTATTGTCAGTCGGAGAAAATACAGCAGTGCTATCATCAGCAAAAAGGACTAACGGAATTTTCACGGCTCGTGGTAAATCGTTGATATAAATAAGGAAAAGCAAGGGACCCAAAACACTTCCCTGTGGCACGCCATATATAACATCGCTCGGGTTTGATAAATACTGCACTTCAGTTTTCGTCGCAAAAGAAAGCTTATTTATTTCAGTTATTTGTGATCTCTGGCTTAAATACGATTTTATCAAGTCTAGAGCATTACCCCGTATGCCGTATCTATACAGTTTTTCGACCAGTAATTTATGATCCACATGGTCGAAAGCTTTGGTCATGTCCATGTACATAGCCGTTACTGGTGTCCTATTGTTCATATTTTTGTAAATCCTAATAAGAAGATCGTAGATGGCCATATTAATAGTCTTGTTTTTACGAAATCCATTTTGTTCACTGACAAAAAGATTATATTTTTCAAAATAGTTATAAATGCTATTGAAGATTACTTTTTCAATGATTTTGGAAAAAATTGGGATCAAAGCTATTGGCCTGTAGCAGGAGATATCCTCCTTTTTACCCTTTTTGAACAATGGCTTGATAATGGACAGTTTTAGCTTACTGGGAAATTTTCCGTTTTGGATGCATAGATTGATACAGTAGCTTAGAACCGGACTAATGGAAAGTGCGACGTACTTTATAATTGACGTAGATATATTATCGTAACCAGTACTGTGTGTATTTTTTAAGGATTTTATGATTTTAAATATGTCATTTGGAATTGTAGGACTTATAAATAAGGAATTAGAATTATTATCAATCAATGTCAGTGTTTTATTATTATGGGATGTCAAATAAGTTAATGTTGAGGGATTTGTAGGCTTAACAAGATTAACAAAGTGACTATTAAAAGCTTCAGCAATTTGTTGCGGATCCGTTATAGATTTTCCATTTAGATTTATTCGTACAATTTCTTCTTTAGGAATATTATGTTTTGTGGAGTTGATTATCTTCCAAGTTGTTTTAGTTTTATTATTGGATTGTTTTATATTGTAGTCATTTTGCGATTTTTGAGTCAAGTTAATTATTCGCTTCAGCCTCGAAGAATAGTTTTTGAATTTATTATGAGCCGCTTTATTAGACGTCTTTCGATACGTCCATAACAATTCTCTCTTCCGTCGGCAGCATTTAGCTATGCCCTTTGATATCCATGTAGGTCTTTTGGTTGGAGTATTTCTTATTCTTATAACAGGAAAACATAGATTATAGAATAACTGAAAGTGATCAAAAAAATTATTGAAAGCTATTTCAGCATCGTCTTCGCCAAATACGTCAGAAAACGTGAGACTTTCTATACACTGCTTAAATTTTTCTTTATTGCTGTTACTAAAATCTCTTCTAAAGGTATACCATTGTTTAATTCGACAGGTTTTTTTAACTGGACATGATAAAATTTGTGCAGTATGGTCTGAAAGAGCAAAGTCGATGATGTCGCACTTGCTACCCCTAATATTGTTGATAATATTATCGATACATGTCATGTATCGCTACTTAAACGCGTTGATTCCCTGGTACCAAATTTTAAGTTAAAGCTTAGGATAGTATTTTCAAATTCAGATGATGTATATAATTGCTTATCCATTGCTTCATAAGTTCGAAACAAAAATCTGCTCAACAACGTAAATCACGCAATGAATATTGTTGAACTGTCAAAATGAAACAGATTAGTCGGAATCGGAAATGTGTTACTTAATTAGATAGCAGTTGTATCACCAAAAATCTTATTAATAAAAACTTTGAACTTTTGATCTGAGCACCGACGACGTGTTCGTACACTTGAACAGTGATGTACGCTCACCAGAATGTAGGACAAACACAAGAAAGGACCTAGCCACATTGATTGCCTGTTCCTCTTGTGCTACCGTCCCGTCCGTCCTCGTCGCGGTCAACCATCAACTACCGCAAATAAAATACCAGGGTACACTACCTACTACCTACCCACATTTTAGGTAACTACCTACTTTCTTTTATATTAATACTGTCTTGTATGGATCAGAATATTGGGCCACAAAAGGGATGATTGAAAGACATGCAGCTGAGATGAGAATGCTAAGAGGGATGTGTGGTGTTACACGAATGGATAGAGTAAGAAATGAGTACCTACATAAGAGGAAGTATGAAAGTGGCACCGGTGACCGAAATGTTGGGCATGGGAATGTGATGCGGAGGAATGAGGAAAATGTCGTGAAGAAAGTTTTGAGTATGAATGTCGATGTCTATAAGAGTAGGGAAGACCAAAGAAACGATGGATGGACTGTGTGAAAGATGATATGGCTAGAAAGGGGGTGACTACCGAGATGACGACTAATAGAGAATATGGAAGAAAGGGACATGTTGCGCCGACCACTAAAATTGGGATAAGGGCAGGAGAATGATGATGACTAATCAAACGCTAAAGATTCTGCACCTATGTTTACTTAAAAAGTGACATACATTCTTAGTTCACCTCCGGCCTCCGGTAAGCGAACACAAGGAATATTATATTATTATACAACCTTATTTTTTATTCATTACAAACCTATTAAGGGGTCATTGTACTCATCATTATGATCAACTTTTACTATGGGACCAAAGCTGAAATTGCGAAAAAAAATCAGCTGTGCTGTGTACATTTTGACGAGATATGCGAACATAAATGTATAGAACAGCTGATTATTTTTCGCGATTTCAGCTTTGGTCCCATAGTAAAAGTTGTTCATAATGATGAGTACAATGACCCCTTAAGAGGTTTGTAATGAATAATAAATAAGTTTGTATATTCAAGTGAATAATGAGCTTTTTAGGGTTCCGTGCAGATATCTTACTTACTTACGTCAACTTCTGGTATACGTTATTGTGTCTAGTTTAAATCATATATATGTATTTAGTAGCTTTAAAAAAATGTGTAAGAGCGGTTTTTGAACTTCTTAAGCATAATAAATTCATGTCGTTATATTGGTCTTATGGATTGATAGCTTTGTTCTGAAGTTTTTTTTTTAAATAAATCACCGTTATGCTTTACGAACAAAGCAGTCTCGTGTATGTGAAAACAAGGTAACGTTAGTATTGTTACCGTGATAAAATGCGGTTTCTCTTTTTTTAATATAGAAATTAGTTCTATTACCTACTTAACATTAAAAACCTATAAGATCTTATGGTCTTACAATAACATGGTATCTCTCAATATTCTGCGTACAAACTTTGGACAATTCGCACTTGGAATGTATAATGTAACATGTTTTCTTGGGATAAATGCATCCCAATTCCCAACTTTTTCCCTTTTTCCTCAACGTCCGGTTTTTTTTAAAAGTACATCTTCGGACTTACCCGAGCACTTTTGCGGAGCTACCAAGTGAAAAATTGGTTACAAATTGTTTTATATGCAAAAGACAATGTGTTACTATACTAATGATCGAATTAATAAGGCAGCTACAACCGTAACTAGGTAATTAGGTATTATGAATATTAATGTGAACCACGAAGTATATCCATTATTGCAACAAGCAGTCTGCTGACGCAAGAGTGGCGGCACAAACAAACAGGTAGCTAACCGATTACAAGCACAGCGAAGGACTGGGCACAGAGTACTTTATTACAGGACTGGGCGACCACGTGTAGCCCCAGTCACACACCGACACACCATACGTCACCGGGCGCCGATCGGCGGCACTCGCACACACGCCTGCAGGTACCGGTGCGAGACGAGTACGACCACTCCCACTCGCTCGTGGCCTTCTGTCTGAAATATTGCGTGTTGTGAATTCCAATTAAAAAACTTAAAATTATAAAAAAGTACCTGCCGCGATCGCTTCCTTCTACGCAGTAAGTACCTACCTGTATCTACCTACCGAGATACATGAATTAAATAGGTAGTATTATGCTCGTCAAAACAATGCATTACCTAGCACAAGCTTCGCGAACAACGTAGATTGTTGAGAATAACGGAACATTTTTACCGCGAGGCTGCATCATTACAGAGAGTAATAATTATCCCTTCTTTAAGTAATGGTGGTCGTGGGTCGAGAGTCACGGGGTTGCTAAGCTGACGTCCACCATTAGTAATGGTGGTCGTGGTCATGGGTCAAGTATAAAGGTGGGTCTACGTTAGACGAGCCAAGCACGAGCGGAGCACGACCCGAGCACAAATTCGTGAAGTAAATTGATGACAAATGATCACGAATTTGTGCTCGGCTCGTCTAGCGTAGACCCAGCTTTACGAGGTCGCTAAGTAATGGTGGTCGTGGATTGAGTGTCACTGGGTCACTCAGCTGGCGTCCAACATTAACAACGAATGCAACCACAGTGCCGCTCATACCGCTGACCTATTTACTAATAAATACTTTTTGCATTCTAATGTATTGCATTACTCATTCCTATTTACCTGCTAAGTTGATTGGTACTGCACAGGTACTTACTGTACCTAACAGTATTATTATGTAGACCGGTGCACCAATTTGCCTCTTGTCGCCACACGCCCGCGACTGGTGTCTTATTAATGTCTTATAATATTACTAAACGTACTTCACTAGTTATACTATAATAAACTTTGTAGTCTGTGGTAATCTCTCAAATAAATGAACGTTACAAATTAATTTCACTTGATTTATTTAATAAATATATCAGGTTATAGGCCCAAATCCACATCATTCTTCCAAATTAAATAAGTTTTTAAGCTATTGCATAGCTTCTATCGCGGGCCTTGAGCGTGGAGACCTAATCCAGAAATTCCGTAACGAAAATACCTAAGGAGAGTGTTTTGTATTGAAAATTATGTTTAACTGCTTGACAACAAAGTTCAAATTTACTTATGTTAGGTTTTGTTCTTTTTAATAAAGCTTATGGCTTATGTTTATGAAAATAATTGTTTAAAAGAGTTAATTTTGTTAGGATTTTTGTTTTATATAAATATAATTATGTCTTAGATATTATCAATAGAATGTTGTGTCAACGATCCAATCCTACTGTTCGGGAATAGCAACCCTTGATTAAATATTGATTAGTGGAACGAATGGCTCAACGATTGGTCCACGACACAGGAATCGCCCGATATCGTGGGCCAATTGGAGAGCGGGATTTGCCGCCGGGATGTTGGGGGTTTTTTGGCTAGGAGCGGGTGCGCAGGAGGGCATTCTCTCCCGGGTGGTGGATTGCGAGAGTCGATTAGAATTTGTTCTGAACAGTGTAATAAGTATAACAGAGTCATTTTGTTTTTAGCCTATGTAATAAAACTAAGTGAACAGTTTGAGTTTCTTTTTATACAGTCTTCCCAGATAGAATATTATCCTTTTGAGAGTTGTGACCGCTGAGGCTTCGAGTATTTCATACTTCAGAAGTGGGATGTGCACCCAAAACGTAAGTACACGCCCAAATTGTATCTCTACTTTGTTTGATTTGATCATAATTACGAATCTTTCCTCGTAATTAACTTGAGACCTACTAGTCTTAGGATATTGCGGTAATTATGTACCGATACGCTTTTGTTTTTTTTAGATTTTGTCATCATGTATTGTTGAAGTGTTGAATGTTATTATGTTGAAATATTGTAATAACATTTTGTTTATCATTAGGTACCATTATTAATTTTGTGGGTCGTCAGTATTTTAGGGATTGAATACCCGTTTACACGGTTTCGTGTTACTACTGACTGTGGAAGACGTAACGCTTAATAAACAATTGAATTGACATGTGGACCAGGTTCGAATTCCGGTCAGTAGTCAGATCGCGACCTTAAAACTAAATGGTCGAGGGATATAATCAACGATAAAGTTGTGCTATAGTTTGTCGTTATAGATCTTTTAAGTTTAGCTTTATGGCGCATCGCGTCACCCAACACGTCCCGCGATAAGTTGAACCGATGCGAGCGAAGCACTTGACGCCGCATACCACATTTATCGCTTGTGGGACTTAAGTGTTAATATTTGGAACAAAGGTGCCTATGGGTTATTTTTAGAACAGGACGAATTAGAGTTCTTTGTTTGTAATACGAGAAAGAAAGGTGGAATCAAAGCCCAAACAAACTTGCTCAGCAAATAATATATGCTCAACTAAAACGATATAATCTGTACCTTATTCTGTTTTTAATAGTATTTAAAGAGAGGTTAAACGAACGCTTACAGTTTTGTTTGTCTAAAATCACTAACTCCTCAATAGGTTTTAACTTCAATATACAGTTCTCAAGTTTCTTTGCCGCGAGATTTCAGACAATGTCAAATTCACCGAGTCAACGAAGGCTCGTGACTCCGGATCGCAGGGAGCCCCACTCTGCCACGCGGAGCCGAAGTCGGCTGCGAAGTCGAAGCCCCGAGCTGGACATCGAGTTGGGTCGTGAGCGACTTCGTATGCTGGAGAATGAAGTACGGCGGGAGCGCGACCGTGTGCGCACCGCTGAAGACCATCACCACGCGTCGCGTCGCATCGATGAGCCGCGAGTGGAAAGCCGTCTCCGCAGCACCTCCACGTCGGCACGGCGCCGGGACGCCGAGCCAGGTGCAGAGCAACGTGCGGAGCGTGGACCACGGCAGCACGACCGCACAGAACGGATTCGAAGGTCACGTAGCCAATCTTTTTCGAAAAGAGACTTATTTCATATAATTAGAAATTTGAGGGATGGTCTCGCATTACCACCTGTAAATCAAAGCGCACCACAACCACAGAGAATTGATCATAAAAACATATTACCAAATTTTGATCCCTCGTCCAAAAACCAGCGAATGGACGTGTGGTTAAGAAAGGTAAATGAGTGCGCTTCGGTATACGGTTGGGATGAAAGAACTACCATTCATTTCACTATGCAAAAGTTGCAAGGTCTGGCCAAGACATGGTACGAAAGTTTAAATACTATATTATTTACTTGGCAAGAATGGCAAGTGAAATTATTAAACGCGTTTCCGTGCGAACAAAACTACGGTCAGACGTTGGAAGATATGATTAAAAGACGAAGCCGATATAACGAATCTATAGAGGTATATTATTATGAAAAATTAAGTCTTGTTAATCAATGCAATATAGTAGGTACCCGCGCAGCAGAATGCATAATACATGGCATAACAGACAAAACACTTAAATCAGGAGCTTTAGCACTGCGTTGTACCCACCCCGATCAACTCTTACAGTATTTACTCAGCAATAGGGATTATAATCAACCTGGCCCGGACCGTTTTCATGTTAGGAATAGGAATATTGATAATTCTCAAGCCGCCAATACAGCCAGCGCTAGACCTAGTGCCAGACCGAGCCACGACAGCGGATGTTACAATTGCAAAGAAAAGGGACATAGTTTCTTGCACTGTACTAAGCCGTTGGTAAAATGCACACGTTGTAATAAGATCGGTCACACTGCGGAAAAGTGTTATAGTAAGTCAGATGAAAAAGTAACTAACACTAGTGGTATCAGTGCAGAAAACTATTCGAATTGATTTATAAACAATGACTAGCTCGTAGCCCATAGCTCTAAATTTATAAAATAGATTAAAGTCAATAGTTGTGCTTAGAGCTTTTATAGATCTCGGCAGTGACGTCACCCTGATTAGGGAATCCGCTGCCAGGAAACTACGTGTGTCTCACGATAATGTGCCCACACTAATTAAAGGATTTGGCAATAACATAGTCCAGCCGCTAGGAAATTTGACTCTTAACATGAGTGTCGATGAGGTAGAGGCTAGAGTTGCTTGCATTTATTAGAGGTCCCTGTGCTTATGGGACAATCGTTCACGGAACAACCTCACATATCAGTCTATAAAGATAGCAGCAAATTGTTATTCTATAATATTGGGAATGAATTACTTTGTTCTAACCTGCTGATGACAGCTAGTGCAATAGAAATTTATGGTCCTGCATCAGTTAGAGTAGAGACTCAACTTGAGTTCGTTGGATAGGTTCTTTAAAAAAAATAAGGTTGCGGGCAAGCCTCATGATCAGTATTTCATCGTTGACGGATTTCATCGTTCAATCAATGGACATATTAACGTATTGGTTATATTGTTTAGGGTTTTGCCGAATTTCATCTAAGCTAATCTTTTGTCAAGCTGTCGTCGACGTTGTGAATAGAGTTATTAATGAACCGTCAATTGAGTCAAACGTTGGACAGCGGTTCGATGAAAGCAATTTCTATGCCTCGCCAGCTACTTTTGCACTAATTTCGTCCCCTCTTAGGAAACTACTCAAAAGGACGCAGCCTGAGAGTGGAATAATGATCAAGAGCGGGCGTTCGAGAGGCTGAAAGCTAGTTTGGCTAATAGGCCGGTTTTAGACATATATGACCCCGCTGTTGAATTAGAATTACTCACAGATGCAGGCAGGTTAGGAATCGGTGGGATTCTTCTTGAGCGAAAGCGAGACTGCGAGCATTTTCACCCTGTAGCATATTATAGTTGGCAGACTTCTCCACAGGAGAAGAACTTCCACTTTTATGCGTTGTAAACAGTAGCAGTGGTTGGCTGTTGGCTCCGTTCGTAAGTGTAGAGTTTATCTATTACGAAAAGAATTCAGGGTAATCACCGATTTCAGCGGATTGCGTTCTACATTCTCAAGGCAGGACTTGATACCAAGGATAGCACAATGGTGGCTGACATTACGGGAGTTCAACTGTACTGTCGAACATAGGGCTGGAGTTAAAATGAGTCATGTCGACGCATTGTCTCAAAATCCTGTCGGAGCATCGGAATTTCTCGAGGATCAGTATCTGACAATAATGACCATGTAGTGAAGATTGGCTTCATTGTCTTTAATTAGAGCTGAGCTGCTTTAGGATAATAGATGTTTTGAATAGTAAGCTAGATGAAAAAGGCCTACAATATTAAACAGAATTATGTCATTAGAGACAATAGGTTATTTCGCTATTTAGCCGGTGGTGGCAAGTATGTAAGCGTCACGAAAACTTTGGACAAGATTGAAAATAAGTATTGGTTCCCCAAAATGTCCAGGTTTGTCAAGAAGTATGTGCGCATACATTGAGAAGGGATATAAAAAAATAAAAAACACAAGCACTCGAGAAGGGTTACTGCAATCACAAAGGTAGAGATTCCATACCATACACTTTATGTGGACGGCTTTACCCAAATACTGTTTCTTTTGACCCGTTACAAAGACCAACACCCAAAACGTAATTAGGGCTTTAGAAGATATCTTAAGTACATTCAGAAACCCTGACCGTCTCATAAGCGATCGTGGTAGCTATTTTACCTGGCATACATTCAAGCGATTTTGGTTAGATAAAGGTATAAAACACGTAGCCAGGTCAAACGAGCAGGTCGAGCGGTACAACCGCGACATTCTCGATTCCTTGAAGGCGTCTGACACTAGACATGGTGAAAAGAGATGGGGACAGCGATTTGGGTAACATTCGATGGGGCTCAACAACACCTTTCAAACAAACCATAGGAAAGACACCTTCAAAGGTAATGTTCGGAACCTGTATGAGCAGTGAAATTAGACCCATGCTTGATGCTGTCACAGTAGCCAATCGTAATGAATATGATCTAACTGACATACGCAACGAAGTTGAAGCTAGAATAAATAGAGAGCAGACCAAACAAAAGGGTTACGCAGAGGAGTAGGATGTTATTGGGCACTCTAAGCCACCTTACGTTCCATCGGCTCACTTCGTTCGCCTCGTCACTTCAGGTGGCTTAGATTGCCCAATAACATATATGAAATCCATTCTAAGCCACCTTACGTTCCATCGGCTCACTTCATTCACCTCGTCACTTCAGGTGGCTTAGATTGCCCAATAACATATATGAAATCCATTCTAAGCCATCTTACGTTCCATCGGCTCACTTCATTCACCTCGTCACTTCAGGTGGCTTAGATTGCCCAATAACATATATGAAATCCATTCTAAGCCACCTTACGTTCCATCGGCTCACTTCATTCACCTCGTCACTTCAGGTGGCTTAGATTGCCCAATAACATATATGAAATCCCTTCTGTTCCACCTGATGAACGGAAGGTGGAGTACGAATTTTTGCATAGTGCAGTAAAACAGGTGGCTTAGATTGCCCAATAACATATATGAAATCCATTCTATTCCACCTGATGAACGGAAGGTGGAGTACGAATTTTTGCATAGTGCAGTAAAACAGGTGGCTTAGATTGCCCAATAACATATATGAAATCCATTTCGATAACTTACCTGATGAACGGAAGGTGGAGTACGAATTTCTGCATAGTGCAGTAAAATATTGTTCGGCGCCTATTCCACTATTTTAATATTTTTCAGTGCATGGTTTGAGCGCTAATCCACTTTTAGAATCTCGTTTTGATGCGAACGGAAAGTCGTCTAGAATGGCTAATAACTTATATGGATCTAAAAAGTTTGTGGTTCGGACGCTACTCCACTTTTACAATCTCGTTTTGGTGCGAACGGAAAGTGGTCTAGAATGTCCAATAACATAAATGGATCTTCAAAGTTTGTGGTTTGTGTGTTACTCCACTATTTGAATTTAATTTTGTTGCGAACGGAAAATCGTCTAGAATGGATCGACAAAGTTTGTGGTTTTGGCGTTACTCCACTTTTTGAATTTCATTTTGTTGCGAACGGAAAGTCGTATAGAATGGCTAATAACATAAATGGATCTACAAAGTTTGTGATTTAGCGTTACTCCACTTTTTGAATTTCATTTTGCTGCGAACGGAAAGTGGTTTAGATTGCCCAATAACATAAATGGATCTTCAAAGTTTGTGGTTTGTGTGCTACTCCACTATTTGAATTTAATTTTGTTGCGAACGGAAAGTCATCTAGAATGGCTAATATCATAAATGGACCTACAAAGTTTGTGGTTCGGGCGCTACTCCACTTTAAAAATCTTGTTTTGGTGCGAACAGAAAGTGGTCTGGAATGCCCAATAACATAAATGGATCTTCAAAGTTTGCGGTTTGTGCACTCCTCTACTAATTAAACTTAATTTTTAAATTTGGGTCAGATTGATTCATATCTCTTCACAAAGCAAAAAATAGGCTGCACCTACAGGCACATGCACATTCTATTTCTGTGACCCAGATTGGGCACCAAGGACATCTGAACTCTAGGTTACCGTAAACATTAAACTAAAATTTGGATCAGATTAACTCATATCTCTTCACAGAGCAAGAAATAGCATGCACTTACAAGTACACGCTCATTCTATTTCCATGACCCCAGATTGGGCACCAAGGATATCCAGAAGGATTAGTCAGCCTAGACACTGCGTTATCGTGTCTAGCTGCTTCCAGGATGCGCCACGAGGAGGCTCCTTTCATGCACCCCGCTAACCTAAACTTCAGGACAGTTGGTCTCATGTCTCTCCACAAAATTAGAGATAGTGCACAATTACACATCACTCCGTTTTCTGTGACCAGATTGGCTCGAGGACATCTGAACGTTAGGCTATCGATTACAATAAACTAAAATTTAGGTCAGATTGACTCATATCTCTTCACAGAGCAAGAAATAGCGTGCACTTGCAGGCACACGCTTATTCTATTTCTATGACCTCAGATTGGGTACCAAGGACATCTGAACTTTAGTCTACCATAACCATTAAACTAAAATTAAAATTTGGGTCAGATTGACTCATATCTCTTCACAGAGCAAGAAATAGCATGCACCTGCAGGCACACACTCATTCTATTTCTATGGCCCCAGATTGGGCACCAAGGACATCTGAACTCTAGGTTACCGTAAACATTAAACTAAATTTTGGATCAGATTAACTCATATCTCTTCACAGAGCAAGAAATAGCATGCACTTACAAGTACACGCTCATTCTATTTCCATGACCCCAGATTGGGCACCAAGGATATCCAGAAGGATTAGTCAGCCTAGACACTGCGTTATCGTGTCTAGCTGCTTCCAGGATGCGCCACGAGGAGGCTCCTTTCATGCACCCCGCTAACCTAAACTTCAGGACAGTTGGTCTCATGTCTCTCCACAAAATTAGAGATAGTGCACAATTACACATCACTCCGTTTTCTGTGACCAGATTGGCTCGAGGACATCTGAACGTTAGGCTATCGATTACAATAAACTAAAATTTAGGTCAGATTGACTCATATCTCTTCACAGAGCAAGAAATAGCGTGCACTTGCAGGCACACGCTCATTCTATTTCTATGACCCCAGATTGGGCACCAAGGACATCTGAACTTTAGTCTACCATAACCATTAAACTAAAATTAAAATTTGGGTCAGATTGACTCATATCTCTTCACAGAGCAAGAAATAGCATGCACCTGCAGGCACACACTCATTCTATTTCTATGGCCTCAGATTGGGCACCAAGGATATCCAAATTTTTATTTAATTTATTCATACACTACTTTACACGTTAACAAACAAGGACGCTCGCTGTTAAAACCGATATCCTAAAATTCAGGACAGATTGTCTCATGTTTCTTCACAAAGCAAGAAATAGGCTGCACCTACAGGCACATGCACATTCTATTTCTGTGACCCAGATTGGGCACCAAGAACATCTGAACTCTAGGTTACCGTAAACATTAAACCAAATTTGGGTCAGATTGACTCATATCTCTTCACAGAGCAAGAAATAGCATGCACTTACAGGTACACGCTCATTCTATTTCCATGACCCTAGATTGGGCACCAAGGATATCCAAATATTAATTTAATTTATTCATACAGCTAACACTACTTTACACGTTAACGTACAAATAATGTATTGAGTAGGTCTCTCACTCCCTTTTTATATATTGTGCTCATGTCCGAGCATTCTGCTGGTTTCGCATGTTTTTACACGTGGAAACATATCAGGTAGCCGTCGTGTATGTATAAATGTTCATTTATAATATCAAAGACTGCAAAATTGTATTATGCATTAATTTGCTTATTCGAACTTTATTGTCACATGTTTTTACACGTGGAAACATATCAGGTAGCCCTCGTGTATGTATAAATGTTCATTTACAATATCAAAGACCGCAAAATTGCATTATGCATTAATTTGCTTATTCGAACTTTATTGTAATGTAAGACGATCGTTGTACATGTTGTAGTCGATAATTAAAATTTGAATTTGAGGGATCTTCCTATAATCATCTTCATCAACCGAGGTGTTCAAGAACCATATCAATTCCGTTAACTTGTTATAAATGAGCGATTCTTTCCTTATCATAACTTTACAAATTTTTGTAATAAGCTGGTTTTAGTCTAAGAATTCTTTAAAAAAGGCGATTCCTAAAGGTCATTGTTGAATTTAGGAACCGACTTTCTGTATATGAAATACTTTATAAAGTTTGTTAGTTTTAGCAGTTTTATGATTTTACACCAGCTTTGAGTTTAACTGCAGCAAAATTGCATCGTGCATTAATTTGCTTATTCGAACTTTATAGTATTGTAAGACGATCGTCGTACATGTTGTAGACCGTAATTAAAATTTGAATTTGAAGGATCTTCCTATAATCATCTTCATCAAACGAGGTGTTCAAGAACCATATCAATTCCGTTAACTTGTTATAAATGAGCGATTCTTTCCTTATCATAACTTTACAAATTTTTGTAATAAGCTGGTTTTAGTCTAAGAATTCTTTAAAAAAGGCGATTTCTTAATGTCATTGTTGAATTTAGGAACCGACTTTCTGTATATGAAATACTTTATAAAGTTTGATAGTTTTAGTAGTTTTATGATTTTACACCAGCTTTGAGTTTAACTGCAGCAAATTGCATTATACATTAATTTGCTTATTCGAACTTTATTGTAATTTAAGACGATCGTCGTACATGTTGTAGTCGATAATTAAAATTTGAATTTGAAGGATCTGCCTATAATCATCTTCATCAACTGGGGAGGTGTTCTTAAATAAGAACGATACCAATTCCGTAAATTTATTGTAAATTAATGATTTTTTCTATAACTTTAGGCATTTTCTGTGATACGATGGTTTTAGTCTAGGAATTCTTTCAAAAGGTGATCCATTAATGTCGTTGTTGAATTTAGAAACCGACTTCCTTTTTATGAATTGTTTTATAAAGTTTGTTAGTTTTAGTAGTTTGAGGATTTAACCCTAGCTTCGAGTTTAACTGCAACATAAAATTTGCTAAGTTTAAATGTGAATTTGTGCACGTGGATTATTCTGCATAAACATAAACACCCACACCTACTTTAAAAATAAAATATGTTTTGCAGTAATTCTAAACGACACGGTTAGGTATTGGTGCGGTTTTATTTGTCGGCGAGGGAAAAACGATAGTTTCATATTTCAATTCTCACGATAAAAAATGCAGTTTTGCAGTAACGGTATGCAATTATATGTGTGCCGACAAGCATGAACTTGTTTGGTTAAATAATTGTACCTTATCTTCATTCCATTACATAATTTATTCCTCTTTTACGTATTGATTAGAGTTGTTTTGCGACTTTCCTATCGATCAACCCAAAAATGGTTATAAACGGTTAAAAAAGTTATATTAATCGAGAACGATTTAAATTTTGTTCTTCTTCAAAACCGTTTTAACAACGTTCCTTCCGAACGTAATTGGAATAAATCGTATCTTAGGTTTTTCAGACGAAACCGTTTCGAAAATATATCGTTATCCGAGCCCTGCTTTTATAGAAATTAAAGTTTAAGAGCGAAGTTGTCTCCACTTCTAAAGAGGATCGGTGGAAGAATTCATTTGCACTTAAAGTGCAACTTAAGACGTAGATATGAGATAAGGTGTAGATGACACCTGTAACACAGGTTTTTTCCTAGCATAGGGTCTTTGATCAATATTTTGTACCAGGCTATTTCCACGTGTAATCAAGTGTCACCCTGTATGTATACATAAGTTCGTTTTACCCGTTTCGGCAGGAGCATAGCTTATATTATCAAGTTACAAAGTATAGAAAAAATTATGAAAGAATATTAAGTTCTCATTCATCATTTTTGGTATTACGGAACACATTCTAATTTATCATAAATTCCGATAGCTAGTAACAACGCTAACAACATACAACACACATAACACACAACAACAACAACACAAAAACACAACAGAAGAGAGATAACAATATTCCACATGCATTTTCCACCCATCTCGACTTGCAGTTGCAAGCCGTGTTCGCCGAACCCTTAAAGCTGGTTTCGTATTTCGTTTTTCACGACAAAATTGCAATTTGACAGAAGGGTTTTCAATCACTACGGTTTAATTAGACGTAAGTAACATATATTAGTCATTCACCTGTGAGAACATGTAATTAAGGTTTAATTTTGTTAAGAGGTAAATATTGCTGAAATTGTATTTTTTATGTATAAAACTAATCAATTCTGATCATAAAATTACATTCGCTCCAGTATATCTGATATGTACTAAGTACTATTCTTGTAAATAAATTCAGGGTTGTTATCTTAAAAAGTGCACACAACGTCGTGTCGCATACTTGAGTCGCGTTTAGTTGTGACAACCACCGAAAAGCAGTCACTTTTGTTACATATAAAAAAATATTTAAGTATATTAAAATTATTAATTAAAGGTAAGTTTCCGTATAAAAACCGACAAAAAAGAATATTTATGTATTGTATTGTTTTTATATTGACTTTATAAACAAATACGTTTGTTTTTTTTTTTTTTTTTTTTCCAGAATTATGGCTCGTTCACCATCATACAGCCCCACCATTCTGATCAATGATGATGAAGATCAAGATCAATCCATAATACGTGAGGTATGTAGTAATTATGCGTTATGTTACTGTTAATATATTTATATAACCCTGGGTTCGATCCCCGGGTCGGGTAGTGTTATTGGGTTTTTCTATCTAGAATTTCTCAGTAGCAGCCCGGAGTCTGGATTTGTGCCCGGTTGATGGCAATAGGCTCACCCCCTATTACATGGGACTTAAAAACATAACTGGCGAAATGTGGGTGTGTACCTGCTACAGATACACCTCTGCCCAGCCCTTCGGGGAAACAAGGCGTGATGTTATGTTATGTTAATATATTAATTTTTTATCTGATTATTTTTCTTTTTATTAATTTTATTATTTATTCCTTTTCACAGTGGAACTCTGCGGGTCTCAATGATAACAATAAGGACACCCGGCCTTTCGTTTACTCTCAGGACGATTATAACTCCTATATTGAGAGCTTAGAAAAACAACGGCGTAGAAATGAAGAACTGCTCAATAATCCAACGAATCCTCAAGAACAAACTCAACCCCAGAAAAAAGTGTTAAGAAAGAGAAAGCGTTCATCAAGATTTTCGCCATCAACATCATACATTGCTCGTCGAGGTAAACCAAGTGATAGCAGAGGACGTTATTTAATTAAACTAAATATTTACGAACTCAACGATTGTGAGAGTGATAATAACTATTCTAGTGACAGTGACAATGCTTGTACAAGTGTACAATATGTGGTGCGCGAAACTTTTGATGACGTGATGGATACTGCAGAGGTTCTAATAAAAAAAATCTCTGAAAACTTGATAAGTTAGTGATAATAATTATGTAATAATAATGTAGTTATTTGTAAGTTATACATTTTATATTTTTAAAGTTAATAAGATTAATAATTTTTACGATATATTGTGTCGCGTAAACGCTCTTAAAACTAAATAAGTTCAAACATAATTTGCAACAAGTAATAAGATAATAATATCTATTTGGGGCACCAAGAACATACATGTTTTACAATTCAATTACGAGTACGTTACACATTACTTTTGTCTGGACCCTGCTATAAGTAATTGTCATTAGTAGATAGTAATGTATTTTTAACCGACTTCCAAAAGGTCTAGGTTATCAATTCGCAAATATATTTATGCAATGCATTACCAAAATTTTAAATGTAATTAGGAACCTACAGTAGTTATTTGTTATAATTTTCTACATGTATTTTATTGACGTCCTAAATGGAAAGTTAGATAATCTCACAACCTACTTACAAACTTCCTATTATAAAATGTTTGTTACTCTTTTAAATGTGAAATATAATATTGCCGTGTAATGTAATTCAAATGGTATCGACTGAAGATGCTTCTGATCGGCTTTATTATGTATGTAATTTTAAATGTGTGTATTCTTGGTGTCCTTGTATTAGTTATAGAATTTATTAAGTACAAAATTAGTTTTATAAATAAAATACGACCTTTGATAATTACTGAGGTATTAGGTACATATATGTGTACTTTTATCTGAATGTATGTACATATACAAATAAATAATATTTTATATTCATACATCTGTTTCATTTCCATTCCCGATGACAAAGCGCATTGCGCTATTTGCGCTGACTGGTTTGTGCAATATAACACCAATCACGTCGCGCGCACGTCGCATCGCTTCATAACGCACATATTAGGTTGAACTTGTTGAAAAATGAAATAGATTCACAGCGCAAGGTTTTATGGAGTTTGCATTTCATAATAATATGATTAGTACATGCATCACATGGCAGTCAGCCGGACACATCACGTCGAATAAAACGAAACAAATTGTAAGTATTGTACAAGCGTATAAGTACTTGTAAAATTACTTCCTTATGCTGTTAGATATAATCAATAAATATAAATTTGTTTGTTTCAGATCATCAATACTGTGCGACTCTCCCGATTTAATCTTCTTCCAAAATGGTCAAGGTTTTTCCCACTTCAAGTTTAAGCTGGAATGTTCGAGAGCAGCATAGACCTGAACCAACCAACAAAAAGTCTAGAGCAAGACGAGAGGGTCTAAAACGGAATACATCTGAGCATCCTTGCCATACATTATTAACAATGAAAAGAAAAAAAGGTTTACGACTGATCCAGATACAAGTGTTCAACATCAGTGAGCGACAAGAACCAAGTGTTGTAAGATCAAGTGATCATGAGAATGTGGTAGTGTTAAGTGCGCAATATGTAGTTAGTGAACCGGTGGACTACGATAGAGAAGAAACACAATAATTGATAAATAAAATTCCAAAGAAACTTTGTTGTGACGATTGTTATTAGTAAGTATGTATCTAGGTATGTACTTTGTAACTTATTGTATCAGTTTGTAGATTGCTTCTCGTTGTTGCAAGCGCGACTACTGAGCATGGTGTTCTGGGTTCGATCCCAGTCGGGTAAGGTTATTGGATTTTTCCAATTACATGAGAGTCGATCCTAGATAACATATCTTTAGTGTATCATCATTATTGGGTTTTAGTTAATGTATAAGCTTAACGTTATAAGAGAATATCTCTTTACTTTAATTTATTTATTATAAATTTATTTGTTTATCTCCTAGTGTATTAAAATGTATGTATATAGATCATCACAATTTTGTAAGTCCCATATAAATAAATAAAAAAATATTAAGGGAAATTTTGAACATTAATTATGTTCTTAATACTTTTTAGTTAAGAATTATAGTATTATTATGTAAGTTTTGTATGTTTTTAATCTAGGCGTGTATTAAAACTAAATACATCATAGTTCAAAGTAGTTACCTAAGTTTTATGTACATAAATAAAATATTATATAACATGAGGGGCAGTTAATAAGGAACAGTTGTAATTAAAAATTAAAATTAAATAAAACTTTATTTCCGACTAACTAATAAGGTCCATATTTTGATAGTATTTTGGTTTTACTAACAATGGTGTTAGTAATTAGTTTATGATTGTAAATAATGTGAAAACAAAATAAATTATAATTTAAATCATGTTGTATTGCTATTACATAAACATACTCACACTTTAAATTAGCTCTATTGAAATGATCTCATTACAGGTTAGGTATACGTTTTCAAAGAGTATAGCACAATAAATAATCATGGGACGGCGCATGAACCGTTTCGAAGCCGAATGTATGAGTGTGAAAGCATCTTAATTAATCCAGCGCAATGCGGAGTAACAGCAGAGTAGCCAGTCGTTGATTGTTAGCGTATAAGTTGATAGTGTTAACTGTATGAACGAATTAAATTAAAATTTGGATGTATCTTGGTGCCCAATCTGGGGTCATGGACTTGGAATAAGCGTGTGCCTGTGCATGTTATTTCTTGCTCTGTGAAGAGACATGAGACAATCTGTCCTGAATTTTAGTTTAATGTATACGGTAGTCTAAAGTTCAGATGTGTTTAGTGCTCAATCTGGAGTCATAGAATTAGAATTTGTGTGTGCCTAAGTAGACGCATGCTATTTCTTGTTTTGTGAAGATACATGAGACAATCTCTCCTGAATTTTAGCTTACTATGTTCGTATAGTTCAATAATAGTAAACGAAACTTATCAACTAAAGTCGTGGTTATGTGTGAAACTTTTTGATATAAAACTATTCAAGTAAAGTAGTGGATATATGAGAAACTTGTTGTTATAAAACTTTTTAACTAAAGTCGTGGTTTAGTGTTCAATCCGAGAATCTGTGGCAGTTGAACGAGGTAAGTTATCGGCATGGATTTCATATATATTATTGGACATCCTACTCCACCAGTGACAAGGTCCGTTCGCATCAAAACGAGATTCTAAAAGTGGAGTAGCGCTCAAACCATGCACTGAAAAATATTAAAATAGTGGAATAGGCGCCGAACCATTATTTTACTGCACTATGCAGAAATTCGTACTCCACCTTCCGTTCATCAGGTGGAATAGGCGCCGAACAATATTTTACTGCACTATGCAGAAATTCGTACTCCACCTTCCGTTCATCAGGTAAGTTATCGAAATGGATTTCATATGTGTTATTGGGCAATCTAAGCCACCTGAAGTGACGAGGTGAACGAAGTGAGCCGATGGAACGTAAGGTGGTTTAGAATGGATTTCATATATGTTATTGGGCAATCTAAGCCACCTGAAGTGACGAGGTGAATGAAGTGAGCCGATGGAACGTAAGATGGCTTAGAATGGATTTCATATATGTTATTGGGCAATCTAAGCCACCTGAAGTGACGAGGTGAATGAAGTGAGCCGATGGAACGTAAGGTGGTTTAGAATGGATTTCATATATGTTATTGGGCAATCTAAGCCACCTGAAGTGACGAGGTGAATGAAGTGAGCCGATGGAACGTAAGATGGCTTAGAATGGATTTCATATATGTTATTGGGCAATCTAAGCCACCTGAAGTGACGAGGTGAATGAAGTGAGCCGATGGAACGTAAGGTGGCTTAGAATGGATTTCATATATGTTATTGGGCAATCTAAGCCACCTGAAGTGACGAGGTGAATGAAGTGAGCCGATGGAACGTAAGATGGCTTAGAATGGATTTCATATATGTTATTGGGCAATCTAAGCCACCTGAAGTGACGAGGTGAATGAAGTGAGCCGATGGAACGTAAGGTGGCTTAGAATGGATTTCATATATGTTATTGGGCAATCTAAGCCACCTGAAGTGACGAGGCGAACGAAGTGAGCCGATGGAACGTAAGGTGGGGTGGGCTCTTTCTTATACTAAAAGGTATGTATTTCGTTTTAAGTGTTTTCAAGGTAAGAAGACTTGACTCTACCCACTCAGAAACTAATTTGAACCCTTCATTTGCCAGTTCGTTAGCCTCTTTCCATGTTTTCCCACTAAATAAAAGTTCTGTATCATCTGCATAATTATGCTATGATCCGTCCCTGGCTCAGTTGTAAATCATACAGGTAATTTAAGTACGTATATAAGGAAAAGCGTGGGTGCCATAACACTTCCCTGTGGCACACCGAAAGTCACAGATTCCAGGTCACTCATGAGATGAGGCCGTTTATTCTGACACATTGCGTTCTATGTCTGAAAATATACAGCCGTTCCACAAACTCCTAAATGTTCTAATTTTGCAAGAAGCAGGGGAACAGATACTGTGTCGAATGCCTTTGCTAGATCCAGGAACACGTCTATGGTTTTCCTTCCTCTATCCAAGTTTTCAACAATGGTAGAAGTAAGATTTTTTATGTCATCGTTAGTTGACTTGTTTTTCCTAAAACCTAATTGATTACTTGAGAGTAGATTCTTAGATTCAAAGTAACAAGTTAATCTTTTGTTAATAACCTTCTCTAGTACCTTATGTAGATAAAGAGGGCAGTAACGATATTGGCCTGTAGTTAGATACAGTCTTTATTCCCCGCTTTGTGTATTGGGATTATCAAAGCCTTCTTGAGGACTTCAGGAAAAACGCCCGTTGCTATGGACTGATTGTGATTACATATCATTTTTATGGGCCAAACCAAATGACCATTAAGGACTATTGTTTCTTTAGATTTAGACGAGAGCAGTGGTGGCTCAGTGGTAACGGCCCCGACTTACGAGTTGTAGGTCGTGGGTTCGCACCCAAGCAGGCCCTGTACGTTGTGTAAATAATTTGCTGACTCCAAAACATTAAAAATGGTGTATCTTGCACTTTGCCAGTCTGTCATCAGTTATTGAATTCCAGTTTGAGGTGGCACCGCTAAGACTAAACTGATTGGATTGGAACGAGCCCAGAGAGGCTGTGCTCAAGGTGATGCTCGGGAAGCCGTATAGATTTCCTACAAGTGTATTGTACGCGGACTGCAGGGTACTTACTGTGCGGCAGCTCTTTGTGCTCAATGCCACCCTCAGAAAGCATAGTCAGGTTCCTCCATTAGATCCATTCACTCGTAAAGCCAAATCTACATGCCCATCTGTCTCTCACAAAACAGCTATCGCTAGCCGCCAGCTTTATGTAATAAGCTCATTTATTTACAGAAGGGTCAACAAACATCTTCAAATCCATTGATATTATACGTAAAAAGATGTAGATAGGTTATACCCGCTCCGCAAGTGACTCGTCAAAATTTGGCTAATCAGCCACATTTTCTTTGTCTTGTCTCTTTTTCGCTCCCGATAATTACGACAGCACCTACTTCCACGTGTCATCTAATAGTGTGACATTGTGCCGTTTTTGAAGATCGAATGTTGAGTAGATAACCTATCTACGTCTTTTTTACTTATAATCACAGACTACATAGAGATACTACGTATCAGACGACCCACTCCCATAGAGAAAAAATGGTAATTATAGGTTGTCAAAAGTTGGAAGAATAGAACATGACAGCTTGTTTTTTTTTAATTTACTTGTTGAGGTTTTGGCAAAGGCTCTCACAGAAAGCCTCAATTATCCCGTATACCGTAGGTATCCACGATAGATCACAATTTTTTTTTGCTGTTTTCAGCAAAAAAATCATTAAATTAACATAATAACTACAAGGAACTACTGAGAAATATATAAATGAAACACAACAAATACTTATTATTTTATATTTATTAATTAAATAGTTCTATTTATTAGTTTTACATTTCTATTCTTTTCTGTGTCAGAAATTGAGGACACTCCGTCATCAATTGTTGGTATTTCTAATAATTTAGGCACTGCGAGTAAAGTTTTTAAATTAAGTACATTTTTATTATTTTGTATGGGAAAATCAACAAAAATTTTTATTCTTTTATTATAAAATATTAACCAGCAGGTTCACATGAATATTTATTTTATACTTTAAATAGTTACTTATAATAATATATCAGCCTTACCAGGCGTCTGCCTGGGCATTAGTATAATCATCATGTTTTCTTTTCCGTGAATAATTATTGTGGTCATGGTTCTGATATACATCTGAAAAAAGAAACAATATACATTAGTATTATATAAACTATGTGGAAAGGCTCATTTAACATATCGTTTTCAGATGTGCGCTTCTTCTAGTTTGTACCGGGGTAATATTCTCGTGAGCGTCCACATCCACATCACGGCATCACAATAACACAGAACAGTTATATAAAATGTAAGGAAATACATGAAGACCATATGAATTTCCTTCTATGATAATGTTATTACCTGCACATATTATATCCATACATTTTATAAACGTGGATGTACGTTCAGTGGGCCGTCCTAGGGGCGGGTGGACGTCCACGATATTATTGTTACATTAGAAATGATAAAAGCGCACATTAGGTTTGCAGGTCAGTCTAATTATAATTGCAATAAGTACATCTTAACTAGTAAAGTTGGACAGCCTGTTAGAAGCTCATATAAAAATTAATGCTCGCTACAAACTTGGGTGGGGAATATACTCATTTTAGAAGATTAGCAGATATTTATTAAACGTACGAACCTTCGTCAACTTTTGTGGGTATTCCAGAGGTAATGGCAAAGGCCGAAAACAATGATGGATAAGCACCAACTTTGAGCCGTTACTTCTCACTGATGAACCTTTTTTCAAAGTGTTTCTGGCACACACATCGTTTTTGAAGTTTTTGCATATCACTGTTATTGCTCAGAAGCCACTTTATGAGTTTTGTCTCACTAACTGGAAACGGATGCATTTTAACGTCCTTTAGTTTAGTACCACAATGTTCAATGGCTCAATACAACACTTGTTGTACATCTTGCACTACGAATGCAAAATATTACTGCTTAAAATCACTGAGAAGATTATGTACAGAAATTAATCAACACAGATGCGCCAGGAAAAGTTGAATATTTTCCCCAAACCAAATCTGACATCTGTCTAAATTTGACAGTCACATTTGTAAATTGTCTATGGTTTTGGCACAGGGTGAAAGAGGGGTGAAGAATGTTAGACGGGGGCGAGGAGACCTTGTCATATTGCAAACTTCCAACCATAGAGTATACGGTTGAAAATTTTTGTTCTAAGTTTGCGTGCCGTGCTTATAATATCATTGTTCAAATCCACGAAGTCAAAACCAAATTACAAAACTGGCTGTATAATCAGGAGTATTCCCGTACCTACTGAATACCTTTATTTCAAAAATATTGTAGGCACATGATAATCATTTTTATTCTACACAAACGGATACAGAAATACATGCAACATCACACGAACATACCTTACACGACTACACACACCCCCACACAAACATCCCCTTACACTCACACACCCCCACATAACACCCCTCTCGTACACTACACCACACCCCTATCCCACTCGAACAGCCATCCCCCCTTTAAACACATACTCACACATATATTCACTGTTAAATCGGGTCTTATTAACATACATAGGTAATTATGTAAAGGTTTCTTTTGTACACGAAGTTTCAGTAGAACACTGACTCCTAGCTCTCAGGATTCCCCTAGTTTAGGAGGCAGGGTTTTTCACTATTCGTTCAGCCTTTTCCCAAAATTCAATGTACCTACCTATGTGAAATACTTATGAACAAAGGTATTTTATGTCAATAAACTTTTTTTTTTTTTAATCTTTTATTCATTTAAGTATAAACTTATTAAGAAGGCTATCACAAAATTACGTTTTGACAGTTCGAGCGCCCGATGCATCGCATAAGTAGCAATTTGGCAGTTGTAATTATGCATAAAATTATAATATTATTGATATAATATTATTATTATTGATTTGCTTATTATGCTTATAGTTATAATTATAATAAAAATTTTGTTTTTTAAGTAGTTAAGCAATTTTAATTTCCTATGAACCAACGTTTATTCTGGTATAAATTTTACGTAAAAATATGAATGTAGAAAGGAGAAATTTACCGTTAATTCTGAGCGTTTTTTATGTTTTTGAATAGGATTTTTTTAAGATAAATATTTCAACATTCTGAGGCCGCTATGAACTACAACACTTTTTAAAAGATCTTATTTTGAATTTTTCATTTCATTTGCTATGTATCCAGCGGGCCCCTTTTTAAATACCTACTACTCTTTTTTATCATACAATAGCATTAGGAGCTTGATCCTATTATGTACCTTACAAATCCAAAATTTAGACTTTCTGTGAGCTATACTTTAGAAGATATTCGTTACTTAGACAAATGTCCATCCAGCGGGCCCCTATGGACTTCATACGGTATTCGTTATTAAAATAAGCGCCTAGCTAGCAAACTCGTTTTCAAACATTATACCTACTTTCATAATCACTCAACAGTGCTATAACAACAAAACTGGGATTAAGAAAAAGAGTAGTTCTTTTTTAAGTAGGACGCTATGTAAATGACTACTGAGAAAATGTAATAGTAATTATAATCTTTAATAAGTAAATGATAGCTTGAAGATTGACATGGGAGAATGAAATATCTTTTAAAGTATATCTCACAGAAAATCGAAATTTTGGATTTGTAAAGTACATAATAGGATCAAGCTCCTAATGCTACTGTATGATATAAAAGAATAGTACTTAAAAAGGGGCCCGCTGGCTGGACGTTTGTCTAAGTAACGAATATCTTCTAAAGTATAGCTCACAGAAAGTAGAAATTTTGGATTTGTAAGGTACATAATATTTTCTAACCCCGAGCACTACTGGGCGATCTGAAAGTATAATAACAATAAAAATAATCATAAGGGGCCCGCTAGCTAGACACTTCATAGAAACGTCATTTAATCAAAAACTGTCGAGGTACAAAATATATCTTATTTATTTTCTATAGGTACAAAATAATGTCCTTATGTAAACCCATCACCTGTTGATAAATCTCGTTGGGGCCTGCCAGATAGACTCACACCTCAATAAGTCATAGTTGTCCAAGTCTTTCAGTTACTCAGAACAAGAACGCCAAAGTTGTCTATTTAACGCAAAAGTCACCGTCGAAATCAGTTGAAATGTAATAGGGTTCTATACATTTTTAAATATTTTTATAAAAGTCATTAAAAAAATATAAAAAATTGTAGCCCACCGGTATCGGGAACAGGGTCCAAGCTAAGCTACCGACGGTCAGGGCTCCAGACAGAGGAACCTCCTGACAATGCGAACCGCGTCCAGCGTCCAGCAGTACCGCTTTCTGAATCAAGCCCTTGATCCAGCTGCCCAACGAGAGCCTCCTTATGTGTTGGTCGAGGCTCTTGGCAATTAAGCCATTGGCTGATACGACTATCGGCACAATGATCGCAGAGTCCACATCCCACATGTCGACAACCTCGCGAGCCAAGTCAAGATACTTGATCTGTTTATCTTTCTCGGCTTTCACGAGGTTCCCGTCATGCGGGACAGCGGGACCGTTATGTCACTGATCATTGTGCGCCGCTCTACGCGGTCAATAAAAACTATAGTCCTGTCAGTGATGAATGTGATGACGGACCGATCCCAGTACAATGTAATATTGCCATTTTCGAGAACTGGGTCAGGCACATACCTGTAGTATGGCACTTCCGATTCCACAAGGCTGTATTTCAGAGCATTTTTATTATTATAGGTTACTACAGATTGTTTAAGTTCGTCTAGTCACGATGGCGCTGCGATTCTTTTGAAGATAATATTTATTTATACAGCATGTTAACTAACCGAGAGCCTGCTAACCCGCAATAGTATAGGATTCATACATGCAAAAAAAATTACATCCACAGACCTATTATGTGGGTAGGAACAACATAACGTACCTGGCCTGTAAGGTACCTACAATACACAGCACATATCAATATCATTTTAGCCGATTCATTTATCATCTGAACGTTGTACTAGCTAGGTACTACATAACGCTGCGAAGTGCGCGACACTTCGCAGCGTGGTTTGAAGTCCAAAGTGCGGCCCTCGCCACCGCGGCGGCGGCGGAGGCGCGGCGGCGCGGCGCGCGGCGGTCGCGGCCTGAGTCCAGAGTCCGCAGCCACAGTATAAATCGCAGTGCGGTCATCAAAATCAGTAACATTTGTAAATGTTTGCTACAGTCATACGAAGGTCATGCGTGTCGCGTGACGCGTGCATGATTAACTGATGTTGTTGCTGGCATTGCTGGTGCACTGGTAGATTGTCGTGTTGTTTTTTTGAAACAAAATATGTACCTAGTTAAAAAAAAACTCAAAATACAATTATTTCAAAAAGTGAAGAGCGCTTTGTTTTATTTAATTAAAAGTAGGTACACACAACCAAAAAGTGCTCTACGCTATTTAAGGAACTTCCAAAAGGAGCATGTTATCAATTCGGAGATCCTGGAGCAATCGGAGATCCTGGAGCAATCGGGGGAAATCTTCAAATATTACAGACACACCTATACTCAACTATACTGATTTTGATATTTTTTATAGTAACTCATCCAGTTGCTCTCGGGAAACACCATTTTGTGAAGTGGAACTGATGGCCTGATGGAATGAGGACCACAGATATGGCCACCGGAACTGCTCAGTAATAAGTATTTCACGGGTTGCGATCCGATTACTCGAATATGGTTGCCAAGCGATGTATGCTTAGCACAATGCATATCGAAAAGTGGAGGTGATGGTGAAGTAAACCAGGAGAACTCCTCAACGATTAACGTCTCTGCATCGGGAAAAGCAATATTTTGATAAAAGGTCACAAGGTTGGTTTTGGTAAAGCAGTTGACATTAGGCTATTGTAACTGTTACGTCTATGCTGTTATGATAATAATCGACAAACTCAGATTTGGTTGATAGAGTAAAATGTAAGATGACATCTCTATGCAGATTGTCTGTGGAAATAAATCTATCTTGTCGTTGTCCACAAAAAACTGATGTCAGAAATAAAAATACCAAGTTTAAAGAAGAAAGTGCTTCTATATCTGAAGATGACGGTTCTACATAGACCAGATATGTAATTATTCATTCCGACTAACGTTTCATTTTGACAGTTCAACAACATTCATGAACACCTACAGCAACTATGATAGAAATTAAAAATGTTCCTGTTACAGACAGATTGCGGTGGTGAACCAGCTACACAGCTCCTTAAACGTATCTTTTAACTCAGATCAAATTCGCCAAGAGTACAGGAAAAAATATGGTCAAAATAAAACAATTCTTGTTGAGTACCAAACTGTACAAATGCGTGCTAAGACACTAAAAGCTACCAAATTGTCCGCTTGACCGTTGCAGTGGACATCAGGGGCCGTACCATGAACATTTTAAATACTTGCCAAGTACAGGACAGGTCAACTTGGCATTTTAACCTGACAGGTTTTCTATTTGTACATTTCATGAGCATTTCAGTCTGACCTGCAATGTATCAACTTCAGACCTGCTACGTTATCGTTGACCGGTACGTCATATTATAAACAAACGTTTGGAAATACTTTTTCGGAATGTTACCGGTTTTACGGTTATATAAAATTAATTTGATAACAGTAGGTATAAAATGATCAAAAAAATAAAATAAAATAACTATGTTTCGTAGCAAAAAATCTTATGTAACACGATTATGACGTTGGAGGCCCTTTTAGATGTAAAATAAAGGTACCACCAACTACTACTTGAAAACTTACCAAAGTTATTGCTATTTTCGAACGACTAAGCGTGTCAAAGAAATTGTCAACAAGACAAGAATATATGTATATTGATGACATAAAGGAGAGTTTAAACAAAAAATTTGAAACATTAGATTTTTTAAATAATCACAATTATTGCAATGGGGTAGGTACATGAAAAGGGCTCAAACTCGAGAAATGTCTCGTAGATTTTGGACGAAAGTGACGGAACATGATGTGAATTCTATTGTTGGTGGTGCTTTAGAGGAGTGTATGTCATTAGTTCGATCAACAGGTGTGCGACATGTCTTATGGTCGACAAGTCGATTGTTCGACAGGTCGCTTTATGACTTATTATGTAATACGGTGCTCAATATCGATGGGGCTACTACTTTTTATATTTTTGTACAACGTGCTTCATTTTGAAATCCCACAACTAGTCATAACATACTTCATGAAAAGTGATAAATTGTTAATTTTTGTTAAAACTATGTTTTGAATTTCTTTTTCGTTTATGAATGTGTGTTATGAGTAGTGATCGGATATTCAGATGCATATTTACATAAACTAAATTTTTGGCTAAGAAATTATGGAAGTGGCTTCTTAATATAAATCCCGGAATTCCATAAAATCCGGGAATGTACAACTAATTGGATACATGATATAGAAAGGAATCATCAGCCCTCTCTTAAGAGGGTTACTTTTGCGGTGTTAACATAAAAGTTTATATACCTACTGTAAACATTTTTTAACGTAACTCAGGGCACCGAGTTATTTGTCGCTATGTGCTATGCCATTTTGGCAACCTACTTTAAAACATTACCTAGCATTTCTATAGTAAAAAAGTAATATCAATTTTGGAATCGCGGGACTTTTGTATTCGATACAGAAGTGCATTCCATATCAGCTAACACCTGAACGTAAGTAAATATACATTCGATTCTATAATCAGAACTCTATATTTATCGATCCCGGAACCCCGGGATGTTTTCGATACAAAAGTGCATTCCATAATAGCGAACACCTCAACTTTAGGTAAATATGCATCCGAATATCCGATCTCTAGTTATGAGGCGTGCACTTTTGGAATTTCCAAACTATTTAAAAATATTTTTTGCTGTGCCCTGACAGGGTCTACAACACTAAGAGCCGTTACCCAACGCTATAAGCCTTTTGTTAACATCTTGTTTTACCTTGTGGAACGCAAATATGAATATGAGTAGGTAAGTACCTAGTCCTGTTTTCTCTTGTAGCTCGCTAAGGACTCCGCTCCGCGCCTCGGATCTGTGCGGACGTGTAACCGTGATTACTTCTCCCTGGTCGCTCATTAATTGCGTGCTAATTCGTGATTGGTTATTCTGCTAAATTTCGATTCCTTGTTACTCCTTGGACTTTCTTATGGACGGACTCCTCCCAGTGGGTGGTCTTAAAGTGAGACAAATATATAACGGAGTATTTCACTATAATAAAGTGAATTTGATTCGTCCGTGTCGAGACGGGTTTGAACCGGCAGCGCCTGTCGCAGCAGTCGCGCACCCTACCACCGGGCCAGCCAAGTTAGTCATCGTGCAGCGAAATAAAAGGTACCAAGCGCGCGCACACCTACGTCACTCACCGCGCTACGCCGTGCTACACTGCGCCTACGCGCCTTCGCATCTGCTACGACCGTGCCGCGCTCCACACGCCTGCGCTACGAGTTTTATATTAGATGCCACCAACAAAAAATCATACGAATACAAAAATGCAGCGCACGCCACCGAAATCTCCACCTAAATCTGCAAAACAGGCAAAATCACAATCCGCTATTGATCCAACTCCATTAGTTATTAGTAACAAACCTGGAAAAATCACCGTCAGAGGCAAACGCCAGCGCATGGATAACTCCCCAAATAGCCCGATGAGCCCGACGGAGGAATCTTCGTGCGCTTGTGAAGAGTTAAAAACTGAGCTCCTAAAGATGTTGTCGTCATGGAAGGTGGAACAAGACGAGAGATTGTCAGCCTGGAAAGCGGAACAAGACGCTTTGTTGTCAACATTAGTTAAGGAAGTATCGGAACTAAAAAAACAATTTTTAGACATACAGAATAAAAACATGGAGTTAGACAAAGGCATGTCCTATATAAATAAAGATTATGAGGAGATAAAAGGCCGCGTACAGGAACTGGACAATCGAGGAAAGGAAAACAAAGAATCTTTTACTCGCCATGAAAAACTAATTCAGGATTTCACCCTGCAGTCACGGTCAGCTTCTATCGAACTACGTAACGTCCCACTCAAGGAGAATGAAAACGTTGTTGATTTGGTTTCCATTGTGACCGACATCGGAAAGGCTGTGAATTTGGAGATCCTGGAATCGAACCTTCGAGATGTATATCGTCTGCCTGGCAAACCGGGTAAGCCTAGACCAATAGTGGCAGAGTTCACCACAGTCCCCCGCAGAAATGGTCTATTATCCAATATCAAGAGTTTCAATAAGGACCGACAAGTAAGTGATAAGCTCAACTCACAGTTAATTGGATTGCCTGGTGAAAAAACTCCTATATATGTGGCGGAGTACCAGACTCCGTCAGTAAGGAAATTTTTCTATGAGTGTCGTCAATTTGCAAAAACTCACAAGATATCCTGCTGGTATTTGAATGGGAAAATATTTATGCGCAAAAATCCAGAAGATAAACCAATTCAAATTAAGTCTGAACGCTGTATGTCGGAGTTAGTAAATAACAAATGACTCATATTTTATCCATTCCCTTTATTAGATATTATAAATATGCATGCTTTAAAAATACTTTTTTTATGTTGTAAAAATTATTCCGATCATACACTAAACCTCAGTTTTGTGGCACACATTTTGCTTATACTCGTAATTAATGTACAGGACTATGGCTAAAAAACGTAAAAGAAATAACCTAAGGTTGGGTTTACTTAATGTACGATCGATTAATACCGGCCAGGATGACTTACAAGCTTCAATACAAAGTCTTCAGCCCGATATTTTGGCCCTGAATGAGACATGGCTCCAGGAAGGTGCTGAAAGACATGCCCCCGCTATGTCTGGGTATTTCCTGAAACACAGGGCTCGCCCGGGTAATAGGACGGGCGGAGGAGTTGGCTTTTACGTGAGAAGAGGTATCCGTGTCCAAGTGCGCCCCCACCCGGACTCGGCGCTGGAACAGTTGTGGTTGGAGGTCACCCTGTCTGGCTATAAAGTGGCGGTTGGTACTGCATACAGATCCGAATCTGTAATTTCGGTGGGTAAGGCAATAGATGCATTGGCTGAATCCATACAATCTTTTGCCTATTGTAAACATATAATTTTATTATCGGACTTCAATATTAATATGCTAGAATCACAAAATAATTTTACTAGAGACTTAAATACATTCCTCACTCAATATGATCTCGTGCAAATGGTCAAAGAACCCACTAGAGTCACAGACACATCTCAAACGCTCCTAGACCTTGTTATCACAGACACGCCTACTCGATGTCTGAATGTAAGTGTGCATCACAACCCAAATATAAGCGACCACGCCATGGTTATTGCAGAGTTTGACATAAAAAAGCCTAAACCAGTGCCTCGCTTCGTATCAGTTCGATCATTTAAAAATATAGACCTAGCCAGTTTTAATCGTGACCTGAACAATATTCCTTGGGAAAATATTTCGAAACAGGATAACGTTGATGTTATGGTCTCTATGTTCGATACACACATAAACAGTCTATTTGATGTCCATGCGCCTCTCAGACGAATCAAAATATCTAAAGCTCCTACCCCCTGGATTACAGATGTAATAAAAATTATGATGCTGCACCGAGATGAGGCATTGGCTAGAGCTCACGCTACCAAGTCACCGTCACATATGGACTACTATAGACAACTAAAAAACCTTGTCACATCTAGCATGAGAAACGAAAGAAAGGCCTACTTTACATACTATGTTAACAATAACGCAAAAAAACCTAAAGAAATGTGGAGACACCTTAAAAGCACATCTACATTCAGCGACCCCTGTGAACCGTCAATCCCAGATAATCTGAACAATCCTGATGACATAAATAACTTTTTTTTAGATATACCGGGAAACGCAGACCCCGATTTAGAAACCTTGAATTATTTTAGAAACACGGTTATTAGCCAAAAACAATTTGAACTCAAAAAAACTACAGATAAAGAGGTTATCGAAATTCTAAACAGCATAAAAACTAAGGCCTACGGCCATGACCTCATCAACATTGATATGATCCAGCTTACCCTTCCTAATACACTCCACACAATTACTAATATTATTAATAAATCCATAGAAACAAAAGTTTTTCCTGATTCATGGAAAATAGCATTGGTAAAACCCATCCCAAAAACCAAAAATATTAACGAACTTAAAGACTTGCGACCAATAAGTATTCTTCCTGTACTTTCAAAGGTTATCGAGAGAGTGGTTGAAAAGCAACTCAAAATATACCTAGAGGCCAATTCCATTCTGCCCCAATATCAATCGGGTTTCCGTTCAGGTCATGGTACAGCAACGACCTTGGCTCATGTCACCGATGATATTTTGTCCGAGTCAGATGCTGGTAATTGCTCAATGCTTGTTTTACTAGATTTTTCGAGGGCGTTTGATTGTTTGAATCGAGAACTACTACTCGCTAAACTCATGTATTACGGAATTTCGATAGATAGCTGCGAATGGTTCAGATCCTTCCTTACGAATCGACACCAACAAGTCGTCACAGATGATGACAAAGGAAATATCATCAAGTCAAAAAGAATGCTCGTTGAAAGAGGTGTCCCACAGGGCTCTATTTTGAGCCCCATTTTATTTATTATTTTTACGGCCGATCTACCAGGTATTCTCAAATACTGTAAGGTTCATCTGTATGCGGACGACACCCAAATTTATAAATCATTTAAGCCAACTGAAACTAGTCAGGCCATGGACGGTGTATCGAGGGACATTGAGCAAATCCTCGACTGGTCTCAAAAAAATACGCTGGTACTTAACGCATCTAAAACAAAATGCATGATATTGGGCACCAAATACCAGATTAAAGCTGCTGACAATTTGTACGAACCAATGGTTGTTAACGGAGAACTATTGGAAAGGGTGAAAGTTGCAAAAAATTTAGGACTTGTTATGGATGAAGGGCTTAGATTTGAAGAGCACATTAATGGCCGGATCCAGAACGCCTTTTATAGGCTGAAAGTTCTCTATGGAATCCGTGAATACCTCTCCGAGGACATTAGGAAACTGCTGTCGGATCTGTTAGTACTCTCACCATTTAATTATTGTGATGTCGTATATGGACCCAGACTCTTTCAAAAGACCAAACAATGCATACAGAGAGTCCAGAACGCATGCATCCGCTTCTGTTATAAAGTTCCAAGAAGATGGCACATCTCACCTATTATAACTGAGAAGGGACAACTGAACATGGAATCGCGACGTAATCTGCATTTGCTATGTTTCACAAAGAGGATTCTTACAGGTAAAAGTCCTTCATACCTGTACAACAAATTATCTTGGTGTAAGGACGCACACAGCTTGTATACCAGATCAAAGGTGAATGGAACGCTTATGGTACCGAGACACAGAAACAAAGGGTATAAGGGCAGTTTCAAGTATGCAGCATCTAAGATCTGGAACAATATACCACCCCCTTTTCGAAACATTAGAAGCATAAACACTTTCAAACAAAAAAGTAAAATATTGGTCTTTAATTACCAAAAAAATAACACGAAACTACTATAAAACATGCCCAACGTTGCTCAGTGGGTGGCCCTATATATCTATTTTATTTGGTTCCGTTTTTTATTTTTATAAATAATAAAATAGCCAGTCGTGTCCACAAACTACTAAAAATAAAATTTTTGTTTTTTTCCTCTTTCAATTTTGATAGTGTGTGATCATCATAATTTATAATTATCATTTTTTTACTTGTATTTTCTTTTTTCTTTAATCCGTTGTTGCTAATCGCACCTCTTTTTTTGTAAACAGGAGTCAAGGGTTTAAGCTGAAAACCAGCGCTTAGCAACCCACTAGGGGACCTAAGCATAATGCTGACGCTTAAACCTTTTGCTTCCGGTATTATAGTTATGTGTATGTACTACTTCTACTAGCTGTAATACTGGAGACAATAAAGATTATTCTATTCTATTCTTCTATTCTATTCTAAGCGTAGCCTCAGATTTGAGTATTTGTTGGAGTCCTGCACCCTAATTACGTAATGCACGATCAATTTTAAATTGAAACCAATTGCTTCATAAGTTCGACAAAAAAAATCTGCTCAATTTTTTTTGTCGAACTTATGAAGCAATGGACTGGCAATCTTTTTCAATTGGTTTCAATTTAAAATTGATCGTGCATTACGTAATTAGGGTGCTGGTTGCTTGCGCAAGAAGATATTACCGTTTGCGGCCCAACAGAATTTAAAGTCGTGTTTTTTTACGTATTCTCTCGCTAAATAAAATAGTCGCTTCGTGGTAGGTACTAGACAAATCTTCGTCGACATACACAACATGGCGTGCTTTTGGCCAGTTATCCAAAACAGCTCTGTATTAAGCTTATTGTCCTTATTTGGTAGCTTAGGTCATTAATAATAGACTAGCTTCTGCCCTCGACGTCCGCGTGAAATTTCTTGTTCCCACGACCCACAGCGTCGCATCGCATCGCCCGCCCGCTTGTACACAAAACTGCGAATCCGTGCGATGCGAATTCGCAACGCAGAAGCTTCGGAAGAAAATCTTAGGGTGCCGTCGCTGTTTTTTGCGATGCGACGTCGACGTCGTCGCATCGCAGTTTTGTGTACAAGTACAAGCCCTTGCTTCATTTACGATTAGCGTAAGTACTTTTTTTCTTTTTCTTGGCTCCTAAGGGCCATAGCGTGAGGTTAAATAGCCCATAGAATTGGGCTACATGATGCAAAAATATTTTTTCAAATCTGACTGGCAGTTCCAGAGATTAGCGCGTTCAAACAAACAAAAATCATCATTACCTACCTATTAAGTAGTATCATTATTTTCTTTCTTTCGCCGCTACACTTAATGAGAAATAAAGAAAATCCTACAAGATAAGATACCGTACATAAATGTTATATTTACCAACTAAACTAGGTATAGGGGGGACCAGGGCAGGTTGCATAAACTTTCACTTATTGCTCGCCTCACCAGACCCAAGAGATGGCGAGACGAGTCTAACGCCGTGTTTACTGGGTTGGTGATTAGTTGAATGTTTACTTTGTCACTACCTTCCCATCTGTTTTTTTTTATAAATTTACTTTTAACGTCGTTTTTGTACGCTCATAAACATATAAGTTAATTTAGTTTCTCAGTAAGTGAATTATTGTTAATTCTTAATGAGGAATAATAAAGTTCTTAAACCATAAAAGTGAAAAATAAAAACTTTTTACAAAAAAAAACAACCGACTTCCAAAAAAAAACACTACAAAGTGAAAAATAACTTTAATTTCAGAAGTCGGTGGCAAAAAACGAAAAATCAAAACGAAAGCCCCCGACTTCCGAAATTAAAGTTATTTTTCACTTTAGAGTGCTTTCTTTTGGAAGTTGGTTCTTTTTTTTGTGCTCACGCCATCTAAAAATATCTTAAGTCTATACCTATGTGAGGATTTGTAATTGGCTCTCTGGAGACTATGGCCTCCTTTTTAGGGTTCCGTACCCGAAGGGTGACAAACGGAACCCTATTCATAAGCCTCCGCTGTCCGTCTGTCTGTCAGCGAGCTCTATCTCATGAACCGTAATAGGTATGCAGTTGAAAATTTCACAGATTGAGCATTTCTATTGCCGCTAGAGCAACAAATATTAAAATTAAAAATTAAAGGGGGGGTCTTCATACAATAAAAATAAATTTTGAAAAAAATAATAATCTGAACCTGGCATATGGGGTATCATTATCTAGAGCTCATTGAGTAGATAATAAATATAATTTTTAAATGTTTTTATCTTCAAAAATGATGAATTAGGGAGCCGTAGAAGTTGTCAGTTTTAGACCATTTTTGTACGAGCCCTATCTCAACAACTAAACAAGTTAGAAATTTAAAACTCCTGTATATCATGTACCCTAAACTGTTTATAATCAACAAATACTAAAAACGCCGATTCATAAGGTATTTTATTAAAAAATGGGCGATTTTCTGCATTAAAAAATATATGTATATACTAAAATATACTATTATTATGCAATACAAATTCCACAGATAACTATTTACTAGTCGCAGTAATGACATGGAATTAGTAAATACTATCATAACAGTATGTACTATACATGGAATTTTATTTTTTTCAAATTTGAATCATCCAAAAAGGTCTACAAAATAAGCTTTCTTCAAGATTTTAAAACCGGCCAGTATTTCTTGATTTTAAGAACTTTATCGACTTTTTCCAAAGTATCCCTAGACGGTGTTGATGTGTGTACCTCATGAAACCTCATGTTACAACCAGAACGGGTTACACTCACTCCAATAGACAATATATTCAGTAACATTGAACAATTCAATTAAAAAAACAACAACAGTACAATTCAAAAAATTGGACTGGAAAGAACACACGGAGGAGCTAACTAAACGTATTAGCAGATCAGCCTATGCTCTATTTAAACTGACCCCAGTGATTAACGTCGATGCTTTAATCACAGCATATCATGGTTTGGTGAGTTCAGTGTTGAGGTATGGTGTCATTTTCTGGGGTAACTCACCCAACAGGGAATTAGTTTTTAAAGCACAAAAAAGATGCATTAGGTCAATGTTCAGACTCCACAGTTCAGATTCTTGTAAGCCTTTGTTTATTAAATACAAAATATTGACATTTCCTTGCTTATATATTTTTGAGGTAGCAGTATTTGTTATGACCAATCCAGACCTGTTTACTAGAATATCATTTTATCACAAACGAACTCGACCACAGAACAATAACTTGTGCGTAAAAGTGTCTCAGACAGCTTTGATGCAAAAAAGTAATTTTTGTATGGCACCTATTATATTCAACCACATACCTAGTTGAATTAAAGAACTGAACATAAACTTATAGAAAAGGCTTAAATCTTTACTATTGAATAAAGCATATTACAGCATTTCGGAATTTTTGACTGACAAAATGCAATGACTGTTTTATCTTTTATTTTATTTTTTTGAATATTTGACGTAGCAACCATATTTATTATTATTATAATTTTTTTGTTTTTTAATATTTCTATTCCTTTTTTGACATGTAAATTTTTCTTATTTTTAATTTTGAAATAATCAATTAATATCCTTTGATTAATGTAATAATGTTATCAATTTAGAGTATCAATGACATCCTCAATATTTGTACACCTTCTGGTATAACATAGCGCGCTTGTATTTTTTTATAACAACTATTTTATTGTACCTACCTATGTTAACAAATGATTAAATGATTATGAAATGATTATTATGATTATGATTATGATTGAAATGAATGCTGGCACATACGATGCACTATTCAGTTACCTTAACGGTTTAAGGTCGTATTTGGATACAATTTCATATTGAGAAAACTTATTTGTGTATATTATTCGGCCATGGCGGCCAATCTCAACGGAGACTAGCCTTCGGCGCGGGAGATATTATAGTGCAGGCGTGTGTGCGCAGACACGAGTGCACTCTCTCTTCCCTCACTCTCATAGTCCGATGAGATGTGTAAAAATAATAAGTAATAAATAATAGATTTCTGTATGACTTTCAAAAATAACGTTAATAAATACCTGTATTGACGGAATGTTATAATTAAAATTTGGCGTACTACTTACCTTTTATTTTGTACAATATAGTCTGGTGTAGCAACCGAAATCCTTGTATTTATTTATAAGTAACTAGCTTTACCCGGCCCGGCTTCGCACGGTTAACACTAAGTACTTATCAACGGCGCACCTACCTTTCCTAAATACCTATTTCTACCTAATTACCTACCCTACCTACCTACCCTACATACATATCTACCTGCTTACCTACCCTATATACCTATTTATACCTACTAATACTATGTTAGTAGCAAATAAATAACTTTGGCTTTAGTTGCTTATAATATTACCGGATAATGTTAACTTAATATTTTCTCTTAAAATAAATGAAATATACTTCTACAACTATATTTTAACACAACAACGTTTTTTCATTAAAATTAGACAATTTCTTTACAAATCTAAATATGTTTTTTTATAGCGCCTCTGTTGTTACCTTTACGAAAGTATTTCAAAAATTCATAGGGTTAAATCGGTTGCATATTAGAAAATCAAAACTTTCCTGAGCAAAGGACATCATTCAAGTGTCGAACATTTTTTACCCAATATCTAAAGTGCCGGCCAGAAAAAAAAAACATGGTTTTCATACGGAAAATAACACCTTCAACATTTTTTACTATTACAATGAGAGTATACAATTTTATTAACCCTTCCGCTGAAGTTTGAAAAAAAAATACTCAAAAACATATTTTGAGCATTACAATAATGTTTAAAACGAGAAACAACCCAGCTACCTCTTCATCATCATCATTTCAGATGGAAGACTTCTACTGCTGGACATAGGCCTTCCCCAAACATCGCCACTTCGACTGGTTCTGTGATTCTCGCATCCAGCGGATTCCTGCGGTCTTCACTAAGTCATCGGTTTGGTGAAGACAGCAAGAACCTCCACCTAGAACCTCCACGCTACGTCTTCTGGTACCATGGTCTGCCACTCCAGAATGTTTCAGCCCCATGCCCATAGGCCATCTTTTCTGCGAAGAATGTGCCCTGCCCACTGCCATTAAGTTTGGCAATTCTTCAGATTATGTCGGTTACCTTGGTTCTCCTGCCGATTTCTTCATTTCTAATTCGATCGCGTCGTCAGGAAAACTCCAAGCATAGCCCTCTCCGTTGCCCTTTGGGCGACTATCAGCGTTCTAATAGGCGACCACTTTTCAGGTCCATAGGTCATCACTGACAACATTTGAGACGAGAAGATATTGCGTAGCTTCCCTAACACTGCCCAGCCGAGTCGGATTCCACGATTGACCTCGAAATTGAACCTACCTAACTGGACAGTTTGTCCTAGGTAAACGTAGTCGTCCATAACTTCGAGTGTAAAGTCTCCGATCTTCATGAGGGTCGATGTTATATGGGCATTTGATATGAACTTAGTTTTGTCCGTGTTCATTTTAAGACCTTCTCTTTCGGAAGCTCTACTGAGGTCATCGAGCATTGTACTGGTCCTCCGATAAAGTAGTCATGGGTGAGACTAGTAGACTAGCCATGAATACTACTAAACCGAAGGTAAGTGACGTAGTTGCCTCGTAAGTTGAAGACATCCTATAATGCAGCGGTGAAGTTATTGAGAGATAACGTGTCTCTGTCTCACCTCATCTCGCTGCAGAAGGATAGGTTTCTTGTGTGTTTCTTAGGAATTAGGTCTGGTCCTGGAGTCAGAACGACATAGTAGTAGTGTTTTCATATAGACACTGCAGCACCTCGGTTTACCAATAGTGCATCTGGCACCATTGAAGACACTATAGTACAGCCTAATACCCATATTCTAAGTCAAACCCTCATGATTTCCTCGACTCGACTCAACCTCACTTAGGTAGTTTGATATTCATAGTTGCAATTTTACCCCTCATCATAAACAGATTCCTCACTCGAGGTGAGTTTGAGTTGAGGAACCATCTGTCAAATATAAGGTACATCGCGATCTACCTTGAGGAAGTTTTTAACCAAAAAAAGGCGTATTTTATCCGATTTTCGTAATGTCATTTGAATTGTTTCTTGAATATTTCTACGATAATCCATACAATTACGTAATCAGTGCCGAAGCAAGGGCTTTGCTGTAGCTGACGTGAATGAAGCTGTACTATATATTTTAAGTCCTTTATCCTCGACGTTCCCGCGTTGCAAAAGGCTGGCGTCCATACACCCGAATTTCACCAGGCGGGAGTTGCATGTAGATGTTACAGGGAAGCAATACCAAACCCAAGTGTGGTGTGATAATAATTATGTGTTTGTGGTATAATATAAACCCAAGTCTAATTAGTCTGTGATGTATTTATGTAAAGGGTATTTTGTCACCCAAATTATTATACATAATATTATTATATTATTGCTATTATTATTGTATTACAACAGGTCCAGAAACATGATGCAGAATTTCAAAAACATTCAAACAATAAAGATTTCAAACATGTATAATTGTTTTTCAATATCAAACTTATAACTAACAAAAATACGGCTTATCTAAATATATAAAAATCAATGCCACTTTTCGTTGTAATTTTATAACTCGAGAACGGCTGGGCCGATTTGGCTGATTTTGGTCTTGAAATGTTTATCGTAGTCCAGGGAAGGTTTATAGGTAGGGTAGGTAGCCGTAGATAAGTACTTAGTGCTACCCGTGCGAAGCCGGGACGGGCAGCTAGTACATTATAACTTTGCATTATAAGAATAACTAGTTTACATGATTAGTCGACGTCATGTGTGACGCGCTGTTTAGTAGCCAGCTTAGGAATCGCCGGATCAAATCAATCAATAAAATTTTGACCTTGAGTTCGAGGTCTATGACCCCAAAGTCACGGTCAATGGCCTTAAGGTATCCCATGGTGTTTCTCCACCCTACTACTCCCACATCCCACCGGATCCCGAAGGCTTGATTAGGCGATGGTTTTTGGTGAAATTTTTCCAAGTCTTTTTTTATAGTGCCCCGTTTCGTATCCACTGACCGCCCATGCAACTTTTTTAACTGCTGGACTGCCATAGTCGTTGCCACCGAGTTTAATTTATATTTCACGATCAACTCTTGAAGACAAATCTTTTCAGAGTCACTAAAAAACTGTCTTCCAGTTCCAGACATTTCGAGCAAGTAAAACTAACACACAATACGACGACCAACACAGCACAAATATTTTAGGAAACGCTAATGAAGAAGTGTTTTTACGTTCCATTCTCAAGTGGCTTGAGACCTGCACCTTATTTTTTGTCAAGTGGTTAAATATTACAGTTTGTTTATTTTTATCAGTTTACTTTCATTTGACAAATGTGACACTTCAATTTGAAAACCGCGCTCACAGACTGTTTAAAAATAAGTTTAGCCAATATAATAAACAGAACATTCCTCCAAATGATGACGTTTTCGTGACGTATCACCTCGACTCACACTCATTCAAGGAACCTCATAATTTCCTTAGTCTTATGACTATGAATACCGATTTTGAGGATCTTTCGAGGCACGCCTTGAGGTCTCCTCGACTGAGTTGTGAGTCGAGGAGGTTTCGAGGCTACGACTTAGAATATGGGTAAGTCTCGATCTAATTGAAGGCTTTCTTGTAGTTCACAAACGCTATGCAGAAAGGCAGGTCATACTCTTCAATCTTCTGTATAATCAGCCGCAGCGTATCAAAGGTCTACGGTGCTAACGCCCTTACAGAATTTGGCTTATTCGGGACGCTGGAAGTCGTGAAACCTGCGCGTGAGGCGGTTCGTGATGACTCTTAAAAACAGCTTGTAGACATGGCTCAGAAGTGCGATGGGCCTATAATTCTTAAGCAGGGCATGGTCGCCCTTTTTAAAGAAGAGTATCACCACACACCTGCCTGCCTATGTCTGCCTGTGACGTTTTACCCTCGATCATGATGGAATCAAACAGCTTGTGGGGGAGTTAGGAACGGATTTTCCAACGGCCTAGCTGCCTGCTATTGTATAATAAAAACAATTACCTCAATCTTTTTCTCGTTATTTTTTTAACACTTACGTACCTTATTATACCTAACGCTCAATGCTCATGTCCATTTCTATAATGGGCAATAAATGCTTGCGTCTTTAAACGAATGTCCAAAATATTGTTGGCAAAAATATGATTTTTGGTACCTAGTTTCAAACTCAAATAGCAGCCAATTTTTCTATTATTATGACGAAAGGTTTTGTATATTCGAAGGTATGTAATGCGGACATTTTAGGGCACTTAGGTATGTGTGTTCCGGACAGGTACGTGGGGCGAATATACTTTTAGGTAAGGTAGTTGGGTCCGTTCAGAGGCGGCTTTACTCATCATAGTGCAGAGTGTGCAGCGCACACGGGCGTAGGGTTAAAGTTACATGCTCTGTGCGCAGGGTCTTAGGGGGCGCCGAGCGCCGCTCTTGACAACTTTTTAATCAAACCCAAACAAGACCAGTTAAAAGGTAGTTTGTAGTTATGTAGTTCCCTACGCTAAATATAAATGCAGGCTGCTACTCGAGCACGCTTCGCTCGCTCTTGCAACCTCAACATACCTACTCTTTTTTCTTGGAATCCTCTGCGTAAATCGACAATGTACCTACCTAATTCCTATATTCCTATTCCTGTATTCGGGGGTTTATGTTCTGCTCGGTTTGGGTGGTGATAGGCAGTGGCGTAGCTACCGGAGGGCTAGACGTGGCAGCGCCCCGGGGCCCCAAAGCTCAAGGGGCCCCTCGGACTCTGACTTACAAACTATAAATTGGAGTAGTGGAAATTTATCCCACATTCGGAATATAAATTAACCAGATTTCAGGAACGTGACTTTAATAATGGCAACTTATTTATGTTCGTCTAAAAACGTCGAATTCGGAACACGACGAATACCGAACAAACGATTTTAAACAGTTTAGTTGGGGCCCTAGTAAATTTTTTGCCCCAGGGTCCTAGCTACGCCACTGTTGGTAGGGTAGGGCTTGTTCTTAGTCCGCCTGGCTAGCTACCACCATCTTATCTAAGTCTGTCGCCATAACAACAATGTTAGCAGCATTGTTGTGTTTCGGCAGTTACAGATAATATAGCCAGTTCCTCTGTGGTTGAGGATTCCGGGTGAAGCTCGCTTCCACCTTCGGCCTGATCATCACTTACCATCAGGTGAGACGCAGGCCAAGAGCTTCCCCGTTAAGGGTAAAAAAACAAGGCTTCTCTTTCTCGTTTCCACTCCTCTTTGTCTTGATCAGGGTTGGAAAAAAAAACATTTTATTTTATTAATTAACCGACTTCCCAAAAAGGAGGAGGTTTACGCCGCGGTTAATGAACCGATTCGCGTGATTATTTTTTTGTTCGACGCGAAATAGCTGCCAGGTGGTCCCATAAAAATTTCTTTCAGTTTGGTTTAGTAGTTTTTATTTTATAAGCATTATTGTTATTTGGACGATGTCATTTTGACGATACTTTGTATATTAGTATGTCGATAACTTTAACATTTCTTATCCGATTTGAGTAATTCTTTTTTTGTTCGTTAGGGTATATATTCAAGTTGGTACCCTGGCCATCTAGTCAGCATATGATGATGGGATCCCAAGGAAATCGAGAAGAACACTCAATTTATAAGCATATAACTGTTACGTTTCAGACAATATCATACAGTTTGTTCAATTATTTGCGTTTGATGATGATTTCCTATGGATGAGCTGATGATGGAAGGTACAACTCCTCAAAGGTTAGGAGTTCAGAGAAACTTCTTTCAAAATTATACGTACATATGGATAGAGAATAGTATTCCTTGAGGCTATTAGGTTGACCTTGAAGGTAAATCTCATTAACGTTTAGGTTTAATAGTGTTAAATGATGTGCTGTGATTGTTAAATAAATAATAAGCGAACACTTCACATCATAGCCTACAGCCCTTTTGCCCAGAGTAACTTGGGTGTGCGTTCTCCGCCTGGTGCACCTGAACCATCAGATATTTCGCGTCGAACAAAAAAACATTACGTAAATCGGTACACACGTAATAAAATGAAAACCAAAAGAAGAGAAAACATACCACCCGAATTGACAACCTCAACTTCAATGATGTCGGCGAGGAGAAATAAAATATTTAATCTTGATTTAGTCTTTCTAATCTTTGCATTTCCTTTAGTGCTTTGTCATCATGTGGTCTGTTCAGTAATTTTGACGGCTCCAAATCACTTAATGCCACACCATCTAAATTCTTCACACGACTTAAAGCCACATATATCTGACCTTTTGCAAAATTCTTTTCCCGAGGTCTATTACCGCCCTCTCCAATGTCGTACCTACCTTGAAGCTTGTTAGTGGTATTTGAATTTGTGTGGGGTAGGTACCACAACTAAAAAGTGAAAAATAAAAACTTTTTATAAAAAAAAAACAACCGACTTCCAAAAAAAACACTACAAACTGAAAAATTACTTTAATTTCGGAAGTCGGTGGCCAAAAACAAAATTCAAAACGAAAGACACCGACTTCCGAAATTAAAGTTATTTTTCAGTTTGTAGTGTTTTTTTTGGAAGTCGGTTGTTTTTTTTTTATAAAAAGTTTTTATTAAACAAACAGTTCAAAATGTTTTAATTATGATACCCAGTCGTCTTACCAAGGGCTATCGTGTTACTAGTGTTAGCCAGTATCTGGGTTGTTGAGGTCAGTCGGCAGTCGCTCCATGTAAAATACTGGTACTTAAGGCGACGATAAGCTACTTTTAATGATTTTATACCGAAAATTACGTCTAAACGAGTAGAGTTAATGATTTGGAAAAAATTAAAAAATATAATTATGTTATATTAGAACATTATCTTAATAATTTAATACTTATACGAATATTTTAGATTATATTTACATTAAATAAATAAATAAATCTTTATTTCAGAATACAGGGTCCATAATTTTTGTTAGTATTTTGGTTTTAGTACCAATGGTGCTTAAAGTAGGTTAGTATTGTTAGTTTACACGAACTATATTTTATTGTCGACCTATGACTGCCCCCACCCAGTGTCCCTGAAAGGGGCAGTCCGGTCTAACAGCGATCATTTTTAAAATGCTGTTGTCACTACCATGCAGGCGCTGTAGTAAGGAAGCCGCTTTATTTCGCATACTGGTATGGAAACCATCTGTGCGAGCCGCCGCGAACAGCATCCTAAAAGCATTATTAAATTGAACACGCAGGACGTTGTAAGCTCGGCGCGTGTATAACACCCACAGGCCACTCGTGTAAAAGGATTGACAGAACGCCTTAAACAGGGTTAGTTGACGTCTGTAGTACAACGGGCGAACCTGTGGGCAAGCATAATTCCTCCTCACAGACAACGCCCTCTCAATATCTACGTCATCTCTTAGGTCGCTTGTGACAATGTGGCCAAGGTATCTAAAACTATCAACGATTTTCATTGCTACACCGTTGAGACTTATGGGCGGAACACTGCGCCGCTGCTGCTTAGGTGCCTTAAATATAAAAAGCTCGCTCTTCTTCGAGTTGTATATTAAGCCATGCTCCGCCGCATAGGCCTCGCAAGTGGATAGCAACTTATTCAACCCACCCACCGAGGGACTGAGAAGTACCATATCGTCTGCATAGCTTATATTGTTGACACGTTCCGTCAATGTGGCAGCCATATCTTTCTTATATCTAGTCGACATGTGTATTGTTCAGTCGCTCGATGAGCCCGTTGATGTAGAGCAGTGTTTTTCAACCTGTGGGTCGCGACCCCCAGGGGGGTCGCGAAGCCTCTATAACGGGGTCGCGAGGTCGAGGGCTCAGTAAAAGAAAAAGAAAATATTTTTCAACTTTGTTTTGTTTCTTTAGATAATTCTAGCAGATTTTCTTTTAGGTTAGTTCCCAAAGTTGCCTCATCTAAGTCATCTATAGCTGCATATAAAAACATAATAAATGCAAAATCCCTCGTAGCCATGAATGACCCTCATAAATCCATCAATTATACGACATAAAATTTACTTAAAATATACTTAGGATTTAATTAGGAGGTGAGTCGGATTACGCTGTCCCCACAAATCCATCATATCGCTTTTCCGTTGAGGCGTTTGGCGATGTAACATTTTATTTTATTTATTAGGGAAAAATCAGTTACATGTTAGAGCGATACAATAAGATTCTTAAAATAAATAATTAAAAATTTAACCCACACTATTGTCCACAAATTAATAAAAAAAAAAAACGAGGCTGTCTGGGACTGCTGATTGAAGTGAAAACTAAGTAACGCCATCTAACGAAATTGTTAGGAATTTATGTGGCTTGCTGTCAGAACAAGAACGAAAGCAGTAGCTCCAATAAAAAAAATAAAACAGAGTGCGCTGTCAACAAAAACTTGAACGTTACGAATTTTCGATCCGGTCACGTGTCCTGAACTCCTGACGCGAGTTTAACATTTTTTACCCATCCCAAAAAAAGTGCACAACGCCGCTAAGGAAGTTTTCACTTTGGGGGTATGTGGAACAGGTTCACTCATCCACCATAGAAAAGGGAGGATCCTCCAACCAGACGGGTGTTGTGTCTGGCGGGCAACTGCCCCTATGTTGATTTCGGATAGTCTTATCTATGTTTTTCGCTTGGTAAACTCTAACTGCGCGATGTAGGAATTGTGTGACGTCATGTCTTTGTTGCGTAGTTCGTATGTGGCGGCGTAACCGCTACACACTTTCAAAACGGAAGCTAATTTTAAGAATATTGTTATAAGTTATTTGAGTTAAATGCTAATTTAAAATCTTGATGCTAATGAAGTTATAACGAGAGTCTGTTTATATATCTGTTAATTATGAAATTAACCTATACGTCATTATAAAAAGTTGTACGTATTTAACTAAGTATTATTTATAATTATTTGTATTATAACAAAATACAGATTATAAACAGTGGAGGATAGGGGGTCGCGACAAACAATTTCATACTAAGGGGGTCGCGTCATGAAAAAGGTTGAAAAACACTGATGTAGACGTTAAACAGCAGAGGTGAGCTTAACCCTCCTAGTCTGACTCCGCATTCCAGCCTGTACTCGTCCGACAGAGCACCCACCCACCTCACTCGATTTCTTTTTAAGAAGGGAGGTGTACTCCGCGACACACCCGCGTCCCTCAACTTGTCCCACAGTACGTCATATGACAAGTCGAGGAAACACGCAAGTACCGACGTCCTCCTCACTGTGTAGTACATGACAGTTCGCTTCATACTCAGAATAGCGCTCTCTGTTGACACTCCTGCTTTGAACCCAAACTGGGCATCGTGCAACTCAACTTGTGCTGTGAGGCGACTATTTAGTAGACTGTCAAGTACCTTGGCTGCTGTGGTAGCGAGTGAGATGGGCCGGTAGTTACTAATGTCAGACGTATCACCCGTCTACATTACATAGTGAAATTAATTTGTAAAGTTGTGTCTAACTCGGATATAAAACAGAGAATTACGCAAAAGCTATCAAGCGTATTTTTCTGAAACCTTCACCATTTTAAGGATAGATAAAATGTTAATCATTTAGTATACGTGTTTTATTAAAATACCTTTTGTCTTATGTATAATAATTTAATAATGCGTCCAATTGGGGACACCGCTCCTTGATGGGCGAGTCCTATTACTGGCTGGACGTACGACGCGTTGCGTGAGCTCAGTACAGAACACGCAAGCTAACCACTCAAGGTCACTGCGTCTTAAGGTATTAGATAAGCTGAATCCGGTTGAACTGGAAGCCGACCCCAACAGTTAGGAAAAGTAGTTGGGAAAAGGCTTGGCAAATTGATCAGCTTACACAATGATTGCCTTACTTAATAATAATACTCAGGCAGTACTCCTCGACACGGCTCGCATTGTGAGGAGATTCCAGTCTCTGCAGCCCTAACCACCGGTAACTTGGACCCTGCTCCCGACACCGGCGGAACACTAATTTTTATATTTTTAAATGTTTTTTGTATCCTTTTTTTAAAGAAATATTTAAAAATGTATTACATATGTAAAAAAATTGAATAAACGGAATAATAATACCATTTATTTCAGGCGACACAGGCCCATAGAAAACACAAACAAACATGCAAACTTCCGTGTACGAACGTACTTACCTATAACCTTGTATTTATTTGTAAAAATGTAGCCCGATGAGTGTGCATATTATGCGCAGACTGTTTACCTCAATAAAGTGATTATTGAGGTTAACAGTCTCTGCGCATAATTATATATATACACACATGACTACATGAGTAAAGAAATACATGTAATGTTTACACACAGTGCTACGACCGACCAATAATAATGGTTGTTGCCCAAACCAACTACCTATGACAGTCCATGTCGTTAATACTAGGTACAGCCAGGGTTGGGCAGTATTTGAATTACTTCCCAGCTAGCAAATTAGTCTTGTAAATAATTACTTTAAAGAATAAAAGCATTATAAAACATTTATAAGTGTCCTGATTAAGAAGGGGCCTTTTATAAAGGCATGTAAAATGGGGATTTGAACTGAAAGAATGTATAAACTTATAAAGAAGTCTTATACAGTCTTGTAGATATATAGAAGAACTCCTTGTAAAAATATTTATAAGAACAAAAGTTTACAAGCGCACTTGTGTACGACTAATACTCTTGATATTTTTAAGCTATTGCATAGCTTCTATCGCGGGCCTTGAGCGTGGAGACCTAATCCAGAAATTTCGTAACGAAAATACTACCTAAGAAAAGAGTGTTTTGTATTGAAAATTATGTTTAACTGCTTGACAACAAAGTTCAAATTCACTTAAACGAATGATACGAGAGTGTTGTATTGAAAATTATGTTTAACTGCTTGACAACAAAGTTCAAATTTACTTAAACGAATGATACGAGAGTGTTGTATTGAAAATTATGTTTAACTGTTTGACAACAAAGTTCAAATTTACTTAGACGAATGATACGAGAGTGTTGTATTGAAAATTATGTTTAACTGTTTGACAATAAAATTCAAATTTACTTAGACGAATGATCCTTGACTATTAATAGTTAAATTAAAACCTTTTTATTAGTTTGATGTTCCCGGCCATTACGTTGTGTCAAGTTTTAAAAACTATAAATGTGAATAACAGTTCCTGTCAATGTCATCATTGCTATTTCTTGTATTCGGGTTAATATTTTACAATTGCGTAAGTTGATAAAAAATGCTATGCAATAGCTTCGCCGGGGCAGTCCCCGAGTGCCACACGTCTTTTTTATACTTATTTAGGCATCTTATAAGATCGTATGTTCTTATAGATTTCTTGGGTAAGTATTTATAAAGAGTACTGATCTTACTAAAGCATGATATACAACTGTTGAAGAACCAAAAAATTATATGTGTAATTTGTCTGAGCTAAATCATATTAAAGAGTAGTAGCATGTTGGAAGTTGTATAAAAGAACATTTAAGCTCACAAAAGTCGTAAGCATGCTTTATTTAGTATATTACCGATCTCATTTGGTAGGTACAGCAGTTGCTACGCTAGAACAAATAATTAACATACAAACTAAAATAATGTTAAAAGCATATTAACATTAGCTACCTATAAGTTAAAATTATTAGGTGTGATTTTTGGTTCTTCCACTGTTTAGGGAACTCTAACATTATTGAACGATGGCCACCGATAATTGTTTTAGGCTAGTGTTTAATAGGAGCAATTCAGCAACGGTCTTTAAACTCACTTAACATATAAGAATATCTAGTCTGACAGTGCATTTAACTAAAAACGATTGAGCTTTTAAATGTTCTGATGAAGTACACTATAAGTAAGATTGTAAATAATGGTAAAATGGTGACATTTTGTATTATTTCACATTTTACTTAATCAATAACTATTATTCAAAAACACATCTCAGAAATGGCCCGAGATTTTAATGTTATTTACATTAAAAATACTTCGAATAAACCTACTCCGTAGATAGTTCAACATTATAATAATAGTAAGATACAAGTAACATAGAAATATTTTAAATTATAAAGTTAATATACAAAGTACTTACTTTTTTAAAGGTTTTTATTATATTCACTGCATGCGCACAACGGTTTGTTAACATGTTCGACACGCTTAAAAATACTCTTACATTGAGATCACAAAGAGGTAAATAAGGCGAATCACACTTAGAACGGCATTCGTAAGGCTACACAATGGCATTTTACCTTTACACCATGCCAGTCTAAGACACTTGTAAGACTAATTGCTTTTACAACGGCACTAGGCAGATCACTATAAGATTGAAAACACTCTTCATAAGAGCATAATACAATAACAATAAGGGCAAACACTCTTACAAAGTGCGCCCAATTCCACACTTACCAACGTTTGTAAGTGTACTAACAGAGTAAGAGAAATATATGCTCTTAGGATACTTGTAATACCAAGTTTTGCTAGATTGTAATACAAATACGTAATTGGTATTTGTAATTCAATTACTTCTTATAAATGTAATTTGTATTTCAAATACCTGACGCTGAGGTATTTTGTAGTTAGTATTTCAAATACTTATGGCTCCAAAATACATTTGAACATAAATACATTTAGCGATCTTATGAATGGGTGCGACCAAGGGCGGATCCAGGGGGGGGTCATGGGGGTCATGACCACCCCCTGGGCTGTGTCTAGGTCGACCACTGATGTTTTTTCTAATCTCATTGATAAATTTTATCAAATAATGATGTTGCCGCCGTTTTTGCCACACATGCGTGAACGACACGCATAATAAGACTTGTGCTGTTATTATAATATTGTGATGATGGACCGTGGAGTTTTCTGCCGCCTCTTCTCCGTAGGAAATGACCAAATGAAACCGTGCTCCTAAGCTCTGACGTTTCATAAGTGCCCATGTATGTAGGTTTATCTGAAGCTAGCAACTAGACGTAGAAATTAAATACCCCAGAATAGTATCAAGACAAACCGCCCCAGGCGATCCTGGTGGCCCCTTAAATTTTAAGAAGTATTTTTAATGATATCCCAAACAAGGTCAAAATATATTCAGCAATAAGCAGTTTAGAATTGGAGGATGAAAATTTTCGAGCTCGCTTCGCTCGCTACAATCTACATTCTCGAGCTTTCTGCATAAGTCGATAAAAGAATTCCTATACGTATATACAGGGTGTTAAAGTAATTGCGTGCCATAGCTTAGGGGTAGGTTCAGTATCGATAAAAGAAACTAGGAAAAATAAAAAAATAAACAGAAAAAAAATAAAAAAAAAACATTAAATAAAAATTGCAAGGTCAACCTAATTTAGTACCTACTAACTTAAAATAGCAATCAAATCAACTTAAAACATGAGTAAATAAGTTGATTTTTAATCTTTGTAAATACCTGATTCCAAACTAAAGTACGACCTTGCAATTTTTTTATATATTTTATTTTTTATTTTTTTCTGGATTTATTTTTCCTAGTTTCCTTTATCGATACTGAACCTACCCCTAGCAATTACTTTAACACCCTGTATATGACTTTCAAAAAAAAAAAACCTTCCCTACACAAGGCGGTGTGCAAAAATTTTCGAGCTCGCTTCGCTCGCTCTTGAATTCTGAGTTCTTCTAACTCTGAAACTTTTCTACATAAGTCGACAAAGCAACTCCTATTTCCGCAAGGATGTTCAATAGAAACCTAACCGAGAACTCAGAGACGAGGTGCAATTGTGCAAATAATGTCAAGCTCGCGTTGCTCGCTCCCCTAAATTCAACCTTTCGTATCTATCTATATACGGGGTGTCCGGGACATCGACGCGAAGCCGGTTACCATTTTTTTTTTTTTGTGTGAAATCATAAAATGACTTCTCCCGCTCTGGGCGGAGCGGAAGGGCGTGTCAGACTCCGGACCCCTTCAGCTTCGCTGACAACTCTTTGAGGCGCGCGTGGAACACTACGCGCCGTCGACCCGGGCTTGGTCCTGATCGGACGGAGAGCTACCCATCACTCTCCGTCCGCAAGCCCGCGCCTACGGTGGCCGGAAATCGGCGATCGATTAAGCCGGTTACCATGGATTTTAGTACATGGTTCTGAAACCCTCTGGGTTGAAATCTTTCGTCGGTTATTAAAAAAAAAATCTGCTGTTCCATAGAAAAGTGCAATACCTACGCGGTCAAAATGTATGGAACAGCAGATTTTTTTTTAAATAACCGACGAAAAATTTCAACGCAGGGGGGTTCAGAATCATGTACTGAATCCATGGTAACAGGCTTCGCGTCGATGGTCCCTGCCACCCAGTATTGAGGACATGAAAATGCAAATCCCTCAAAAAAAATCCTGTGGGTTGCGAGGTCCATGGTGTAGGTGGGTTAAAGATTACTCACGGTATACTTGTTTTTTTTTCTGTCATTAAGTATAATTTTTTTGCAAAATTTTACTACTAATACCTACATAAACTGAGAAGACCAGGCCCCCGACAGACTTAGACCTCAATTGGGCCTGTCCTGACTGGAGCCCGACTACGTGACCCCCCTCTGACTCGAAGGCTGGATCCGCCCTTGGGTGCGACTGCTATCTGCAGAAAATAGCGCTCGATAGCTTTCGTAAGTAAAATGGCGACTGCTAAATATGTCAATCTTTAAAGTTGGCAACACTGCACTTAAACTGTACTGCAGGTACATACGTCAAATTGTCAATGAAATAACTTGTCAATTGTAATTTTCATTCGGCGATGGAGTGAATCATGTCAACGCTGTAACATATTTAGCGGTCGCCATTTTGTAAAATATGATGGTAAGAATAAGAATATTCCCTTTACCTAAGGCTGGGCTGGATTAGTTCTATTCTATTTATATACATAACCTAACACCAGACTGTATTTTGTAATTTGTATTTTAAATTAAAATAGTTAAGATACTGTATTTTGTATTTTATATTTCAAATACACGACTTAATAATATTTGGTAATTCGTATTTTAAATAAGTGCGAGGTAGTATTTTGTAATTTGTATTTTAATTAAAGCAAAGCATGTATTTTGCCCAGCTCTGGGTACAGCACTGTTACATTGCTGCTATGGTTACGTTGTACTTGTACGTAACTGTTTAATTGTTTAGACTTTAGTGTATGTAGTGAGATAACACGAGGTAATACAATTAGGAATTAGGTACCCTCAGAATTACCTAACTACAGACTACAGACTCACAAAACTCAAAAGCCGTTAATGCAAGATAGCTTTTTAAAGTCACCGTTTTACGTTACTAAACAGGCCCTAATATTTTGTAACATTAGGTACCTATGTATAATTTAAAAGAGTACTTATCCATGGAGTTTCTTGCCCGTTCTGCTTCATATATACTTACTAGGTACGTTTTTGGATGGGCAACTAGCTGCATATTTCTGACTGACGATTCCTCGACAATTCAAAAGTGCCTGCTTGTTAATGAATTAATTTAATTAAATAAGTGCTTTAAGAGGGTTTATTCTGAAAGTTGGCAACGTCGCAAATAGATGTCAAATATTTCGCTGTTTTGATTAATTTGATAATATTTCTGTATGGAAATAAAAAATGTGGCTAACTAGCGAACTAGAATATTGATTAAAACTAAGAACTCACGGAGCGGTTTTCACGGTTTAGTCCACGTTCAACCACCACAATCTTTACCCCAGACCATGTTGAACCCCTAAACGTTGTCCATGTTCAACCTCTGGGGGGTTGAACATGGATTTCAATACATTGGTCATCTTTTCTTTGTCCGTATTCAACCCATTGTTGTTAGGTAACTAATAATGACAGTAAAGTAATACTGAGAGCAGAAGTGTATTTATTTTCTTTAAAATTAATCTTTTACACATTTTTACAGGTATGAGTAGCTGTTGGTGAACATGATGATGAGTTACTTGAGGTTTATCATTTTGGATTGTTTGGCCTTTGTGTCAATGTTCTACATCTGACTGAGAGTACGAACAATCTGCACTTCATATATTATGAGAGTGTATGCTTTGGCAGAATGAACGCAATATTATCCGTGGTTCTTGGCAGTCTGAGCTTCTCCCAGTTGTAAACGTCCCTTTGTGCCTATTGGCCTACTTCTAGTAGAAGGAGAAATATGTTTTTTCTTACTCCTACGCTGTCCTTTTCTGTTTTTTTTTTTTGCGGGATCCAAGATAGTTGAATCGTTTCTCCGAGACTCGTCGAATTTCATTACCTCGGTGCTTTTTTGGTGGTCGCCAATGTTGATTCTGGCTTTCAGGAGTTGCAGTGGTTGGGAATAGTGTGGCCGGCTTACATACCATAAATCATCATGCGTGTGAAAAGTTTAAAAAATAAATGGACTAAATTTCTCCAGACAAAGATCTACCGTTATTTCACCACTTATTAAACGGTTTACAATATAATTTATCCTCCTGTCAATTTCAACATGTTCTGATCTTCTTTCATTCTTTTTTTGGCTTACTTTTTTTGGTAAATAGAATCCTTTTCTAAAGTTTTAAAAAATTTAACTAGATTAGAGGATTTACCTAACATCCAATTTAACATGGCGTGCCAACCTTCTAACTTATTTGTGGTGCGATGCCTTTCAGCAAAACAACACCATTTATCTTTCATTAGCTTATTCTCCAACCCACTGTTTTACAAAATAATTATTAATTTTAGTTACAGCTTCGTCACTAGGAGTATCTTCCATAATATAGAGAAATCCGTCGCTTACAGCCTCCGGAGGTAGATGAGCCAATACTGTCAGTAAAGCTGCGTGTTTGCGAGTAATTTTGTTTTTACATAACTCAAGTTCTTCTGCTTTCTTCCAAATCGCTCTATTAAAATGATAATAGCATCCTTTTATTGATGTTTCAGGAAATTTCTTTTGGATTGTTGACATAACAGCTGCTTTGAAATCAACTGTGAATTTCGTTGGATTCGAGCTTGGGATGGTTTTATTTTTTCAAAGTCACTTCAATATTTTTTTTTAAATATAACCATTAATAAAGTTATGCACTTGTAATAACCGACCAACTAGTAATGAGATAGAATAAACTCATTTGTATTTGAAAGTAGTAGGGCAAATAGAGGATAGGCAGGCAGGCTTTAAAAATGTGACTTTAAAGATGAGAAAAACTTTTGTGTTTTACTGTCCAGTGAGGGTTGAACGTGGATTAAAGACATTCAAAAATAAAAATCCATGTTCAACCCCTGGGGGGTTGAACATGGACAACGTTTAGGGGTTCAACATGGTCGGGGGTAAAGATTGTGGTGGTTGAACGTGGACTAAACCGTGAAAACCGCTCCGTGAGTTCTTAGTTTTGATTCTACAAGTTGCCCGCCGGTGCCGCGGGACCCGCAAACAACCGCGCGCGCTGCGGGTGTAAAACGCGTCGTGAAATGTGCTCTTACTTTTTGCATATAAATCTACATCCTACAGAAGCTGCGGGCCCGCAACCGCGGCGGGCGCGGGTGAAAACCGCTCCGTGAGTTCCTAGCCGAGGGTGCATCCTAAAAGTTGGCAACGTCGTAAATAGCTGTCAAATCTTCACCTGTTTTGATTAATTTGGAAATAATACTGTATGGAAATAAGAAATGTGGCTAACTAACTAACTAGAATATTAATAATGAATTGCAATTACATTGAATTTGATGTTGGACCCGTTGTAGGTGTAAAAAAGGCATTTGGAAAGATTCCAAATACTTTTTTTTATATCTAAAACTAACTATTCGTTGTTACGATATTAATATTGTTGCATTTCATAATCAATATTCTAGTTCGCTGGTTAGCCACATTTTTTATTTCCATAAAGAAATTTTATCAAATTAATCAAAACAGCGAGATATTTGACAGCTATTTACGACGTTGCCAACTTTCAGAATAAACCCTCTTTAATTTAATTAAATCATTAACAAGCAGGCACTTTTGAATTGTCGAGGAATCGGTCAGTCAGAAATATGCAGCTAGTTGCCCATCCAAAAACGTACCTAGTATGTATGTATGAAGCAGAACGGGCAAGAAACTATGGAGTTTCTTGGCCGTTCTTATCCATGGGGATAAGTACTCTTTTAAATTATACATAGGTACCTAATGTTACAAAATATTAAGTAAGTAGTTATCTACATCATTAATGTTGAATTTATAATTAAATGTAATCCTATGAATGATGTAAAAAAGAAGAGCACGTTAAAAGTGTCCAGTACTTACCCAGCAAATAGAAACAAAAAACGAAATCAAAAATAAAATAATTATAATACTCGTAAGCCGTGGCAGCGAGATGACCAGTCCCTAGTAGTCCCAAGTGTCCCATCTGACGGCACCCGGTCAAGAACCACACCGTTATTATTTATGTGATAGATACTTCCCAAAACAGGTTCATATAGGTATCTACAAAAGTCTTAAAACTAAAGATTAGCATGTCCACGCAGTCCAAACACTGGCAGGAGTTGTCAATAACAATATAATTGGGGAGCTCGTCCTCGGGCCTCCTCAATTGATAAACAAGCGATGTCGCGTCAGCAGCGAGCTCCGCCGAGCTTGCCGATGACGACACACGATGACTCGACGCGGCGACGCTCCACCCATGTTGTTCAACAACATTATCAGTTATCTATCACTTGTTAGTCATATGTGTGTGATACTGATATAACACTATCACACACATATGAACGTTCCGGTATCAGAACCAAAACGTTCATATCTGTGTGATAACTTGCTCTTCGTTCCACTCACTTTTAGTACCTACCTACAAAATTATAATTTTTTAGTTTGATTCGCAAACATAACAAATACGGCGAGTATCCACTTGGCAGGTCTGAACATAGGCTCTGTGAAATTTCGCGTATGTTCTCTCACTCACACTATGTCACCACTTGGTTTTTACAAAATATTATTGCACAGCCATATGCGCGAAGTTCGGAACTCTAAGGGTCGCGCCACACCTGCCGAACGTACCGCGGCGGAACGTTCCGTCGCGTCATGTTTGCTTGCATTTCTATGGACGTAACGTTCGGCTGATGTGTCATAGGTAACTTGAAAAACATTAGGAGCGTATTCAACCGAACGTTCCGCCGCGGTACGTGATTTCATTTCATTTCATTTATATATAAATGAAATGAAATGAAATTTATTTATTTGCCAGAGTATAGGTATTTACATAGTAGGTATCATACTTAGTAAAATAATTTTATGTGTGCAATTATTTTTATGGATCATATGGTCAGAGGGTCGTAAAAATAAATAAATAAATTTTCGGCTTTCTTCGTACATTTCATTGACAATATCGTCACATAATTATTACTTAGCGTGTCCAATAGTCGTATATAAGTACCTATATCTAAGAACTGTGCGGACGGAGTTAAGATTATTTTGATATCTCCCCATCCCATGTAGGTAGGTGCCATAATATTATGCCATGTTATGTCTGCGTCGCGTCGCGTCGTGCTGCGCCAATAATTTATTTACTTGCTGGTAAATAAATCGTTAAACCAGCAGTAAGTACCCATATTGATTATTAGGTACTTAAATCAAATAATTAATATACTTACCTGCTGGTAAATAATTCGTTTACACTCGCCACGATTCTGTAATTCGATTAGATATAGGTACTATTGCGCATTAAAATACTATTGTTTCTTTGCTAAATATAAACCGTGCCACGTTCATTTCATAGTTCGTACTTTTGTAGCGAACGTTGTCGGACTGTTGGCGACATAGATATAAGAACGTTATATTTCTATGGTCGGCGACGTTGTCTTGTAATGCATGGCCCGTGCGAATAGTCCTTCTACCAACTGGAGAGAGAAGTCATCGACCCGAGCATAGGCTTGCGGGCCGTTCGTGAGTGGATGACCCGTAGCTAACTAAACAATATGCATCTATCAAGTTCACAGGATGTATTGAGAACTAGGTTAAACAATGCTGCACTGGCAGACTGGCGAATAATCATCAAATAGATACATTGTTATGTACTTAATGTTATGTAAAACAAAGCCCCTGACGTTATTCCTGAATCCCGAGTGGAACTAAAAAGTGTGAGCTCGGAGCCCTCCTGGAGTCCCACCACGCCTTGTTATCGACCTTCATTAAATTTTTAACAAGTCACCTCATTACGGTAACGTTTATTAGGTACCCATCTCAAGTCTTTACTTCTTGAACAACATCTACTATAATAATATCCTCATTCGACAACATCTATAATTATTTAGGGCTACTAATGATTGCATCATTATTTGTTTTCCTGTTGAGTAAAAAACCTCTCGCCGGACGCTCGGGTTCGACCTTCACCAAACAACGTGCATGTCTCAACAGCCGACTTTTTGTTACTTGTGTTGTCTTGTTGTACTTATCACAAAGTTAATCATGCGCTTAGTTATCAAATAAACGCTCGACAGTGTGTCGTGGAGACAACAATATTACATAAAGCTACATGTTATAGACTGTATAGTAAATGATGGTTGTTCTGGTGAAGCAACTCATCCGAATGTGTGTTTTGGGCACACGGCGCGCGGCGGTGCTGGAGTGTGTTGTATCGTGGCGTATGAACAGAACTCGCTCGACACAGGCACGCCAGCACGTGCGACCGCAGGCACCGAGCCGGGCCGGAGCGCCGCGGTCCGACGCAGCCACTCCCACGTTTCGGGTCTGGACAGCCGAGTGATAAAACAATCCTCAACGTTATAAAATGACTTTAATTAAATTATCACAATACATTAGGTACGCACACAACCTTGTTACATACATACATCTAACAGCAGTCTGTAGCGGTCGGTCATGACTCGCGTTCACGCACTTCCAAGCGGCACTGAGGCACTATCCGAACAGGTATGTGTAGAGCACGGTGACCACGATGCCCAGCAGCACGGGGAACTTCCACGAGCTCGTGAAGCTGGCCTCGCTGTCCTGCTTGCTGTCCTCCCAGGATATCTGGCGCTTCTGTACGTTGACGCGCTCCGCCTCCACCACCTCACCCACCGCGTACTTCTTCATAAGCTCCTTCGCGTCCAGTGAGTGCCCCACGTCGTCGAAGTCCTCGGATGCGTCCTTGCCGACCACGTTCATCAGCACCTCGTGCCCGCCGGGATGTTCGTCCAAGAACTTGGTCACGTCATACACTACATTGTCGATGATGAATACGGTTTCAGTTCTGCTGCTCTTCTGGGAGACCTCCTCCCGAGTGAACTGCCTAACGGTCATGTCTGCGCGCGCGGTGTGGTCGGAGCGGGGCGATGGACTGAGCACCGACGGACGGACGGCACTCGCGGCGCTCGCGCTGCCTCCTCGCCCCGCGCCGCGCGCCGCGTCCTACTGATAACCACTATCATTACAACCTGGAGGCCAATTCTCGCGTTTACGCTCGTTCTAGTCGAATTCGAACTGCCGCTCGTCTTCCTAAGTCGCATATAAAATGGTGACTTTCCGTATTCTAGTCATTCGTACAATAAACGAGTCGAAGGAAAAAATGTTGTCATTATACGTCGCGCGAAGCGATCCATTTCACATTAAATGCTCTAAGATTTCACAAAACGATGCTACTTTTCAAACGCAACCATATATGTACCTACTTCTTGAAGTATATTAAAAATGATAAGCGTATAAAAGGTTTTGGGCAACTTTTTATTACTTACATAAACGTTTATGAATCCTACCATCATAATTATTGATTTCGTAACTCCATTAATATTTTATTATTAACATTAAAATAAGTTCTCATGCAACGGAATGCATGGCTGATGTTTATTTGTCAATGTCAAAGATATTTGTCACGTCAAATTAAAGTTATAATTTCTGTTTGTTTACATTGGTAAACAAGTAATTAAATAGAAACAGGATAACTGCCAATGATATTATAAGTGATCTGAGGACTACCACAATAACATCAAGACTTATCAAGATGGAGAAAAAGAAGAGGAAGTATGGTTGTCGTAAAGAGTGCGGTACTGCAACAACTGGAGCGTCCTGCTGCTCTAACGACGCTGGTATAACTACGTGTCCCGTTACTTTAAAAAAGCCCAAAAAATAGTTGGGAAATTTTGTGAAAACAAATTTCGCGTCGTCACAACACGAATTCAAATTTCTTTGTGGTCAAAGTACCGCACAAACATCTTTCGAAATTCATGAAGACTGGGCGAGAGGGGAAATGGTCCGGCGATTCCTAAGCTCCTGGACAGCTGGCGATACAGGACGCTGACTATTCGTGTAAACTTGTGATTATTATAATGTATTGTTTACGTATAGTATTTTTGTTAGATATATAACTTTTGCATTGAAAAAAATTAAATAAAAACATTAGAAATCTTATTGTTTGAAATGCTTTTGAAATACTGCATCATGTTAGTGGTACAATAATAATAGGGGCGTAGGTCATATCATTTCATTCTAGTGACAAAATAATCGACTCTGTAAATTCAGTATTGTATGCGCTGCTGAATGGGTCGCACCCACCTTGGATGATAGCTTGAAATGATAAGTCACGGATAGCCAAAGATGATGGTTTATTGAATATATTTAACTACCACGTAACTAATGCTATATGAATGAGTACCGCTGACTATGAATGCTGATCGTGTACTGTCACGTTACACTATAATTTGTGCAAAGTGACGGAAATGTGCTGATGTATGTAGTACGTGCGTGCCTAGTACGATACATGACTCGTAGAAGTATACACTCAAGTAAAACCACAAAAAAATCGGCACTGATTAGACCTTAGCTCTTTTTCTCTCGATGTCTGTGGATCCAACCGGGAAATGTACAGGAGCAAGGTGGGGGCACCGCGTTTGTTGCGGCTGCATCGGGTTCGACCTTTCTTGCCCTCAACCAAAGTAAAACCCTCCTGGTCTACATGACTGGTTAAGGAGTCGACAATCTTGAAAAATGATTTTTAAGTAAAAAAAAATTCGAGCACCACTTTATACGTATTTTATAAACATTTATCGAAAAATAATTCTTTATAGATTTCGTAACAAGTTGTGTATTAAAGTTAATAATGATATAATCATTTATATCTTGAACGTGTTTAGATGTGCTGAACGCGTTCAATTTCATTAGTGAAATCCGCCCTATTACTGAATGTTTTCTTTGTTCTTGGCTCTTAAGGCGCGGGACATACACAAAGGGCGAGTGGCGCGAGCGTTGTGTCGGACCAGCGGGCGCCGCCGCGCGGGCATTGCACCGCCCGTTTCATCATCATCATCATATCAGTCGAAAGACGTCCACTGCTGGACATAGACCAAGCACCGCCACTTCGACCGATTCTGTGCTTCCCGCATCCAGCGGATTCCTGCGGTCTTTACAAGGTCATCGGTTCATCTTGTGGGAGGCCTTCCAACGCTACGTCTTCCGGTACGCGGTCGCCACTCCAGAACCTTTCACCCCATCAGCCATCTGTTCTGCGAGCAATGTGTCCTGCCCATTGCAAATTAAGTTTGGCAATTCTTCTTCTTTGGTTTGGCGGATACGATCCTGCCATCATCGGTATTCAGTTTTGCAAGCTGACTCTGCTCAATAAACAGATCTCTAGCAAAGACCTTGGAGTCTTTATTCCGCTCTATCGCGTCCTTAGTGCGGTCTGCACTAAAACGGCGAATGTCACTTTTCAAGGACTTAGAGATCCGTCTACTGAGCTGCCGGGTACTTTAGCGCATCATCTGAAGACTGGAGGATCATCTTGCGCCTCTCCTTCATGAGCTGTATAGTAGGATCAGAGAGCTTCTTGTTTCTATTTGTACGACGGGTCTTAAAGATCTTGAACCCGACCGTATGGATAATTTCTAAAATCGTCCACGGTGCTCCCTAGGCACTTGAAACGATTCTGAAGTTTGAGCTGAAAGCTCTCGGGGTTTAGGACTTGGGTAGTTGCCGGGCGGAGCGTAGACTTCATCAGTCGAGATCTTTCCAACTTGACTTTTAAGTTCTATATGCCTCTTACTATGCGGTGATCACTTCCGGTTTTCACCGCATTGATCACAGAGACATAATTGAATACTTGCTTTTTGTCGACATTATGGGGTCAATCTCATTTTTGTTGCACCATCAGGGTTCTGCCAGGTCCACTTTCTGTGCTGACGTTTTCTGAAGAAGGAGTTCATCATAAAGAGGCTTTCCTTCTCCATAAAACTGGCAAGTAGGTGACCCCGGTGGTTCCGACGTCCAACTCCAAATTGCACTCGCAGCTCATCAACGTTTCGTTTGCCCAGTTTCGCGTTGACGTCCCCCATGACAACGGTGAAGTGAGTTTTAGACCCATGCATGACTCTAGAAATATCCTCATACATGGTCTCCACCTCATCGTCGGGTGTGACGAGGTCGGGGCGTTTTTGGTGCTTGTCAATTTTTAGGCGGTTTGCCATTATCGCCACGCTTGGCAGGCGGGCTGGCGATCGCAGTATTGTGTTGAAAATGCATAGAGAAGACTGCTGCCCATTCTCTAGTAAGCCTGTTTCATATTTCATACAAAATGTATAGGAACGACACACAACTGACACAACGCCTGCGCCGCACCGTGAATAAAATAAATAAAATAAAAACTTTTTCATTCAGACTTATTAGAATATTTATATTTAATAAGCTCTCCTTTATATTTGCTACAACAGAATGCAATGCTGATTTGTCAATGTCATAGATAATAGCTATTAAATGTCAACGATTTTAGTCACGTCATAATTAAGTGTAATCAAATAATAAAAACAGATTTCCTACCAATGATTAAATTGAGTAAACTGATGAATACCGAAATAATATCAAAGCTTATGAAGATAGAGAAGAGGAAGCGTGATTGCCGTAAAGACCGGACCGAATCACCGGCTCTCATAATACTCTCAGGATGGCTGCTGCGACCTACCAATTCCAACGACGCAGCTGAGGGTCAAGCAGTAGAAGGCTCATTACAACACGATTTTTTTTTGTGGTGAAATTTCTGGACAACGTTTGTCGAAATTCATGAAGACTGGGCAAGAGGTGGTGTAATGATCCGGCGATTCCTAAGCTGGCTACTAAACAGCGCGATACACATGACGCCGACTAATCGCGTAAACTCAAAGAGATTTAAGATACTAAATAATTTAATGTCTTTGTGTAAACTAGTGATTCTTATAATGCAAAGTTATAATGTAAAAGCATAGTATTTTTGTTAATTATAAGTTTGATATTGAAAAACAATTATACATGTTTGAAATCTTTATTGTTTTTTGAATGTTTTTGAAATTCTGCATCATGTTTTTGGACCTGTTGTAAAGTTGTAATACAATAATAATAGCAATATGTATAATAATTTGGGTGGCAAAAGACCCTTTACATAAATATATCACAGACTAATTAGACTTGGGTTTATATTACACCACAAACACAATTATTATCACACCACACTTGGGTTTGGTAATGCTTCCCTGTAACATCTACATGCAACTCTCGCCTGGTGAAATTCGGGTGTTTGTATGCCAGCCTTTTGCAACCCGGGAACCTCGATGATGAAGGACTTAAAATTTATAGTACAGTTTCATTCTCGTCAGCTTCAGCAAAGCCCTTAATTCGGCACTGATTAGACCATGGCTCCTCTCTCAATGTCTGTAAGTACAACCGGGAAATATGCATGACGATGGTGAGCACTAGCGATGCAGCTCAAAAATTGCTCCGTGATCGACTTTTCTTGCCGTCAACTATAGTAAAGCCATCGTCGTCCACTTGACTGGTTTTAGAAGCCTTCCGTTTCAAAATATATCTCAGATGTTCTTATCAATCGACGCCACACAAGCAGTGGATAGTTGACAACTTTGGCGGACGCGTGAAGTATTTTTTCGTGTATTTTTCCTTGTTGTGGCGATCGCAACGTTTTCTAAGATGTTTATGAACTCGTAACGCATTTTGTAAAAAAACATTTATTATTTTCTTCCGCATTGACTAATTGTGAATGACACAACAACTGTTTGACGTTGGTACGCCGTTCGAAATGACGTCATGAACGTTTCGACTGGTACCGACCACTCTTTGCAAGTCGCATGTAAACTATGCATTTTGCGTGGTTTTCCTGCGACAAATGCTCGAATCGATATGGCGAGAATAGCTGTACGAGTGAAAACATGATTTTTACGAGTGAAAACATGATTTTTACGAAGGAAAAGTACGAATCGAGCGACAATAACGAATGTAAGATGCGCGAGAATTGCCTTCCTGAATCATCTCTCATGCTGACACGGCAATTCTCTCTCAGATAAATGAGATGTATGTATTTATCTACCTACCTGTCTCTATCTAATCCTACTCTGTACATACCTACTCACTACTGTGTGTATAAAAGCATTTTGAATTCACAAAAGTGTTAATAATCTTCAACAGCTAAACTGTATCGAACTGGTGCATCCACCACCTTCGGCAACCTTCGTAAAATGAAAGTACGTAGTATAGTTAAGTAAGATTGCGACTTGTAAAAAGTTACCAAAAGAGCAGTTTATCCCAGAAACTAAATAGTAGCGCCCATAAGATTACATGGTTCAGAAGCTACTGCCGCTGCAACCGTCGCGTCGCGTGCCGTGCTAACGATCAGCTGCAAATCAATTACGTACACGCACAGCTTGTCTTTTACATACAAGTCGCACCTGCCACACCTGCGCACCGAGCATGGTCTACTGTGAGATAGCTTAAATCACACATTTTATCACAATTTGGGCGATAAAACAGTTTTGTCACAAATGCTAGCACGGCGGCGTGAGATAATCTCTTGACTTGTGACATAACTTCTTGACGTTTATTTGGGATTCTATGTCTTATTTGCTAATATGGGCGCACCAATTTTGTCACAAAATGCCACTTATTGACTGTCGTCCGTACGTCAAAAGTTAGATTAGTTCACAACAAAATTAAAAGTTGTAAGACTGTATGAACCTGCACTATAAAAACGTATTATTTTATTTGGTCGCATATTCACTGATCATAGACCATGGACTTATTATACAAACAGAACTGAGCTCTCCGAAAATCGTATCATACAAAAATGAGCCATAAACAGTGGACCTTAGGTTTACTTTTGTTAAGCATCTTAGCCGAGGCAAAACGAGCCGAGAGAGATAGCCGAGCCGAGGCTGCTGTCCCTTTTTCTCAATTGCCAAAAGATAAAAATGTTAAAGATGGTAGAAACATGGGTAGAAAATATTACACTAACTGCAAGTGAAATTAGTAAAAATATTTTCAGCTTTTAGATTAGTTTTAAATCATTTTATTTATATTTTTACAATCTGTACATAAAGTAAATCATTTATTTAAATATAATAATCAAAATAATATAATTGTTTGGTAGGTATCATAAAATTACTCTGGTAACAATAAAATCTGACAATCAATGGTGTCATGTGTGGTGTCATGGCGTTCTGTTATTTTGTGGAGACGGATAACGCATTTTAATTTCACTATTTCGCAAGTTCAATATTCTTAGTAACTTAATTTCAATATTTTTGTAACATATCAATAATTTGAAATCATTTAGTGTCAACCGGACACAAATTATTTCAAAACGAACTTCCCTGGTTGTTATAGCAATGTTTGGTCGCCCTATTAGAAAGAGATAAACAGCCTCGGTATACATTATCTCTCTCTGCTCGTATTTTTGGTACAAGAGCTCAGTCCTGTTTGTATAATAAGTCCATGTCATAGACATTTTAATTTTTTTAATTTACTGTGTCACACTATGAAGTTAGCTACAAGAAAGGCATGTCGCGCCTCAGATTTTATCACATGGTTGAACCGTACTAGCATTTAAGACAAATTATAAGACATGATAAAAATCATCTTAGGTACGCCTGTGTTAGCACCGCTGTGTGTGCTGACAATACGCGTGTGTGTGAGTGCACCAGCGCGGCGGCGGCGCTGTCACGGTAATATTATCTGTACCACAGATACAGATCTGTACAGTATTATAACTCGGCCGTCTCTTAGAAATAAATGCCTACAGCCGCGCGGTACGTACGATAGGGCTGCCCGCCTCCAGCATTTTAATTACATTTGCCTACTTTGTGTTTCCATTTTGTTTTGTGATTGTAAATATACTTTTGCACGACTCTTAATGCGAAGCATTAGTGTGCTCTACGATCGAAAAAAAAATTTTGCCCCATTTCTGTAACTGTTTTTATTGTTACACTCCTGCTAGTACACAGAACCTACTTAATTTATATACCATTGTACAGATGATTAAATGGAGATTAATACTGTACTTTATAACAATTGATTTAATGGACACAGGATAGTGGTCAGACCAGTACACATTATAATCAACCCAGATGTCTGTAACAGAGGGCCACGCTGCACTAGTAACAATTATGTGGTCTAACCAACGCTCACAACCATGCGATTCACTCACAAAAGTGTGCGTATCAGAGTCCACCCCACATTTAACAATGTCGGCACATACCCAGTCCAGGTCATCACAAAAACTGACTAGCTCATTATAAAAGTTCTCATTTGGATGTGCATTGAAGTCCCCAAGAACATAAACATAGTCTATACCACATTCTTCAATTATAGCATGTATAGCGCCCATGCATGCATTGGGTTAACTCAGTCATGTTTTCCGCACAGTCTGTAGGCATGTATACCGATACACACAGTATGGGACGAACACTAGTCACTATTTTGATTGCACATATCCTGGGGTTGTTACATAATTACATTCAATAACCGTAACTGACGGGAACGAACTTTTACGCCACAATATTGCTGTTCCTCCATGAGGTCTGCCACGGAGTATTCCAGCAGATGTGTCCACTGCTGAAGTTCCAGTATAGCCAAAGTCAGTATTGATACCGCTGAGCCATGGTAAGTCACAAGGCAGTAGCCAAGTTTCTTGAAGAGCAATTATGTCTGACACCAATGTTAGTCGTCTAACATATTCAATCGATCGCTTAACATTTTTGCAATTTAATGTACTGAAAGTACAACTGGTGTTGTTGTCATCCATTTATATTATATGATAGGTTGCAAAACATTTCCAACGCGTGTATTAGGTACTGGTTACCTTCCCAGCGTTATCACGACTAAATTCTACAAAACGTCGGCGCGTCGATACAGGATGTCATCGGGCCAAAAATTCTCATCCAAAACTTGACAATGTGTCAATTTTTGTACAGTAGCATTACAAAGAACTAGATCTAAAGTTCTAGATTTATTGTTTGTAAGGTAATTATACTGGCCTAGGTCGTTCATAGAAATATAATCTAAAAAGTGTTTGGTAACATCGTTGTTGTTGACAGGGCAAGGAGTAGTGTGACTCACCTGGCTTTCCTCATTTATTTTCCACGTTATACTACTAAGATTAAAGTCACCGATAATAACAGTACGTTCGTTTTTGTCCAGGGCAATTTGAGCTGAGTCCAAGAAAGCTTGGATAGTTTCATATGTTATCGGGGGAGGTAGGTATACGCTACAGATGTAGATCTTGTTTTTCTTATTCCCGGCAGAATCTGAGTCGACGGAGATCCACAAATCTTCGTACTGACTTTCTAAGTGTGGCATTCTACATGAATTTAAGTGTCTAGCTACAGCTATTAAAACGCCGCCTCCGTTTTTACGTGCTCTGTATCTACTGGACTCGCGATCTCGCCTGTAAATTACGTATCTGTCATCAAATAGTTCCGAGTCGTAGATGCCGCCGTTCAGCCAAGTCTCCGAAAGCACTACAATGTCGTAGTCTTGAAGAGACATGTTATGATAAAAAGTTTCTGTTTTAGTTCTTAAACCGCGTACGTTCTGATAGTATATCTTCAATGAGTTACTGAATGTTAACAGGTTGTATAACCTGTTAACATTCAGTAACTACCTATTCAGTACCTACTTTGCAAGTTTATGTGTATACATAAACTTGCAAAGTAGGTACAATAATAAAACCAAAAAAAATATCTATGTAACTAACAGTTTGTAAGACCTCCTGACAAGTGATTACAATACGCTCAGATTGATCGTTCCTCTTCTTAAAGATTCTGCCATTACGCACCCACACTTTGTAGCCAAGCTCTTTGCCTCGAAGTCTTGCCTATTCATTGAGACCATTCCAATGAGCCCAAACACGATACCATTGCTGTAAATTGTTGAGGAGTTGGGTATCCTGCAAATACCAGATAATGCTGCAGCATCAGTTCAAGGTTACTATGTTATTCTAATACCATTGAAGTAACAGATTACCAAATTTAAATTCAATCAGACCTGTGGAAGATGCTAAAATCCATTCATCAATAAGAAAAGACCTGATAATCTTCAAACAACTGAATAGATTTTTTTTAATCATAGCTAAGAACACTCCCGATTAAGTCACCTTTCAAACAAAACAAAAAAAATCTAAATCGGTTCAACCGTTTGGGAGCTACGATGACACAAACAGATACACAGATACACAGATACACGTTAAACTTATAACAAAAAAAAAAAAAAAAAAAAATATTATGTCCAGTACCTATATGTATACTGTATAATCTGTGTTACTAGCTAGTTTCCAATAACCTTAAATAGTAATCTATGGAAAACGTAGTGGGTAGCATAATTGTTATTTATCGATATATTTATGACATTATGACTATACTTTATTGTGCTACGGTTTACTTATATAAATAAATAAATAAAAATGATGGTCTGCAGCTGTCAGTTGCTGTTGGTGCTGTTTTTACCGCTTCCTTGTTAGTAGAATTACCCCAAAAAATAACCGAATGTTTTTTTTGAGTAAAATTTTTAAACTGTAGTAAGTAAAATGTTTAAATTGTTAAATAGTAAGTAAAATGTTTAAACTGTTAAATAGTAAGTAAAATGTTATAAACGAATGTTTAAATTGTTAAATAGTAAGTAAAATGTTTAAACTGTTAAATAGTAAGTAAAATGTTATAAACGAATGTTTCCTGAGTAAAAATTGGTCACATCAATATTTTAGGTAGGTTAGGTACCTATTTTCCCGCCAGAGCACAGAATAAATAATAAGAGCCCGAAGAGCCCGCTTCAGCTTTCCACTATGTACCTATTTGTACACTAATTATTAATTGGTAAGTACCTCCATTATAAGTTGCATTCACATTCTTTAAGATAATAATCGATCCGCAAAGAATGCCAAAAACTTCATCGTGTACTTAATTGTATGGTATGGTATCAATCGATCTCTCATTTGTAGGTCACTGTCTCAGACTAAATAAAAAACCGTGACATAGCGCTGCGAACAAGACATAGCGCTGCGAACAATACATAGCGCTGCGAACAATACATAGCGCTGCGAACAAGACATAGCGCTGCGAACAAGACATAGCGCTGCGAACAATACATAGCGCTGCGAACAATACATAGCGCTGCGAACAATACATAGCGCTGCGAACAATACATAGCGCTGCGAACAATACATAGCGCTGCGAACAATACATAGCGCTGCGAACAATACATAGCGCTGCGAACAAGACATAGCGCTGCGAACAAGACATAGCGCTGCGAACAATACATAGCGCTGCGAACAATACATAGCGCTGCGAACAATACATAGCGCTGCGAACAATACATAGCGCTGCGAACAATACCACGGGAAAATGTTTGTTTAAGAAATTGATATAATGTTTAATGTTTGTTTAAGAAATTGATATAATGTTTAATGTTTCTGTATTTACTTGGTTTATTACTTGACGACTTTTGAGATATACTCGTATTTAGGTTTTAATATTTATTACACAATACTGCGCTACAAGCTACAAGCATGCCGAAACTACACCTCAGTAAGTGCACACAATGTAAGTCTAGGAAACCAGCCTCCCGTAATCATGTTCACGTAAGTATATATATTCTATTCTATTATGTATTTTGTTACATCTATATATATAAAACAAAAGGCCGCAGGAGTTCGGTGGATGCGGGAAGCACAGAATCGGTCGAAGTGGCGATGCTTGGTCCCAGGCCTATGTCCAGCAGTGGACGTCTTTCGGCTGATATGATGATGATGATGATATAAAACAAAGTCGGGTTTGTTGGAACACTTATAACTCAAGAACGGCTGAACCGATTTTCATGGTATTGGATTTGTTGGATTTGTCTCCACCCCGAATAGCAGAATAACTATTAAAACATAGGAAAAATATCCCGAAAAAAAAAAAGATATGAAGAAAAATCATGTTTTTATAAATTTTGCACTTATTATATCCTGGTACAAATGTCATAAATCCTAACAAAAAGTACTAGGCTTGCATAAATTCACGACAATATTTTAATTTTTGGAAAATCCACTGGAAAAGTAGATATATTTATCAAGACCGTTCTGAGCAGTAACCTAACAAAAAGTACTAGGCTGGCATGAATTCACGACAGTTTTTTTTTTTTAAAATTCCACTGGAAAAGTAGATTTATCAACCCGGTTCTGAGCAGTAAACTAATAAAAGTACTAGGTCTGCATGAATTCACGATATGTAGCAGGTAGGGTAGGCAGGTAGGATAGGCAGGTAGGGTAGGCAGGTAGGGTAGGCAGGTAGGGTAGGCAGGTAGGGTAGGCAGGTAGGGTAGGCAGGTAGGGTAGGCAGGTAGGTAGGGCAGGGTAGTATAGGTAGGTATGGCAGGGTAGGGTAGGGAGGTAGGGCAAGGTAGGAAGATAGGTAGGTGCGCCGTAGATAAGTACTTAGTGCTACCCGTGTGAAGCCGGGCGGTCAGCTAGTACTTAATAGAACAATATTTCCTTTAATATTTTATGTGTTATTTTTAGTTGTTGTTTATTTATCACCGAAAGGAACTTTGAGGCGGGTTCCAGAAAATTTGAATAAATATTGAATAATGAGATTGATTGTTTTTTTTTTAGTTGCGGTAAATATTCCAACTTCATACAAACGGACGAAGCGCGACTGCGCGAGCTATACGAGTACCTACGCGCCTCGATCGGGGTATGCGCGCGGTATGCAAACAGTCGCGACTGTGCCGCAGTGACGAACGAACGAACGGTGTGTTGTTTTTTTAACAAGAACCGTGCGATTTTTACACAACAAAATAAATTCAAGTATATTAAGACCCAATTTCACCAAACACAAAAATTAGCTAACAGATCATTAAACTCGGGTTACTGCTTTGATTGGCTCACTGACATGACATTGTGTTTAACAGTCTGTTATATCTAACAGAGTATGGTGAAATTGAGCCTAAGTAGGATATATTGTTGCTGTTTTTGGTTGCATGAATTTGGCAATAACGCATCCAGAGATACTTTTTTTAGATTACCTGGAAACTCTGAAAGGTAAGACTATAAAATAATTTTACTTACTGGTAGGTAGGTACATAATGTGTGTCTTTTTAATGGATAAGTATTTCCTATTATCTCCCAAAAAAAAGATGTCTGGATCAATAAATAAAGTGAATAGAGTAAAGGAAAGTGATAGACACGAGTGAAATAGGTTATTTTTTTATTTTTTTTTGGGTGGGAAATCATCAAATGACTTCTCCCGCTCTGGGCGGAGCGGAAGGGCGTGTCAGACTTTTACTGACTAAAACCCACCCGTGTTCCTTCCCTTGCCTAGACCGGGGCCACGGTTTCCCCTTAGGACTTATCCGCAACCCCAGTGGTAGGCATTGGCCCTAACGGACCCCTTCAGCTTCGCTGACAACTCTTTGAGGCGCGCGTGGAACACTACGCGCCGTCGACCCGGGCTTGGTCCTGATCGGACGGAGAGCTACCCATCACTCTCCGTCCGCAAGCCCGCGCCTATGGTGGCCGGAAATCCGCGATGGATTCCCGACGCCCGGGGCGTCTACTACCGCGGCGGCTAGGGGCTCGAGGGAGCGACCTTAGTCTCTGCCTCTCGCGCCCCGCCTCCTCCTTCACGAGCATTACTGCTTCGCAGAAGGAGGTGACAGCCTGCCATGCCCTCTCGCTCCGCACCATGGCCTGGACCAGGGCCGGACGTGAGAGGTCACTGCCGCCGATCGCCTGCACGAGGACACGGCGGTGCTCCACCCAAGCCGGGCAGACCGCCACCGTATGCTCCACCGTGTCCTCCGGGCGATCCAAGCAGTGGTGACACCCGGGCGTTTCCTCCTGCCTGATCTGAAACAGGAACCTCCCGAAACTACCGTGTCCGGTGAGGACCTGCGTCAGGCGGTAGGTGAGGGCGCCGTGGCGCCTCTCTAGCCACTCCTCAAAGAGGGGACTTATCGCCGCAATTGTGGCGTGCCGAGAAATAGGTAGATACGCTTGTTTTAAAACCTCGGGCATGTGTGTTTTGTTTTGTTATTCAATTCACAAAGTATTTTATTTGTGTACTTATATAAAAATAGTTTGGAAAATCCAAAAGTGCACGCCTCATAAATAATAATAAATAAAATCTTTTATTTCGACCAACAGTGGATCATAAACAAAAAATACAAAATTACAAAATAAATCAAAATAAAAACACACAAAATTAAAACACATACATACAATATAAAAAGACAAAACATATTACATATCTCGATTGCCTAGCATGTGAACCATACAGCAATGGTTCAGGTACTGGCAATCGAACCTCTGCGCGAATGCGCTCAGGATGCCGCTGGAGCTAGCCCGAACCCTGCGAACCAGGGATGTGCATCGTTTTCGCATAGTAGCATAAAAACAGTCTACTTGCGACTCGGCGAACATACCTGATGCGCTACAGAATCGGGGCAGCCCCATCAGCACCCTGAATGCATTATTATATTGCACACGCAAGGCGTTGTACTGTCTGCGCGTGTATGAGACCCACAGGCTGCTCGTGTAGAAAGATGTACAATATGCTCTGAACAATGTAGTTTTCACTTCAGTGGTACAACGAGCAAACCTGCGGGCCATCATATTCGCCCTAACAGACAACGCCCTGCGTTCTCGCTCTATGTCCGCATCATCTTTCAGATCAGAGGACATCATATGTCCAAGATATTTAAAATGTTCATACATAACACTCATTCATAAACGAAAAAGAAATTCAAAACATAGTTTTTAACAAAAATGAACAATTTATCACTTTTCATGAAGTCGTAATGTCAAAGACTGTTACTTGGCGGTTGCTAAGCAACATCAAGACAAAGGTTGAAAATATTTAGATAAAGATATTATATTTTAGTTAGTATTTTATTAATTATAATTAAACTACTTTGAATAAAAGAGCCATTTTCAATAGGGTTCCTTCTACGGCTGAAACGAATGTATAAAAAAAAATTGACTCAATTAATTGATTTTATCGCAAGCTACAATGTTTTCAGGGTTCATAAATTGACGGACAGGATTTTTTTTTCAACTATTTTGATGCTTTTTCCATTTCTGCTGCATTAATGTACATTACACAAACATACATTTATAATACATGCATACTGATACGAAAAATACTAAATATAAGCATACACACAAACATTACCTTCACGAAAAGAAAAAAAAAACATAAAATGAAACTGAGACGTGAATCAGACTTACTACAACTATACTCACCCCGCACGAACTATAGCAGGAAAAGTATCATTTAAAAAGGATCCAAATGATATAAGTAATAAATTACCGAAATGCATCACAGAATCCAAATCCATGACTACTTTTAAAAAACTACTCAAACTGTACATCATAAAAAACTCACATTCTTTATAATAATTTCGAGCCACATCCAGCTACGCTTATCTGTGTTGAACGGAAACTTACTTGTTTACGTACTTATTTGATGTTTTGAGCCCGTATATCAAGCGAACATTGAGTTATTTTTTCCTAACTACCCACAAATTATTTATTGTACAATGTCTAGTTTTTGTAAAATACCCAACAATATCGACTTATGTTTTAGTTTTAATATTCTCATGTAAGTGAATGTGTATTATTATGAGAATTTTATCTCAAACCTCAGATTTATGGCAGCGGCGCGCACAGATAGCACTAAGCCTGCGGCGGAGTGCGTCTACCGTGGCCGCGTGGCCAGGGCGCCTTCTCGCCGACGACGCGACGAGACGTAATGTTGCTAGCTGAATTATTATATTTATATAAACATTCGGGACTAGTATTGTATTTATTTATGCTGTTTTTGTTTCTTATTTATATTGTATTGCACTACATGCTGCACCGCTCCGGCTTGACGCCATCACTTCAGCGCCAGCTGTCCCTGAAATCCAGCGCTCGGGTTCTGTCATGCATGGGGCTGTGTTGTTATGCTGAGCGGTGACACTTGTATTTCCCCCAATAATGTTCTTGTCGAGTATTAATTTTCTTTATTTGCGTCATAACCACCGCAGCTAAGCATATTTTCTTTATTTACCTATACACAAATGTACGCAATCTATCTACTCACACACATACACACTCTCATACTACACTCTCCCTTACACTACACTACATGAATTTCTCCACTCACACATATTACAGTGATTACAGCAGAGAAAAATGGATAATATTTATAATACATAAGTACATAGTTAAGTATTTGGTTTTCTTTCTCATAATGAAGTTAAGTTAATTAAGTTATTTTTGGTTTGCATTACCTATTGTCATTTTTATTTAAGTATTATTATTATGACATAGTTTTTAAGCTTACCAATAAATAAGTTTGGCTTCACAATGTGCCTGGCCGGTAGGAAGGAACGCTGACACCTGAGATACAGGACTCGTCCTAGTTCGGGTGTCTGCAGTTTCACGAAACTGAGCATGCTGTACTAGTCTAATACTTACATATAGTAAGACATTGTTAATTTTTCTCTCCTTATGTATTAGGATTATGAAATAAATTATTAAATTAAGTCGAACTCTGTTAGATGGCGGCATAACAGCACACTCGCGATTTAAAATTCCAATTCAGATGTAGATTCTACTTCTCAATGTCGTTAGGGTCACCGGCCGCTAAGTTATTGAAGAAAACTAATTTAACGATTTGGGATGAAGCACCCATGACTAAATGTCATGATATTGTTGTAGTTGATCGACTCCTTCAAGATATCATGAAAAATAAATTACCTTTTGGAGGCAATATTTTATTACTCGCAGGAGATTTTCGTCAGATCTTACCAGTTGTAGTTAATGGGTAACGAAATGATATTATTAGAAGCTTCAATTAAACACTTTCATTGTTGCCAAACTTTACTCAACTCCAATTGGCTCATAATATGAGAGCTCACGATGATTTAAAGTTTGCTAAATGGGTATTAAAGGTATGCGATGGATCAGCTAATGAGGATGGCGACGATCATATTGAACTGCCTCTGCGATGCATTGTAAATAATTCAATTGTAGACCATATTTTTTGTGTTAAAAGGGGACAAACTAATATTTTGTTCTTCCAGGGCGTTTCTATAGTAATCCTGAGCTTAGCGAGGAATTCAATAGGTATACGCCGCCCGAGAACAAAATATTTTGTCCCCGAGTGATACACATAATTTTTCATCACTACCTATGAGAAAAATCAAAAGCTAGGTACTTACTTACTCGATTTTTTACAGAGCGTCGAGCGCCTCCAACCTAACTACGCAAATCAGTACGCTATCGCTATCAAAAGCACGGAGTGGACCAATCAGAAGAGAGAAACCTCAAATTCCTTAGGGAACAAAGTTGACTTTGCTCCCGCTATCCTCTATAGGCAATTGTCGTTTTTCGAATAGGTGTGATGAAAAAAACATTTTCAATGTATGGATTGCTTGAAAGGTCTTCTTCTTAGCGTGTCGATGGCAAAAATAACACGAAATAAATACATATTATTAATATAATTATGTTCTAAGTTTTTTAAATTTGTTTGGCCCAAAACTCAGCAACGCGGATACCGTTCGCTGACGCTGCCATTAGGTCCTCAGGTGTGCAGGTGACAGGGCATGCGGAGCAAGATGGGAGGTGAGCCATTGTTTGTGGAGAGACGCCGCATACACACCGAAGGTCTGAGCCGTCCATGAACCCCCACTTGAGGAGGTTGTCCTTGCTACGACCTACTTGGGAACGAAGTCTATTAATGTTTTCCAAGTAGGCCACGGTAACTTGTGCCCGGGTGGGAGGCTCTCTGATGGATCAATGAAGGAATCAGGGGGCTTAAACAGTTCTTGCCAAAGATCACATCTTGCTGTGGAGGGGTTACCATCGGCAGGACTCACGCACCCAATAAAATTTTTGCGGCTTTTAAGCCTTTGCGGAACTGGTTTACAGTTGTACATTGGATGGCGTGAGTCATCTTGTAACTTCGCTCTCTCGATGCGGCTGGCTATAGTCCTACGGATTTCCGGAGGCGCGATGCCAGCCAGTGGATTAGTGGTAATTTCGAGTGAATTTGCATATTTCGAGGGTATTCTGGGAGAACCGGATAAGTAGCGATTACTGTTATTTTGAGAAAAAGGTATTTAAAGATTTGGTTGATCATAGGTCAACGACGAAGCATAATTCACTACTTGTACTTAGATACATTATCTAAGTTTGTTTTGATACATTAATACAGGGTGGCAGGGACATCGACGCGAAGCCTGTTACCATGGATTCAGTACATAATTCTGAACCCCCCTGCGTTGAAATTTTTCGTAGGTTATTAAAAAAAAAATCAGCTGCTCCATACATTTTGACCGCGTAGGTATTGCACTTTTCTATGAAACAGCAGATTTTTTTTGATTTCGATTTCGATGTCCCTGACACCCCGTATATGCAATAATTGTATATTACTTTTTTTAATAACCGACGAAAAATTTCAACGCAGGGGGGTTCAGAACCATGTACTGAATCCATGGTAACCGGCTTCGCGTCGATGTCCCTGCCACCCTGTATTCTTTACCCGGAGGAAAAAACCGTTGTGAAAGCTTCGGCGGCAGTTATGGTTTTGCCAGATGAAAAATGCGACGAAAACTAAGTATCCTATGTTTATAACAAATTTTTGCACTTATTTGGTTCTGCCAGAATACCCTCGATTTCTAGAGTGTATAGGCAAGGGAGGGTAAGTATTTTATGTTCTTGGAAATGAGGTTTGCAACTGTCGGTGTCTTCTATATTTACAAGGATTCTTATTAGTCTTTTTTGCAATGTGAAAAGTGTCGGTGCATCTGTGCTGTTTCCCCACAATATCACGCTAGGGCTTTCAAATACCGATTTTTTCAATACCGGTATCAATACCGGTATTACGGTATTAATACCGGTAATCCGGTATTGAACGTAAGTTTAATTAGGACATTAATAAAACCATTGAAATACATGTTTTTATTTTCAAATCCGTCTTTGTTCTTATTATTGAAAAAAAAAATACTTTTTATACATAGCTCTCTTATATAACAATTTGGTATTGGTTGATTATTTTGGTAGGTCTAGGAATTAGGAACGTAATCAAAACTTAATACTTATTATAGTCTTTTTGCAGGAAGGCATTTCACAAACACTTTGTAAAGTACAATATCAAAATAATAAACTTATTTAAATGTCGTCATGTCTCACGTAAAATCAACATACGTATCATTATTTGTGTTCTTTTCTTATTTAAATCGACATGCTCGTATTGCATCCATTGACATAGTTAGTATTGTAGCCCATTGCCTACAATATTAACATTTGGTGTAATAATATTATCACATTTTATGTTTATTGTGTTTCCAATGATTTGACAATAATCTGTAAAATTTATAAAATAGGATTATAATGATATTTCTAACGTAAAAAACATTAGAAATATCATTAAATTATTTATTTATTTATTTAACCATTTATGTACACATATTTAAAAACAGACAAGAAGAAAAGAAGAGAAAAATACGTACAAAGGTTCGTATGTACGTATTATGTTAATTGATTATGATTTGCATTTCGATGTGACGGCAAAACATGGAGAACTAACTTAAATGACAACACCTGTGTACAAATTAACCCATATTTATAAAGAAATAAATGATTGATTGATTGAACTAACTATCGTCAATAAATCGTATTAAGTACAGCTCGATTTCGGGCATTGTCTCAGGCGGGGCGCGGGAGAGTAAGCTAAAGATAACAGCGGAACGCTTGCGTTGGTGAAAACAAGTGTGAGAATAAGATCACATTATTCACATCTAATGTTTGTAATACCGTGATCACGGTATTGGGGCGTCATTACCGGTATTGAAAAAGGCCAAAATAAAATCCATGATCACGATATTACGGGATCCCGGAATACCGGTATTAATTAAAAGCACTACTCCAGTACTAAGTATTATAAATGCCTATTTCCATTTTCCACTCTTACAATAAACTCTATATCAGTGCTGGAAGAAGCTTGGGTCTTACTCTTCACTTCCCTTTGAGTTTTAACTTCTATTTCTGCCTCCAGTTGTTTTTAGATGCTAAATTCAAATTTGATGCTAATTGATTCATTCATTGGGACTAATGAAAATGTAACAACTTGTCTAAATAAACCACGAGATAATTAAAATACGCAGTTTTTATAACTTACCCAGATAAAAAATTGTTTGGAAATACAGGGTGTTTGGTGCAACGTGTGCCAAATTGAAATGGTCGACTGAAGGGGTCATCTGCTATCCTTTCACACCCCTTAACATCTCTCATGCCTTGTGGTCTTTTTTTTATAGTATTTTTATTGTTTTATTAAAAAAAGACCCAAATACATTCAAACACAATTTTTTTTTTTAAGTATAAGGTGACTCCGAATTTTAATTTTATTTAGATGTGTATTGTTTTAGAGTACTTTTAAATACAAAATTAGTGACATTAGTCATCTAGTTTTATTTTTATTTACTCGTAAAGGTAAAACTTAAATTAAAGCTGTACATGTTACATACCTCTACCATGAGTTGCCATCGAAAATTTACTCGCTAGCGCTAGCGTATTAACCCGTTCAGTGCCGGGAGCCCTCCTGGAGGGTTCACCTAGTCGCATATGGAATACCGGGAGCCCTCGCGGTGGGCTCATTTTAAATGTGTTTTTTCTTAGCGAATACAGCTGGCATTATAAACCGTGATAATAAAATCTGATATTATAATTTAATTACTCGTATCAATAAAAAAATTGTTCACTGTTACAAATATTCACACAAATTAACTTCGTTTTACAGTGGTTTATAATACGGTTTTAAACCTAATGCCGTAGACCGTCCGCGATGGTTAACTTTAGCGCAAACGAAATGCCGGTGACCCTCCCGGAGGGTTTACTTCCAATATGTATGGCGGCATGACGTATGAGCTCTATGAAAAGCGGGTGGAGTTGGAAGTGTTGACGTAGATCAAACTGATTTCGATAATGCTCGCACCATGAGTTTTACGGAGTCTCATGCAGGCGCTAAGGTAAGCTCGATAGATCGTGTCACCTACAGTGTGACCATTTCATAAATGGCGAATCTGCCACAGACTGGCCAAAAAAACTACCAAAATCTGCCACACTTGGCGCCAAAAATGCCAAAAATATGCCTTCATGGAAACGGAAAAAATACACGCAAATTCAATGAAATATCATTAATCAACAAAAATAATTAACAATTTTCTTATGCATTATTATACCTAATAATAATAAAAAAAGGAAAATTCTAATAAGGTTATGTGAATTTCCTTGAAGTCTTTTAAATCTGCCAAAATCTGCCACTTTTGTAAATCGTCAGCAGGATCTGCCACAGACAAAATTTTGGAGCGAAATCTGCCAAAATGGTAGAAATCTGCCACACTGGTCGTCTAGCTAACTTCACTCTTATGTTTTGTTTCTATCTTTCTCAGTAATAAGAAGAGGGAACGGCTTATATGATCAAAACGTCACATAAGTAGTGATGGGTTGGGAGAATATTCTCACACGGAGAATATTCTCGGATCGAGAATGTTCTGCAATATTCTGAAATATTCTTTTCGACGGAGAATATACGAGAATTTAAAAATGGAAGTAATATTGCTAAATTTTAATACAATAAGTTGCGATTTCAAGGTCTAAAGTAAACTTCTATTGTTGTTATTTAATACTTTACTCGAAAAAACGTTACTGTATTATGTTTCGGACTGGAAATGGCGCCGATTCTCTTGTACACCGAACTAAACTATCACTAAAATTCCTTACTTTTGGCTATGAGAATCTTAAAGCTATTCTGATAAAACCAAAAATCTGTAAATTAAAAAAATATTTTGACACATCTAAAATCGAATTTAACAATCGCGTGACGACTCCACATTCCACTCCACTCCATACTTATTTGCCCTACCCCGTGATACCTACCCTGCGCACCTCCGGCTCTAAAAAAAATTCCCAAGGTAGGGCAAACAAGTACCACATGGAGTCGCGATTATCAAATTCGATTTTAGTTGCGTCAAAATTATTTTTGATTGTCATTTTGTTTTTAATTATTTCAAATAAACCTTTCTTATAATGTTGTTTTCTTATTCATTTTATTAATGCTGATTATTTTAAACTCATAAAGTTCGTTTTAATACAGAAATCATACTTTAACATTACTACCTTAGGAAATTTAAGAGAATTTATGAGAATTTTCTCGAAAATATTCTCGGGAATGTTCTCGCTCAGGAGAATTTACTGAGAATTTAAGTTGTGGTGTAGTTTATTTTAAACTCAAACTTCGTAAAACGTTCAAATGCACTAAAAACTATTAGTCTAAAAAAATACCGATTCAATACAGTCATCCAATTTTTAAATTCTCATAAGTTCCCTACCAAAAGAATGTTCTCGAGAATTTTACAGCAAAGTTCTCGCAAGGAGAATATTCTCGAGAATTGCCCATCACTACACATAAGGTATCGCTATGGTAACAATGTTATGACAGTCAATAAGTATCATGAAACAATCCGACTAAATAGAAAGGTTGGCGGTTAGTGCACCTTTTTATGGTATTTAGGGGTTGTTGAATTTTTATTCCTTATAGGTAATAATTATTTACCTCTATTCAATTTGTAATTTTGTTGACAATGTGTGATTTGCGGCGTTATTTATTGAAATTTAAAATGAACTATGTTTACAATAATAGTGTTGCGGACGGCAGAGGTACCTACAGTACCGCAGGCAACCTGGGACGATCTCCCACTGATATTTGATGTGCGCTCCCTGCTAACTGACCCTAGGTGAATCCGCTGGCTGCACAACCACCACGGACCCCTGAATACGTACCTAGGTTGGGTACCATAACTAACGTGACCATTTATTCTTTGACTCAAAACGGGACATCGGTTTATTTCGGTCAAATAATAGGTTGTCAATGAAAAAAAAAAAAACACTTTTTAAAGTTATTTAAGTACCGAAAAAGTTGGTTAAAAGTTACGAATCACAAAATATAGGTACCCAAAATGTTTAATTATATTTATATTTATCAGAGGAACAAAGGCCATTGCGTAAAAGTGGTGCCTTTTCTTTTTTTGGCGGCTGTCGATAGGATATGAAAAAAGTGATGCAAAATAACATAACAAATAAATTATTGTATGGGGTCGTATATCATAAACTCAGTCCGAACTGAGATATGGGTGTTAAAAGGAAAAACAATACTATTGTAAATATGCCTTTTGTTTTTTGGCGGCTGTCGATAGGATATGAAAAAAGTGATGCAGAATAACATTACAAATAAATTATTGTATGGGTCTTATATCATAAACTCAGTCCGAGCTGAGATATGGGTGTTAAAAGGAAAAACAATACTTACTATTGTAAATATGCCTTTTGTTTTTTGGCGGCTGTCGATAGGATATGAAAAAAGTGATGCAGAATAACATAACAAATAAATTATTGTATGGGGTCTTATATCATAAACTCAGTCCGAACTGAGATATGGGTGTTAAAAGGAAAAACAATACTTACTATTGTAAATATGCCTTTTGTTTTTTGGCGGCTGTCGATAGGATATGAAAAAAGTGATGCAGAATGACATGCCAAAAAAAATATTGTATGGGGTCTTCTATCATAAACTCAGTCCGAACTGAGATATGGGTGTTAAAAGGAAAAACAATACTATTGTAAATATGCCTCTTGTTTTTTGGCGGCTGCCGATAGGATATGAAAAAAGTGATGCAGAAGAATATAACAAATGAATCATTATATGGGGTCTTATATCATAAACTCAGTCCGAACTGAGATATGGGTGTTTATGGGAAAAAATACTATTGTAAATAATTCAATAATTAGCACTTGAAGTTAGTTTTAACGTTGAAGGAACTCGTGGCTGATTAATAACAGCATGGGTCGTTCCATCAGGTTAAGCTACGCTTGCCGGGGTTGGTCACCATCTTTATATAGCGAGACCCCTCCGTGCCTGGGAAAGCCAGTCAGTTAAACCGTTGAGTTGGTATCGGCTGTCGTTCGTGTATCTTTGACAGTCATTACGGTTCGTCAGAAGCCCGAAAATCTGACAACCAGTCTTACCAAGGGGTATCGTTACTAGGTCGTGGACTTGTGGAGGTCAGATAGGCAGTCGCTCCATGTAAAATGCTGGTATTCAGCTCCATCCGGTTAGACTGGAAGCTGATCCCAACATCGTCTAGCTAACGAAGAGTATTTGCATAGACACAACCTTGTAGCCAGGATAATCCACCAGCAACTTGCTCTGAAATACAGCCTTGTGGAATCGTAATTGCCGTACAGGTATGTGCCTGACCCAGTCCTCGAAAATTGAAAAATCACATTGTACTGGGATCGTTCCGTCATCACTGACAGGACTATTGTTGGCAATAAACCTGATATAGTGGTGGTGTAGTGTAGTATCAAGTATCTTGACTTGGCTCGCGCGGTTGCCGACATGTGGGACCGTTATGTCAATGATCATTGTGCGCCGCTCTACTCGATCCACCACCACCATGCTCACCATAATAGCTTCGAGCTTGTTTTATCTGATAAGTACCATGAGCATATAAAATAAGGTCATCTGTGGTAAGAGTTGGAAAACTATTTAGTTCCGTGTGTCCTGCGGTTATTGCTTGAAATATAGGTAGCTCTGTGAGCAATCATTGTGCTGATAGTCGTATCAGCCAACGGCTTAATTACAGACCTAAGGAAGCTCTCGTTGGGCAGCTGGATAGAATTTTTTACATTTGTTAAAGTTTTTATATTTTTTTATATTCAAATATTTAAAAATGTTTAATATGTAGGATATGGTGAAATAAAGGAAATAATAATAAAAACATAAAACAAATATTATGTATATTAAACGCGTTATACTTATCCTTTATTTCATATACCTACATACTTATCTATTACATTTTTAAATATTTTTATAAAAACAAGTAGGAAACAAAAACATTAAAATTATAAAAAATTGTAGCCCACCGGTATCGGGAACAGGGTCCAAGCTACCGGCCGGCGGTAAACGCGTTTTTTTATTATTATTTTCTTTTTTATATTTATTATATCTTGTAATATGTTATAATTACTAAATAAAACATTCACCATATGACCGGTTTTATTGTTTCTAACCAATACATAAATAAAATATACATGTATATATATATATATATAGACATGTATTAGAAGATTTAAGTAATAACTAAATAGTGAATTTCGCTTGGGAAGGTAAAAAATATGCTTTGTAATAAGAATTATTCCATAATAAATGAAAATAATAGTTAATCTTTAAACTGATATAACTCAGTCCGCACTGAGTTTTCGATATAAGACCCCATATAATAATTCATTCATAATATTCTTCTGCACCGTTTTTTTCATATTGGGTCGCCCGCCGCCAAAAAAACAAAACGCACCAGTCTTCATACTAATTTGGTCATTGTCTTTTGTTTTAATATAGCTGGAGACGATTTCAAGTAAGAATGAAACTCTTGGCACGTTTTTTTTATATTCACCTTAATTATCAACATCGCCTTTAGAACTGAAATTTGTAACTGGGTTTTTTCAGATGTCCACAATTTGTTCATAATCGAAAATACTCTTTCTACTGGAGCATTTGTAGCAGGCAAACATAAAATATATTCAATTAAAGTCGAAAAGTTTTCATGCTGAAGATTGTTGGCGCGAAAGTGTTTGAATAGTTCCACCCAACGGGTTTCCGTGGAAACATTTAAATGAAATTATTCCATTCAGTCACGTTTTGCGATGTAATGTAATTAGAAATTAATGAAAATTCGTCAAAAACTTCAGTATCCTTATTACAGTCAATATATTGTTTTTCAATTAATACATCCAGAGATTTTTGAATGTCTTCCCATGTGGGGACCTTTTTTAAATCTGCCCAATAAAATATCTCGCTCGCGTCCGGTTAGTGCGGGCGTCACATCGACGGGCGAGCTGTATCCGGCCGTCCGCTACACAAATTTTCGCGCGGTTTCTGAAAACGGGACAATTTTGCGTCCCGCAGTTCATTTCGGGGACACCGGGACTCGTAATTGTAAAAAGGGACAGTCCCGTTCAAAACGGGACGTCTGGTCACGTTAACCATAACCCACAGTGACCACGATGAGGACTATCTTGAGGCAGCGAAATAAAACACTGATTTACTATCTTGAATTATTCCGGAGAATTCGGCTTTTCTTGGTATGTTTCTTCTTTGGTGGCTGAGCTCCGTATTTAAGTGTATTATCTATGGCTGAACTGCGACTGAATGGCCCACAAAATGGTACGCCTTTTATAGTAGGTAGGTAAATCCGTTAGGATATTGTGGTGCAAGCCGAATTCTTGGAATTGTGCATTTATTTATTTCTTATTTAGAATTTCTTACAATCTTTGTAGATTATTCATATAAAACACTATACAATGACTTAACTTATGTAGTTAAAACTTTTAGAACAAACCGGTCCCGTCGGCGTCGCCGGCAAATAGAATATTTTGTAAGAGAATTAAATAAGATAGTTTCTTGAAATTTACGTTCTTCCAGTCGTTGGCCTCCAAATTTTGGGGCCACGAACATATTCCATGCTAAATAATCTCTTCCAGACATTATTTTGCCTTTAATAGACTCAAAAACGTATATAATTTGAATGTAAACATGTTTCACACGTCAAAATGGTAGTGAGCAACGTAACTACTATCGCAAGCGTATTTTTCGATAGCGTCTGTCGATTTAGTGACTCATGGTGCCGTTTTGTATGGTGACAGCTGAAAAACGTTAGCGACTATCGAATAGATTACGTTAGGTTTCTTACCTATCGAAAACTATAGTGCTCTTGGAACAAATTTTAATTCTTTCTGTGACCGCTAGAGGCGCTGTACAATATATTTTCATATAAATCATTTACGGGGACGCTAGCAAGTTTTGACATTATCGAAATGTATTTGATTAACGTTAATACGCTAGCGAGTTTAACGCTAGCGAGTAAATTTTCGATGGCAACTCATGGTAGAGCTACTGTTTACATGGCTACAAAAAATAAACCAAAAGCGACCGGGATCTTCCAACTCCCTCAATTTTTTATTATTTTATCCTCTTGCTAATGATGTGCCACATGCCATAAAAATCTCATAACAACTTTGTGAATTCGCTAGAATTGTGAATCGAGTCACATAAGGCTAATATTCAAAAGTATGATTTAAAAAATCTAAACTGTTACTAGAGAAACGGGTAAAATTTGTTTTTTACTCTTGCAAAGTAAAATCTATCTTCTATCTCTATCTTGCATAGCGTAAACCGGGTCGAAACAATTTTTTTTTTTTGTCTAGACAAAAAGTCGAAAAAAAATCCACTGGGCATGAGAGATGTTAAGGGGTCTGAAAGGATAGCAGATGACCCCTTCAGTCGACCATTTCAATTTGGCACACGATGCACCAAACACCCTGTATAATTAGTAAAATAAAAAGAAATTGTTTCACTGTGGTATCTACTGATAATAAAATAAAATCACCAATACCGGTAATACCGGTAATTACCGGTATTACCGGTATTGGTGATTTTATTTTGGTCATTTTAATACCGGTACTGATATCTGGGATCCCGGTATTACGGGATCCCGGAATACCGGTATTGAAAGCCCTACACGCCGTAGCTGAGCCATGAATATGCGTAAAGATAGTATGTAACAAGTGCAGTTTTAAGTTTAGTGGTCTTTTTGACTTCACGAAGGGCGTACGCAAAGGATAGTTTTGATTTTATCTTTTTGATGTGTGATTTCCAATTAATGTTTGTGTCTATATCCAGGCCAAGTAAAGTAAATTCATGCACGACTTCTATTGTTTTGCCGTTCTAAGTGAAATTTTATTAATGTCTAGTGGGATTTTTTGACGGGGGTGGAAGGGAATTATTTTAGATCTAGAAATAAATATTTCGAGGTTATGGTCGTTCAACCAAGTCATTGATTTATTTAGTATAGTGGTTAGGTCCTCGCTCAAGCCTACATTGTTCCGGCATGAAGTTAGAAGCGATATATCGTCAACAAACAATACGCATGGCCCTTCTATAGTTTTTGGAAGGTCGTTTATGTAAATAAGAAAAAGGAGGCATCCAATTACAGTCCCTTGGGGAATAGAGGCGTTAATTGCTTTACTGTCAGATCGAATATTTTGTATCTCTTTGGTATTTTCATTATAAAATTCAATTTCGACCTGGTGTTCTATAATTGTTAAATAGGATTTGAACCATTCATGAGTTTTACCGCGGATCCCTATACCCTGTAATTTATTTAATAGTATGTCATATTGCACTATAACGTAAGCTTTGGTCATGTCTAATAGTAAACCTATGGCGTATTTTTTGTCATTTATTATATTTAAAGCTTCCTGTATGTATTTATAAATTGCTAGAATAGTGGATCTGTTTCTGCGAAAGCCGTTTTGGCATTCGTTAAATATTTTATATTTTTCGCAGAAGGAGTAGACACTGATGACTGAAGTGAAGATGAGGCGTTTTTGGGGGACTGTCTTATGTAATTTTGACGTTCGAAAAGTGCTGATTCTCAGCCTAGTTTGAATAAATGACTTTTGAATTGGATTTTTTTGTTTATTTGAATTTGAACTCGATTGCACATTGCTTTCTCAAAAATGTTTGAGGCGGTTGGTAAAAGAGCTATTGGGCGGTAATTACTTGGATCCGTTTTAGAGTTTTTTTTTTGGATTGGTTTTATTAATGCTTTTTTAAGGTAGTACGGGAAAGCGGCGTCTTCGAAAGATTGATTTACTAGCAAGTAGAAAGGTAAAGTAAGTTCGTTTGCACATTGTCGTATTAACATTGGTGGTAACTCATCTATTCCATGACTTTTTTTTACTTTTTTGGGTTTTTAATAATGTGTTTATTTCACCGGGGTCTACTGGGCTGAGAAACATGGTATTTTCTGTGGGGCAGAGCACTGGGGATCATTGCCAGGTGCTATGTTGCTACCTTCGCCGATGGACGCAAAGAAGCTATTAATGAAGCTAGCTATTTGTTTAGGTTCATACTACATTTAAGTATATTATTTACCTATTTGTAATTTAATGTTATTTTTATCCCTTTTTATTTTCTTATTTGTTATTTCATTTATAATACTCTACATAGTCTATTCTAAGTAAATAGTCTACAATCTTGTTATTTGTTTTTTTTTTTTTATTAATATATTGTAATTTCTTTGCTGTTATAACTGTTTTCTTTAGTGTTTTTTCATATTTTTTATAGTTCTGTTTAATTAATGGATTATCAGTTTTAAGTGTAAGTATCTTTTCGAGCCTTTTATTTTTACATGAGAGTTTGATGCCTGGAGTTAGCCATTGCAATATTTTTATAATTCGTTTTTAACTTTAATTTTATTTTGGGTATACAATGATTTAGTATGTTGGTTAATGTGTTATGAAAAGCTTCATAGTTTTCATTTATGTTTTCCATGCCTTGATTTGCCTTTAATACTCCTTGAGAACCGATAACTACAGAATATCTACCTACATTTTGTACCTACCTACATGTGTATTATGAGTCACATTTCGCCCGAGCGAAGCCGGGTTTTCATCTAGTATTTTCATTAACAGACTAGACTTTAGAATATAACAAAAATATTTTTTTGTGTAAATAATATTTTATTTAAATAAAGACGAAAAGTGAAATAATTAAAGTGTATAAAAAGTGAATTAATTATTTCTCCGTAACATTAAAAATTAAAAACTTTAAACTTTACATTTGGATATGCTCTAAGTCTTAGGAGTCTAAGGCCCATATTACAGAACCTCACTCAATATTCAAGCATCAAGGCTTTTGCAGACCAGCGCGACTTGTCGCGCGACAAGACACGAACAATACAATTTCTAAGAAAACTTCACGGTAAGTATAACAATAACCGGTGTCGCGCTGGAAGCCGTTTAAAGACTTTTGATTGGTTGAAAGTTGAAACTAGTTTTAAGTAATGCTTGAGTCTTGAGTGAGATTCTGTAATAAGGGCCTAAGATAATATGAGGTGCACAAAATGGTAGCCGTGTTGACGTAGGCATAGGGTTACTCTGTTTATTACGGAGCGGGTAGCAGCTCATAATGTAGGCATAGGGTTACTCTGTTTATTACGGAGCGGGTAGCAGCTCATAATGTAGGCATAGGGTTACTCTGTTTATTACGGAGCGGGTAGCAGCTCATAATGTAGGCATAGGGTTACTCTGTTTATTACGGAGCGGGTAGCAGCTCATAATGTAGGCATAGGGTTACTCTGTTTATTACGGAGCGGGTAGCAACTCATAATGTAGGCATAGGGTTACTCTGTTTATTACGGAGCGGGTAGCAACTCATCATGTAGGCATAGGGTTACTCTGTTTATTACGGAGCGGGTAGCAGCTCATAATGTAGGCATAGGGTTACTCTGTTTATTACGGAGCGGGTAGCAGCTCATAATGTAGGCATAGGGTTACTCTGTTTATTACGGAGCGGGTAGCAACTCATAATGTAGGCATAGGGTTACTCTGTTTATTACGGAGCGGGTAGCAGCTCATAATGTAGGCATAGGGTTACTCTGTTTATTACGGAGCGGGTAGCAGCTCATAATGTAGGCATAGGGTTACTCTGTTTATTACGGAGCGGGTAGCAACTCATAATGTAGGCATAGGGTTACTCTGTTTATTACGGAGCGGGTAGCAGCTCATAATGTAGGCATAGGGTTACTCTGTTTATTACGGAGCGGGTAGCAACTCATAATGTAGGCATAGGGTTACTCTGTTTATTACGGAGCGGGTAGCAGCTCATAATGTAGGCATAGGGTTACTCTGTTTATTACGGAGCGGGTAGCAGCTCATAATGTAGGCATAGCGTTACTCTGTTTATTACGGAGCGGGTAGCAACTCATAATGTAGGCATAGGGTTACTCTGTTTATTACGGAGCGGGTAGCAACTCATAATGTGCTGGGATTAATTCCATACAGAACCGAGGTAAGTGAAGTGAGTCTTGGAGTTCTTGAACACTGTCGTACCTACTTTTTTTTTTTATAAAGTTCATTTTTTAAATTATGATGCGTACCTATACGTCTGAAATCCGATGTTTTTTTTCGGCCAGCCATTATTGTAGTGGGCAATCTATTCAACATAACAAAAATTAATTTGGAGTCATTGCGACTCCAACTTAGTAGCCTACGAAATGTATGGGAAAAGGTTTTTGTGATTTCTGACTTTTCTAGTACTCAAACCTCAGTTGGTCCAATAGAGGTTTTTGATCCTTATATGAAACAGGATCGATTGGCATCAAAAAAAAGTTTTTGTGAAAATTGCCCATTTTCTTGCTGACTATACTTACTTTTTTTTTCAAAATCTGTTTGCAGATCAAAATGTCTCTAAAAGTTAAGGATAGTCTCCTAAGGTCCTTGCTGCCCCATCTCAAAAATCCATCCTGTTTAATTGTTGACTTGAGAACGTTTTTATTTCGTCGGTTAAAAAACAAACGACCGTGCGCGCTTGGCCTTACGACGCAGGGTCAGAAAGATTCTATGCGCAATGAGGCTCGCGCACATTTGGGCAGAGGCGGCGCCGCTGCAACGCAAAGCATTTTTTACATTCTCCTACAATCAGGTAAGTAGGTACCTACATACATTTTAACTACAGGCGTTCCACATCGCAACGCATTTCAGCGGCCGCAAAAATACACCTAACGAGGGATCATTCAGTGGATTTCGCTGCGGCCTGATGCGGATAGTAGCAGTAGTTGCCGGCCGCGGCGGCGGTGGCGGCGGCGGCGGCGGCGGCGGCGGCGAGCAGTGCAGAGCGGGCGCGGGCGCAGACTGCGAGCAGTTGACCTTGGCCGGCAGGACTTGTTCGACTTGCTAGTGAGCGAACAATAAAGCTGTTTTCAGACCAGCGCGATTTGTCGCGCGACGCGACGCCGGTTATTGTTATACCGTGAAGTTTTGTATTGTTCGTGTCGCGTCGCGCGACAAATCGCGCTGGTCTGAAAACAGCTTAACTCTCTTATTTACAGTTGTACAGACTACGAGGCCTTCTGAGACCCTCGGACTGGCTGCTGTTTGTGTGATAACCGACGACCTGAAGAGCCCCGTCGCTCTTTCAATCAAGCGCCTAAGTATGAACGATGACGTCTCACTATCAGTAGCTAGTTTATTATCATACAATAGTAGGTACTCAAGTATACCTACGTAAAAATTCAGTAAATGTTCAATAGCCACTGCTTGCGTAATTAACTTTGGGCGATGATTATCGACTCCAAACCAGCAGAAAAATATCGATTTGCAGACGCTCGCGCGAGCTTGCCCAGCCCCAGCTTGACCTCCACTTGTCATTTAAATGTTTAACTCATTCATCACTTACATTAATTCGATAAAAAACAATACAATTGATTTGACTTATGTACCTACTGTAACACGTCATTGAATACAATGACATTATATTAATATACTTACCTAATTAATTAGTTATGTACGTAGGATGCGTGTGTGGTGGAGTGGTGTCACAGAACAGATCTGTTCTGTGGGTGGTGTTATACTATTACTCTGTGGTTATAGGACTTATAGGTACCTACTACCTACGTCATCGTCAGTAGTGCACGTGAGAGGAGCGGCTCACCTTGAGTGCAGCTGCCAGGCTCCCCAACACTCCATACCACATACACATAGCTTGAAACACACTGATGCAGGACACTGCATGTCTCATCATCATTATGCATGAACGTGTTAACTTGTCAAAAGTTATTGTGCTTTATATTTTAAATCATATTAAAGTGTAGGGTAGGTGAACCTTTATCCGCATGACTGTCACTAATAAGACACAATATAATTTTTATCGAGCTGCATCAGTCTATCGGATATTTGAGCTCATAAGCAAGTCTAACTGCCTACTTACACGAGTTAGCCTACATTCGAACGGACGTAATAAAATCGCGGCGATTTTTTTGTTTCGCGTATTGGATTTTCGACGCTCCGCTTTGCGCCGAGAGTTGAATATCCAACAGTGTGTTTTCTTGATGCGCTTGGGATACGCGCTGAATGCGCTTATTGTATTCTCAATGCTCAACTCAATACCGAGAGTAGGAAATCCAGTGTACGAAAAAAAACGCCGCGATAAAAACACGTCCGAGCCAACGTGGACTTATACATTGACGCATATCCCGAATTAAGCCTCGTGCAGACTGGTGCGACGCAACTCTAAAAAAATATTTTCTATTAAAACTTCCCGGTACAACAATTACCTACCGGTGTCGCGTCGCGCCAGTCTGCACGTGTATTTAAACCAATAACACTGCAAACGTATCAATATTATAAAACACAACCTTTATTCCATAAAACTATTAAGTAAGTTATCATAAATTACAACGGTGTTCTCTACATGCTGCCTCATGCACTATTAAACAAAGACTAAGTACCGTTCACATTAACTTTTTTTTAAATTATGTAACAAGCATGTCACAGCACCCACGTCGAGTGTCCGCCGCGGTCGGCCGCTGACTCCATGCTGACTGATGACTCGCCACACACTCATATCTAGCACACGTGTCGGGCTGTCGGCCGACGTGATCATACTCGACTGTCATTTGTTTTATTAACTGGAAAAACACTTATTTGGTCCCAAATAAACCACTAACCCCACCTTAACCCATGTTTCCACTGCTAATGTCATAAAGCCACACACTCCTTTGATAGGGTGGATCGGTAACTGTAAGCCACTGCTCTGCAGTGCTCCACGTGCGCGTGCTACGGGAACAGATACATGTACAGCAGCGCGGCGAGACCGGCGAGCGCCAGCGGCGGGCCCCAAACGCTTAGCAGCGCGCCCAGCGTCAGCGGCTCCGCCTCGTGCGTCGGCGCCGATACGCGCGGGCGCACTTCCCAGCGGTCCTCGTCCACCACCTGGCCCGCCACGAACTTCTCGCGCCAATCCAGCGCGATCTCGCTGTGCCCCACGTCATGGAAGCACTGCGACGCGTCCTTGCCGGCGTTGTCCAGCAGTACTTCCACGCCACCCGGGTGGTCGTCCAAGAACTGCGTCACGTCGTACACTACGTTGTCGATGATGATGGCGGCGTCCTTGCGGTGGTTGCGCGCCTCAACCTCTTTGCGCGTGAACTTAGCGGTGGCCATTGCGCGCGCGGGTATCTCTGGCGGCGGCTGACTGGGGACTGTCGAGCCCGGGGTGCGCGTGCGGTGCGCTGCTCGGGGAGGCGTCCTTCACTCGCTCGCAGCTGATCGAGTGACACGAACGGCGCAGGCAACGTGGGACATGCCGCGCACCGACTAACCTGCGCCTCGCCTATCTATCGTTAATCACGATTGCTCGCCATGTGAGTATCTACCTTCCTTATGCAAATTTATTCGACGTATGTACCTACAATGTATTTTCTACTTATTTTTCTACATAAGTACCTAATCGCAAATATATTTTGTGAAAGACAAAATAAATTACCGTTAGATTATACAACACAGAGACACAGGGACCTTATGGTTTCTCATTCCCAGGAATAACGCTAACTACTCTTTAGTTGATCTGATGCGAAAATGTAATAACTCCCAAACAGCCCCACCTTAGAAAAATTACGCAAACCTTATACGAGGTGGAGACGACAAAACAACAAAAAATTAAACGGCGGCGTGTCCATAATGACGTTCCCATTATGTATACAAAAATTCAATTGAATATATTTACTAGTTTAGTCATTATAGCTCGGTTAAATCCATAGTCGGCTCGGGCTATTCCGTTTATGCACCCCAAAAATCCACCCTAAGGTGGATATTCGGAAATGTTTGCCCGAGAATTCACCCAAGGCCTAATTGGATAAACAGAATTTATAGGCTTAGGGTGGATACATTACATTTAATTTCTTTGAAAAACTCTTTTTTTTTTTGAAGCTAGGATTTATTTGACAGTTCCAAAATACTCTTAAGCATTAGTAGTGCCAGTATTTTATTTTTTTGTTGTATGGTAGTCTCCACATTGTACAGTTACAGTATCTAAGGTATACAGGGTGGCAGGGACATCGACGCGAAGCCTGTTACCATGGATTCAGTACATGATTCTGAACACCCCTGCGTAGAATTTTATTAAAAAAAAAATTTGATGTTTCATAGAAAAGTGCAATATCTACGCGGTCAAAATGTATGGACCATCTGTTTTTTTTTTTTTAAATAACCGGCGAACAATTTTAACGCCCCCTGCGTTAAAATTGTTCGCCGGTTATTTAATGTTCAGAATCATGTACTGAATCCATGGTTGGCTTCGCGTCGATGTCCCTGCCACCCTGTATAACTGTGGACGACATTCTTAGGGCTCTCATCCCGGGAATCTCGGTCTCGAAAATTTCGAGAGTTTCGACGATTTTTTGGTATTTTCGAGACTCGATACTGATGTTTTCGGTCTCGGTAATAACGAGACTTTTATAAACAGTCAACCTTCCTAGCCTTTTCCCAACTATCTTGGGGTCGGCTTCCAGTCTAACCGGATGCAGCTGAATACCAGTATTTTACATGGAGCAACTGCTTATCTGACCTCCACAACGACCACAACCCACTAACTGGGTAATACGATACCCCTTGGTAAGACTGGTGTCAGACTTTCGGGCTTCCTACGACTCTTAACGACTGTCAAAGATCCACAAATGACAGCCGGGACCAACGGCTTAACGTGCTTACCAAGGCACGAAGTAGTCTCGGTATGTAAAGAAAAGATGGTCACCCATCCACTGACCAACCCCGGCAATAGTAGCTTAACCTGATGGATCGACCCGTGCGGCTTGTTATTACTTAGCCACGAGGTCCTCGTTTATAATTGATTGCAAGACAACATGGTTCAGTTAAGCTGAAATGCATGAACGATTTCTTAAAATAAAGATTATGCGTTCGAAAAGCTCTGATTGATGTAGGATAGGATCCGGAATAGAGTTCACTGAATCAGAGTATACTACACTGGAAACAATCTCAAACTCACTTGGTATCAACTGACCTTAGAAGCACTGTGTGGGCAAGACGCTACTCTTTTAAGAAGGTTTACGTCATACGGCATTTCATACAAACTTGCAAGCACTTGTTTTTCGAAATGACTGAACCGATTTTAATGAAACATCATACGCATATGCAGGATACAAAGGATGATAAGAACATTTTCGAAAAATATTGTTACAGCCAAATTAGACCGATTTTAAATTATTATCTGTTTATTTTTATTAGTTATCTGTTTATGCCTAAACCATTGCTACAATTACTTAATATCTATCCCCCCCCCCCCCACTAGCGTAGAAGCAAAGAAAGCTTTTTCTAACGCGGGTTACTTTTGTAATAGGTAAAATGAGTACCCTAATTACGTAATGCACGATCAATAAGAAATTGAAATGAACTGAAACAGATTGCTAGTCCATTGCTTCATAAGTTCGAAAAAATAAATAAATTGAGCAGATTTTTTTTTCGAATGTATGAAGCAATGGATTAGCAATCTGTGTTTCAATCTGTGTTTCAATTCATTTCAATTTCTTATTGATCGTGCATTACGTAATTAGGGTACTGGTCCTCTCTATCTGAAAATACATTAAACGCCCTTTGTTTTTTACGTGCCCACTACAAAAATGAAAAAAAAACTCGTTGCTGTATGTTTATTAAAGTATTTGATTTAAATATCTTGTTTTGACTACCTAAATATGCCTACCCTATAATTATGAGAGTTACTTTTGAAATAGTCTCGAAAGTCTCGTTTTTCCCGGAAATTTCGAGACCGCATTGAATCTCGATTTTTTTTTCCCGGGACTCAAAAATGCAGCGAGACTGAAAGCCCTTTTCTGAGGCTTAACATTGCACAAGCGGAAATCATTTGCTACGCTGATGATAATGCTATTATTTTTCATGGAGCTATTTGGGAAGAGACTTTGGATGCATCTGAAAAAGGGATGAACATCATAGCAACATGGCTAGCGCAAAATCTCTTAAAATTTAACTTAAAAAAAATTCTTGACCTTTCACGTTACTCGATCTAGTAGACCAAACATCGACACACTAAAAGTACACGACAGGCCGACAGCAAATACAATGGCTTAACAGCAGCAGCCGTCTCCACTAGCGATTGTCATCATCATCATCATATCAACCGAAAGACGTCCACTGCTGGACATAGGCCTGACCCAAGCACCGCCACTTCGACCAATTCTGTGCTTCCCGCATCCAGCGGATTCCTGCGGCCTTTACAAGGTCATCGGTCCATCTTGTGGAAGGCCTTCCAATGCTACGTCTTCCGGTACGTGGCCGCCACTCCAGAACCTTTCCGCCCCATCGGCCATCTGTTCTGCGAGCAATGTGTCCTGCCCATTGCCACTTAAGTTTGGCAATTCTTCGGACTATGTCGGTTACCTTCATTCTCCTGCGGATCTCTTCATTTCTGATTCGATCACGTAGGGAAACTCCAAGCCTAGCCCTCTCCATTGCTCTTTGGGTGACTTTTAGCCTTCTGATAAGGCCCATTGTGAGCGACCACGTTTCAGTGCCATAAGTCATCACTGGCAACTGTTAGTATTTGGAACGCAACCTGTGTAGTTAAAATTAATTCCGTGTGGTGACTCTGTGATCACTTCCTTTTGTGTCATGGCTTCTCGTACCTTCCCGTAAGAATTCTCGTTGGAATAAACCGCAAGTCATTTAATAACCAAGTATTTTATTTACCACGATCACGCAACTTTTCCTTCACGGTAGCAGAGCGTGGTTCGTTGGTACCGAGGGAAATACAGTTGGTACAGTGAAATTCTTGTTGCGACCTGCATTGTGGTTGAAGGTCAGCACGTACCGCGTGCTCCGCGAGACAATTTGCATCATAAAAAATTATCTTCATACTACTAAATCAAGGGAAATGAGCTCTTCAAATGTCTTTAAATTGAAAAACTTGTGGGAAGAGAAAACTTGCTACCTGGAACTTTAGTGTGAAGACGTATTTAGAACATGAAGATTTGTAGTGCTGTGCGGAACCATGTGACAACGTGCCCGTTGTTGCCAGCAAGGACATTAAAGCAAAGGCTAAGCTGATTCTGTTCCTGGATCCACAGAACTACGTTCATGTTCAGGAGTGCACAACCGCTAAACAGGTATGGGAATGTTTGCAGAGGGCATTTGGTGATAACGGGCTGACGAGAAGAGTGGGTCTTCTCAAAGATTTAATAAACAGTTCATTAGAATCAAGTAACAGTATTGAGGATTATGTAAGTAGAATCATGAACACTTCCCATAAACTACGAAACATTGGATTCGAAGTCAATGATGAGTGGCTTGGGACTTTAATGTTGGCTGGCTTGGCCCGATGAATACAAGCCCATGATAATGGGGTTAGAGAGTTCCGGTATAAAAATCAGTGCTGATTCAGTTAAATCAAAACTTATACAAGAGGTCAATACTTCAAACTCGACTGCTTTTTATACAAACTCAAAGAAAACAAAGAATAATAATCAGCCAGTGAAATCAAAAGGACCGAGATGCTACAATTGCAACAAGAGTGGACATTTTACAAAGTGTTGTAAGCACCCAAAGAAAACAACGAGTAAAGGGGAAAGCTCCAGTTTTATAGCAGCCTTTTCAGCTACTGTTGGAGAAAATATGAGTGAAGACTGGTTTATAGACTCTGGAGCATCCATGCATATGACCGGCAGAGATGATTGGATGTATAATGTCACCGAAGCACCAGTAAAGAACATCATAGTGGCCAATAGAGAACCATTGGCCGTAAAAGGAGTTGGATGTGTAGACATTCATATAAGTCAGAAGAATAAAATACAAATTAAATTAAATTACTTAAATTAAAATTCAAATATAAAGTAAGATTATGATTTAATAACAATCGAGGAAAATTTACTTCTAACTGTAATGTAGACTTGCCTGCCAATTTACATCAAAATTTAAAAAAAGTAGGCAACAAATAATTTACTAGAAGCTTAATTAAAAAGAAGACATAATAGTTTCAATGACTTAATAGTTATTTGTTATACAAGAGTGCAAAGTTGCTTTTTAACCGCGTGTTCAATTTTGATGACCGAGCAAGCGTGATTCAAAATTAGAAGCCTGAGCGTTAGCGAGGGAATCAAAAGAGCACGAGGTGAAAAATCTTTGCACTCGAGTGCAACACGTAACTTTTCATTCCACCTCAGCGAGGAAATGACTAAATGCAAAAAAAAAAACGTTTACAATCACAAGATAGGTACACTTTTATTTCAGTTTAGGTATTAATTACTACATTATAACAGGTAAGTATTACAGAATAATCTTTAAATTATAACAAAATAATACTAAGGTATAATTAAGAAAATTTTAAAGTAACGTTGCTACAGTTATTTAAATTGAGTGTAATATTTTTGTTTGGTACTGTAATATTGGTGTTAGTCACTTGTGTACTGTTTTTCGGTAAACTATCTGTCATACTTAATAGTTGTACCGATTCATCGGATTCCCTTGGCGTGAATGTTGGAGAGAGAGGGAGATGGTTAGGTGTTTCATAACGGCTTATTTTTGATGTAGAAGGGCCAGTCCAAGGATCCGATTGAGGCTCTTTCAGTGTTATGGCTCCTACGATGCCTTCACATATTTTAGACTTATTTTGGATGGAATCCTCTATGTATCCCTCTACAACTGCATTGGACTTCCAGCCTCCGTGGCGCTTAAGGGACAGGAGATCAGCTCCGGAATCAGCCAAAAGTGTGGCTGAAGTTCGTCGGAAACAATGACCCGTGTACAACAGGGGTTCTGGAAGTTCAAGAAATGTTGCTATTTCTCGTGGGATACTGCCAATTTTATTAGTACCCATAGGCTGTCTAACACACTTTCCATTGCGATACTGTAGAAAAAATCGATTGATTGGAGTGTTAGGCGGGCGTAAGGCTTGATATTTCTCAACAATCGTTACGTATTCCTTGCGAATGACGAAGTTGCGGTCTCTTTTTGTCTTTGTATTAGGTAAATTAATTAATAGTAAGTCATCTGAATGTTTCTCAATGTTTTTGACATTAAGTTGTGTTAGTTCATTAGTTCGACATGCTCCGTTTATTCCAATAATAAGAACAACCTGTAACGTAAAGAGTATTGTAGTAGATAAATGAATAAAATTGATATGAACGCATAATTATGCCTATCAACATCTACTAAGTATACTATTTAATTGAGATTAATATACTTAAGTAGATACTGAATGTGCAACTGACTTACTTTTGCCGCCAAATATACGGAATCGGGTGCTTCGTTAAGAAACTTTTCAATATCAGATACTGTGAAAACCTTCGATTTTTTTGGTTGATGACCAGATGAGGCTCTTTTTAAAAATGCCACTAATTTAGGATAGGTATCGATATGTTTGTCTTTTTTCATCTTTATTGTTGCTTTTAGCATCGAATACGTACTCCATAGAGTGCTTGCTTTCTTGTTCTCGGATAATTCTATAAAATATGCCAGCAAAACGTTTTCTGAGAAAGTTTTGGCTCCTTTTGCTAGTCGCCACGTGTTGAACATATCGTACTGTTTTAAATACTTCTCGCGTGATTGTTGAGGGAGAAAGCTCATTTGCGCATTATTAACAGTTTCAGTCAATTCTGTTGGCGTCAAGCAAACTTCCTCGTCGCTAGAATCACTCATTTTAGTTTTTTCACTTGTTTTCAAGTTTCTTGTTTTTAATAAAAGGTTTAACAATGACGTGAAAAAATGCCGCGTAAAGAACCGCGTACAAAGCAAATTGAAAAAAGAACACCAAGAAGGTTCCGAGTCTGAGTTTTTAAAAAAATTAAAAAAAAGTTGTATGATATATTCGGCACCATAGAGGTAGCAGTAAATAGGTTTAATGTTTTTTTTAATTCACAAACTTAGTGCACACGATGTTCTAAATTCAATTTACTTTATCCTCTAGCGAATAAAAACGGCTTTTCCACTCAGATATTGAAGATTAAAAATACTCTTTCCGAGATGGTGGGATGAAAAGACTATTTTAAAAACTAGATTATGTAAGAATATTATATTTAAATACAATAACGTATAATATTAAAGTAGACAAAGTGGAGACTATTATTAATTAGGTAAAGGAAAGAAGTTTTATTTTACTATTTCTAGTAGTTTTTCCGTGTCTGCGTAATTCATTTTTGCCAAATATTCCTGTATTAGAAACTTACACATATGTAGGTATTGCTTTTTCCTTGTTTATCAATTGGCTTGCAGGTAATTTCCATAGCTTTTTTACAGCTGCCAATGGTTACCCACTCATAGTAATTAGTCACATGCAAACACAGCAGAACTTCTTATTCTCACAACAACAATTTCAACTCATAACAATAGCTTTTGACCAGAGACACTCTACGATTCCTGGACATTTCAGTAGACTATTTCTAAATATTAATCTTTTTGATACACAGGGCTCAGTTTGTATAATAATTTGAGTATTGAGAGATTAATTACTATTATAACTTAAACTATTAGCACTCTGTTAAACTGGTTATACAAGTAGGGTCCTAAAAATAAATAAAATCGATTAGTAAAAGCATGTTTAGTCTGAGAGTTAGCACAAACCAAATCTGTTCTTCTCCTATCTGAAGGTACTGGGTTAAAATAAAGTTCAGTGTGTTGGAATAAAATTACATTCAACACAAATAATTGACGTACCTACTGTTAGCACTTTACATGCCATAAGAAGTTTGTTTGTGGGAAATCTAAATGGGCGAAAAGTAGCAACCCTTAAAACTGCTCTTTGGGCGCGTTCTAGGTGCAATAAAATTGATTTAGCGGCTCCACCCCAGGACGTTATGCAGTAGGTAATATAATAATAGATTGACACAATGTCAAATAAACCTGTCTAATTAATTTAAAGTCGACAATGCTACGTAATTTTTTCTAAATGTATTTTAGTTTACGCACTCTGGTGCATAATATATCGATGTGTTTGCGGAAATTCAGGTTTGTGTCAATCGTAACGCCTAGATATTTAATATGGTCGGTTTTAGTTAAAGTGGGACAAGTGCATGCAATGTCAGCATAATGAAAATTACAATTGTTATGCGCTTGAATGTTCAGATTAGTAAGCGTTGGGTTAGTGTTTCTCATTGTAAATAATTTTACTTGGTTTTATTTGTATTTAATGTTAAGAGGTTTTCATGAAGCCAATTAGACACAGTATTAAAACCATTCTGTGCTACCTCATAGACCTCGGCCTTTGATTTAGCTGCAAACAGTAGAGCTGTGTCATCCGCATATGACATAATTATACCATTTTGGAGTGTCAAATTGCACAGGTCAATTATATAGATTAAAAATAACGTAGGACCCAAAATACTATCATGTGGGATTCCATAACAGCTACTCTTAACTTCAGAACTCATGCACCGACCTATTTTTACACACTGATGGCGGTCGCTAAGATAATCAGATAATAGTTGCAATTTTACTCCCCGTATTCCCAGCATTTCCAGCTTGTTCACAAGCAAACTACAAGAAATTGTGTCAAAAGCCTTGGCTAGGTCTAAAAATATCCCTATGGTGTGCATGCCGACGATCCAGGTTTGTCAGATGATGAACTGCTTGGCCTGTTGGTCTTTTAGGCCTATAACCAAATTGATGATCAGAGAGTAATTTATTGCTTTCAAAATATTTTACTAATCTAGTGTTAATATTTTTTCCAAAATCTTTGAGAGCCAAGTAGTTCACTGGTTCAATGTTAACAATTTACTTCTTAATGAAAAAAAAACCAAATGCATTAAGTTTACTCTACCACACGTTAGGCAGGTGAAAACTAAGGTTTTGATAAGGGACGAAGAATTGAATCCTGAAGATAGCACAGTATTTTTAGGCTTAACTTTGGATGCTAAACTTCAGTGGGGCCCACATATAGATAAATTGTCAAAAAAGCTAAGCTCCGCAGCATTATGCTGTTAGAAAAATTCGTAATTTAACTGACATAGAGACAGCTCGTTTAGTGTACTTTAGCTATTTTCATAGTGTAGATAATGTCGTACGGTATTCTGTTATGGGGAAATACCGCAGACATTCAGACTATCTTTGTTTTGCAGAAAAGAGCTGTTCGATCAATTTATAAATTAAGTCCGAGACACTCTCTCAGAGAGAAATTTAAGGAGATTAATGTTATGACTGTGCCTTCTCAGTATATTTTTGAAAATCTTTTATATGCCCATAAAAACATAAAATTGTTTAAAAAATACAGTGATATCCATAACATAAATAGGTACTAGGAACAAACAAAAATTTGTAGTACCTACAACAAGGCTCTAGAAAATAGGTGGTTCGTTCAGATGTCAATGTATATCTACGTTTTTATAATAAACTTCCAAGCCACGTACAAGAACTAAGCCTTAATAAATTCAAATTATTCATTAAACGTAAGTTGTGCCAGAAAGCGTTTTATACCGTGAAAGATTACGTTGAGGACAAAAAGGCTTGGGATTGAGCTGCTCCGATTTATTTGTTTTATTTTTGTTTTTACAGTCAGAATTGTTTTTTTTTTTTTTTTCTCAAATCATATGCTCAATTATATGAATATTTACTTTGTGTAAAAATTAAAATATTTTTATTTTTTCTAATTATTGTGAATGTGAGGACTATGTGGGCCATATTTTTATTTTCTCCTCTCAGTTACTTTTAATGATAATCTGGCAGTTTGAGTACTTTATGCGGCCTACCCAAATGTCCTTTCTTTGGTATTGTTCGTAGAGTCGTTGAGCTCCTAAAGCTCTGAGTTGAGCTACACGATTACTGACAAATGCGTGCATTGACTGGACAGGTCCACTCAAACCAAAGTATGGTTCTTTCCTCAAAAGACCATTTCAGATACAAATCTACATGGTCCTCAAATGATCTGACCAAGATTATTTCTGGGTTTTTATTGACATTAATGTATTTTATATACTATACAATGACATGAATATTTACTTTTTAAAGCATTATATTCTTTTAATTATTGTAAATGTGAAGACGATGTGGGTCATTCCTTTCATTTATAGTTTTTTTTTTCTTCTCAGTTAGTTTTTATCATGGTCTGGCAGCTTTATGCGGCCTATCCAAATTTCCTTTCTTTGGTATTGTTCTTCGAATCGTTGAGCTCCTTAAACTCTTAGTTGAGCTGCACGATTACTGACAAATGCGTGCACTGACTGGACAGGTCCACTCAATCTATGTGGTTCTTTCCTCAAAAGACCACTTCAGACACCAATCTACATAGTCTTTGTTAGAACTATTCTAAACGCAACCTTTTTTTTGTGATATATTATCTGTCTTGTGATTTTGACAGACGTTTCCCCTTCCGTCCGTTCAAGACTTTTGTACGAATGTGTTTTTCTGTTTCTTTAATAAATCCCATATTAATCTCTATAAACCTTTCTTTATCTGCCCAAATATCCAACATGGTAGCAGAGCGTGGTTATTAACACTCGGAAAACGCTCGTATTTTGGACAGATTGTCGAAGAAAATTGGTAACTATTTAATAGGATCACGCCAACGGTAAAAATTAAAAAAAATGGCTTCTTCATCACAATACATGAATTCCATTGAGAAACTCAAGGGGTCAGAAAATTATTCAACTTGGAAGTTCTCGATGCGAATGCTATTAATCCATGAAGAACTATGGGAATTTGTTGAGAATAACGTGAACGATGAGAAACAAAAGAAGGCGGAAAAGGCGTTGGCACGAATTGCCCTATCAGTGCAACCAGCAGTGATTCCATACATTCGCTCGGCAAAAACTGCTTACGAAGCATGGAATAACTTGAAGAAGGCATACGAAGGTCGCGGATTGTGTAGAAGACTAGGTCTTCTCAGAAGTTTGTTTGGCACAAAACTACGTGATAGCAGCTCGATGGAGGATTACCTCAACAAAATTAAGGAAGCCTCACATCTGTTGAGTGAAATTGAGTCACCACTAGATGATGAATTCGTAGCTGTTATAATGTTGAGTGGTCTAACTGAAGACTTTGATCCATTGATTATGGCCATTGAAAATGCTGGAACAAAATTATGTACTGAACTTGTCTCGGTCAAACTATTGGAAGAGACACGGAGACGAGAGGACAAGCAGGATAGTGTAACCGCACTGATCACTCGGAAGCAACCCAGATGCTTCAAGTGTAAGCGTATTGGCCATTTCTTGAAGAATTGTCCCGATAAACAAACTACAGAACAACCTGCATCAGAAAAGGAGACACAGAGTCACAGTCATGGTCGAGATAGGAACAAGCCGAAGATTAAACCAAAGGACAAGGCTCTTGTCGCTGCTCTTTCTGTAAAGGTGAATAGTGATGTGTGGTATATAGACTCCGGAGCCACTAACCATATGTGCAATAATGAAAAACTAATGGTAAACAATAGTTCTAATAAAACTGTTGAAGTGAGTATTGCAAATGGAGAAAAATTATTGACTGCTGGAATAGGACAAGTGAAAGTTCATTTAAAAAAGGGCGTAAAGACAATAAGTGATGCATATTATGTACCTAATTTAAGTACAAATTTATTGTCAGTCAGCACTATGACTAAAAAGGGTTATATAGTCACTTTTGATAGTAGTTCATGTACTGTTTATGATGGTTCTGATATTTTAGCTACTGGTACTCAAGTTAATGGTGTGTATCAACTCGACACTGTGTCAGACAATGGCTGTGCTGAGGATAAGGAAAATACATCAGGGGCAGCAGCTGCGGTAGCGGGTTCGACATCCCAAGACACGTGGCACAGACGTCTAGGACACCTCAACTCAAGGAGTATGAAGCTTCTAATGTCAGGTATGGCAACTGGTATTAATTATAGTGTGTCTGAATATAAACAGTGCATACCATGCATTGAAGGAAAGCAATCTAGATTGCCTTTCCCTAAGAAATCGTATACTAGAGCTACAGATATGTTGGGTTTAGTGCATACAGACCTATGTGGGCCTATTCAAACTCCATCTCTAAGTGGTGCTAAGTATGTGTTGAGTTTCATTGATGACTATACAAGAAAACATTTTACTTATTTTCTGAAAACTAAAGATGAGACTTTTAGGTATTTTCAGCAATTTAAGGTTTTTGTAGAAAATGAAACTGGAAACAAGTTAAAAATACTTAGAAGTGATAGAGGAGGAGAATATATGAGTTCAAAATTTCAGGATTTCCTCAAGATTAATGGAATTAAACATCAGAAAACTATACCTGATTCTCCACAGCAAAATGGTGTTGCTGAGCGCTCTAACAGAACTATCATGGAAAAAGTCAGGTGTATGCTGCGAGATGCTGGACTGGGTATGGAATACTGGGCTGAAGCAGTAAATACTGCTGTCTATTTGAAAAACCGGAGTCCAACTAAGGCAGTTCCTGGTACAACTCCAGAAGAAAAATGGAGTGGAACAAAGGTAAAACTTGACCATTTAAGAATTTTTGGTTGTATTGCTTATGTCATGGTGAAAAATAGAAAGAAACTTGACGTTAAAAGTAAACCATGCATATTTGTGGGATATAATGAAGAATCTAAAGGATATAGACTCATTAATCCGGATAGTCCAAGGAATTGTGTCAATTCTCGTGATGTTGTTTTCATAGAAAATAAATTTTATATGAAAGAAATGTCACATGATGATAAAGGTGATCAACAGCTGTTTGTTGATCTTAGTTTGAATCAAAATGTAATTCAACCATCGGAATCGCCCATTGTGAATTCTGACATATCTGATGACATAAAAATATCACAGAATACTGAACAAAGAATAAGCACAATCACACTAGATGATTCCGACAGTGAAAGACCAAGTGATGAATCAGATGATCGCTTGGATCCAACTTACCTTCCAGGAGAAGATTCTGAGACAGGATCTCCAGAGGACTGCAGCTATGATGATGCTTCTGAGTCTCATCTCATGACCAACTTCGTGACTATACTGGAATACAATGATCCTGATGAACCTCAAACTGCGGCCGAGGCTTTAAAAGGACCAGAATCAGATAGTTGGCGTAAGGCGATGACTGATGAGTATAATTCTTTTATTAAAAATAAAGTTTGGACTCTGACAGAACGAGAACAGCATCATAAGCCTGTGTCGTGCAAGTGGATATTTAAGAAAAAATATGGAGTAAATGGTGAGTTGTTGAAATATAAAGCTCGTTTAGTAGCCAGGGGTTACACCCAAAAATATGGTGTTGATTTTCTAGAAACGTTTTCCCCTGTCGTGAGATACTCCACATTAAGGCTACTGATCGCTTTAGCAGCAGAATATGACATGAGTATTGAGCACTTGGATGTTAAAACAGCATTTCTGAATGCAGAGCTGGAAGAAACGGTTTTTATGCAGCAACCACAGGGTTTTGAAGTTAAGGGGAGTGAAAATATGATATGCAAGCTCAACAAAGCTGTTTATGGCCTTAAACAAGCATCTAAATCTTGGTATGATAAAATTAACAAGGTACTATGCGATAAGTTGAACTTCTGTCGTTTAACTTCTGAACCATGTGTTTACTATAGGTCTGAAAACCAATCGATGATGCTCATAGCTCTTTATGTCGATGATTTGATAATATTTTGTTCTCCGACATTCCAAGGAAAAGACAAAATTAAAGCGAAATTGCAGCAAGAATTTGATATCACGGATCTAGGGCCAGCCCAGCAGATTCTTGGTATGAAGCTGTCAAGAAAAGGTAATGAAATCTCTCTTAATCAGTCGAACTATATTCTAAAACTGCTGAAGAAGTTTCGGATGGAGGATTGTAAACCGTCAGGAACACCAATGGAGACTAGTCTAAAGTTACCCAAAGAAACTCAAAAGGATGATACTTATGACTACAGAGGTTTAGTAGGGTCGCTTATGTATATAGCAGTTTGTACAAGACCGGACATCAGTTATGCTGTGAGCTACCTGAGTCAATTTAACAACTGTTATAGTGAAATTCATTGGAAGGCCGCCAAGAGGGTTTTACGATATCTAAAAGGTACACTGAGTTTGAGTCTAATTTTCACTAAAAGTAGTATGGATATTAGAGCTTATGCTGATGCAGATTGGGCATCAAACAATATAGATCGTCGGTCGTACACGGGCTATGTCTTCTTTTTAGGGAAGTCTGCTATCTCTTGGGAAAGTCGAAAGCAACGTACTGTTGCATTATCTAGTACTGAGGCAGAGTACATGGCATTGTCTGACACGTGTAAAGAAGCATTATTCATAAGGAAACTCTTATTTGAGATGCTTGGTATCATATCTAAAGTGATCATATTCAATGACAATCAGTCTGCCATAAAACTTTGTAAGAACTTTATGTTCCATTCTAGGACGAAACACATAGATATTCGTCATCATTTTATAAAACAAATTGTTAATAATGGTATAGTTGAAGTAAAGTACTTATCAACTAATGTAATGTTGGCTGATGTATTAACAAAATCACTTTGCAAACAAAAACATTGTGAGTTTACAAATTTAATGTTAGCTGTGTAGTTATGGCTATGCATGTTTTGTGAATTTATTATTTTAGTTTCATATAATATAAATATTGTTTTAGTTTGCGTTTAAGGGCCAGTGTTAGAACTATTCTAAACGCAACCTTTTTTTTGTGATATATTATCTGTCTTGTGATTTTGACAGACGTTTCCCCTTCCGTCCGTTCAAGACTTTTGTACGAATGTGTTTTTCTGTTTCTTTAATAAATCCCATATTAATCTCTATAAACCTTTCTTTATCTGCCCAAATATCCAACAGTCTTCACATGATCTGACCAAGATTATGTCTGGACTTTAAAAGAGACTGTGACCTCTGAGTTTGTTTCGGCCTTTCTTCTCAGAGTAGTCAGATAGGAAACGCCGACCTCATCTAGTTTAAAAAATATGATTGACGTGTAAAAGTGTTTGTACAGACCTACTTACAGAAATAAAATCATTTATCATTTATATTATATTAATAACACCCTTTAAAAAAAAAAAAAATACCTAAGACTACCTTATATTTGATTTGCAGTGATTATTTAGATAAAACTATGTACTCTTTTCGCCTGAAACACAGGATTACCTAGTTCAGGCACATAACACGTGTGAACTTGACATAGATTTAAGCAAAAATTGTAAAATGCCCCCCGCTGTAACGTAATTTGGGGTGAGAGGGATGAATCGCAAATTACTCAATATCATAATGTATGTAATAACAGGCTGCGGAACATCGATCACTAATAAAAAACTAGATACACAATCAGCGGCAAAAAATGTCCTCACCGAATGAGCACCCACTTGAACATTTGGGCGCTCTTTTGATTTAGTAGCATTCGAACGCTCCGACGGTAAACACGCGACATAGTATCGGTTGTAAAAATTTATTGCTTTTTAAACATAATATATCTTTGTGAAATAAACGTCAAGCATTTCGTTTAAGGTTGAATTTACATTCATTTATATTTATTTCAACTATTATTACTTAAACACAATTTGGTGCCAGTGTTAAGAGAACTTTTGTTTGGGATTGTGTATCTAGTTCCTTATTAGTGATCGATGCTGCGGAACGTTGATTTCCCTCGCGAGTTTGAAAGGTGTAGTTATGGGTCATGCATAACGTGACCATACGTCCCGTTTTTAACGGGACCGTCCCTTTTTTCGGTTCTACGTCCCAGTGTCCCCGAAAAACACCTGGGGACGCAAAATTGTCCCGTTCTCAGAGTCTTTCTTTAATAATAAATTGTGGACGTCTGAAAAAACCCAGTTGCAGGCTTGGCGATGTTGATTACTAAGTTGAATATTAAAAAAACGTGCCAAGAACTTTATTCTTATTTAAAATCATCACCAGCTGTATTAAAAGAAAGTTGTTCTGCTGACAAATGTAAAAATGACCGAAAATTTATCCTGCTTAATTTTTAATTAAGTACATCATATTGATAAGATTTAATTATTGTTTTACCTAATGATTTTTAAATAAACTTTATTATTATTATTTTTAGCAAACTTTTGTTTCTTAGCTCTTTGGCTTATTATTAAAACTTTATTATTATTATTCTGTCAGAACGATAATGTCGCAACATATATCAAGATTTTGTAACAAAACTTGGAAACCGTTAAAATTTCGGTTTATACTCTCTATATTTTGTGTAAGTAAAGTCAATGTTTTATCCCCAGTATAGACTATATTTTTGCACTCTTCAACATTACAGATTTTAGCTTCAGACACGGAAAACCCATCTAGATCACAGATTAGGTGATTGGCCATAATAAAATTTTTTATGTAGAAGTTAACCTACTATCTATGTGCTTAATTGACTAGGTAGCCGGCGGCGCTCCTAGGCGCCTTCATAGTCAATGGATTTAATAATTATAATTGTCCTCTGCATATTTACGTGCTGGGCAATTTACATCACCAGTTGGATGATCATTTTTCCGGTTGAAGCGTTTGCAGGTCGCACATTGAGGCGGAGAACCTTTATTATTGCAGTCCTTGAAAGAATGTCCTGTTTCGCCACAGAGGTTGCAAGTAGGGCTCGATTCTCTGCAAAATTTGGCTGTGTGTCCGAACTGCTGGCAGTTAAAACACCTGGTCAAAATAGTGAAATCTCTCACTGGACATGATGTCCAATTTATGAAAATTAAAAATGTTTTGTTTGTTCCTGGGTTAGCTGCAAATCTTGTTTCAGTGAGCACAATTGTGAATTACGGATATAAAGTCATATTTAATGACAAGGGATGTGATGTACAAAACATCAGAGGAGAGTTAATATATGCACTGCAACAATGAACAAGAACCTGTATATCATGGACACAAGTAAGGAAATGGCTAACTTAACTTCAAGTTCTGATAAATATAACAATGCTTATTTATGGCATCTGCGTATGGCACATTTAAATTTTACAGATATCAAGAAGCTACCGGAGTGTGCTGAGGATGTGACTCTGCCTCAGGATAAAAGTAATGTCACCACTTGCACTCATTGCTTAGAAGGTAAGCAAGCCAGATTACCATTTAAAAATGTTGGTTCTAGGGCAACCAGACCATTAGAACTAATACATTCAGACTTGTGTGGCCCTATGGAGAATAAAGCGAAGCTCACGGGTGCAGGAGATGGTTGGACCACTGTGTTGTATCGTTATCAGCGTGGCAAACGATTGTTACGGTAGGCATAGAGGAGGATGTATTTTTATCTGACCACTTACCGCTATACATTGAATGTGATTTGAATGTAGTAAGGCAAAAGCTGACAACGCAAAATGCCCCCCGCTGTAACGTAATTTGGGGTGAGAAGGATGAATCGCAAATTACTCAATATCATAATGTATGTAATAACAGGCTGCGGAACATCGGAACGTTGATTTCCCTCGCGAGTTTGAAAGGTGTAGTTATGGGTCATGCATAACGTGACCATACGTCCCGTTTTTAACGGGACCGTCCCTTTTTTCGGTTCTACGTCCCAGTGTCCCCGAAAAACACCTGGGGACGCAAAATTGTCCCGTTCTCAGAGTCTTTCTTTAATAATAAATTGTGGACGTCTGAAAAAACCCAGTTACAGGCTTGGCGATGTTGATTACTAAGTTGAATATAAAAAAAACGTGCCAAGAACTTTATTCTTATTTAAAATCATCACCAGCTGTATTCAAAGTCAAAGTCAAAGTCAAATCATTTATTTCAAATAGGCCCTTGAAGGCACTTTTGAACGTCAAAATTTACAAAATAAAGTATTGATTCTACCGCCCCTTCCAAAAGGTAGTTTTCGTATGGAGAAGAATGGGCAAGAAACTCCACCGTTACTCTTTTTAAAATGTTTTACAATATTTTGTATAGGTACATTATTTATATAATTATATGTGAAGACGATGCACCTAGAATAAAATTACTGTATAAAGTAAAAAGAATTTAAAGTCGAGCAAACGACAGATAAATTAATTATGTGGTAGATACATGGTGTTCACATATTCACAAACATTGTAAAAATAGACGAATCTACTAAAAAATTACAATTAATAAGTCAGTGTGTGAGGAAGTAAACACAGGATGTACTCGTAAAATCAATGTCATATAATAAAAAACAAATACAATTAAGTAAGCAACCAGTTTGATTTTGTCTAGACTCTAAATTGTCCTATGGAGCAGGACCAGCATGTTTCCAAGCATTCTTATCTTGGATATAATCCTCTAATCTGTAATATGCTTGTTTACAAAGTGTACTTTTTACATGAGTTTTAAATTTTCTTTCATTTAATTGTAATATATCACAAGGTATTTTGTTGTAACATTTAACACAGTACCCCATAAAAGATGTATGTACTTTAGATAATCTGAAAAATGGTTGATCTAGTTTATCTTTATTTCTAGTATTAAAATTATGTCTATCACTTATTTTATTAAAAAGATGTAGATTTTTCCTTACATACATAATATTTTCATAAATGAATTGGCAAGGAACGGTCATAATATTAATCCTTTTAAATAGTTCCCTGAGAGATTCGCGACGACGGAGATCATAAATGGCTCTGACAGCTCTCTTTTGCAAAATAAAGATAGATTCAATGTCAGCAGCCCGACCCCACAGTAAAATGCCATACGACATAATGCTGTGGAAGTAGCTAAAATAGACCAAACGCGCGGTTTCTACATCTGTTAACTGTCTGATCTTTCTAACAGCATAAGCGGCCGAGCTTAGCCGCCCCGCAAGAGATGTTATATGAGGTCCCCATTGTAATTTCTCGTCTAGCGTGATTCCCAGGAAAACCGTTTGATTAATAAATTCCAGTTTTTCTCCATTCAATATGATGTCACATTCGCTACTTCTAACATTAGGTAATTTAAATCTAATGCATTTGGTTTTATTTTTATTCAGTACCAAATTATTTACCGTAAACCAATCTTGGACCTGAAGAATAGAGCTATTCACGTCGTCAAGATTTTGCGATCGTCGGTTGATTTTAAAGATCAATGATGTGTCATCTGCAAATAACACCATCTTCGGTTGATTTTGAAGTAATTGGGGTAAATCATTAATATAAACTAAAAAGAGGAATGGACCCAATATCGAACCTTGAGGAACGCCCATTGCCATTTCAGACCCTAATGAGTTTATGCCGTTTACTTGAACTTTAACCTTTCTATCTTTCAGGTAAGATTTTAGTAAATCAAGGGCTGTGTTCCTAATCCCATAATGCTCCAGTTTCAGCAGAAGTGTTTCATGGTCTACGCAATCGAACGCCTTCGAGAGGTCGCAAAAGATTCCAATGGCATCTTGTGCTTCTTCCCAAGCGTTAAAAATGTTCTTTATTAGGGTGACACCGGCGTCAGTGGTGCAACGCCCTTTGGTGAAACCGTATTGGTGTTCGTGAAAGATGGAATTTTTATTAAAGTGACGTAACATTTGATTGAGCATCAACTTTTCAAACACCTTACTGAGAACAGGCAGTATTGACACAGGCCTATAATTGTTGGGTTCTTTACTATCACCGGATTTAAATAATGGGACTACTTTACTGTGTTTCATGAGATCCGGAAAGACTCCTTGGTCTACACTAGTATTAAATATGAAAGCTAAATAGGGCGCAATGGTCTCGATGATAGATCTACAGACTTTTACAGACATTCCCCATAGATCTTCTGTTGGTTTAATTTTAAGATCTTTAAAAGCTTTCGTAACAGCCTGGGGGTTTGTATGCTGAAACTTAAACTCTAAAGGGCACGACTTTACATTCTTTCTAAGTAAGGCAGCAGAAAGCGCGGGTGAGGAATTTAAAGCTTCAGTCGTTTTAAGGGGAATATTAGCAAAAAAGTTTTCAAATTCTTGAGCTATTTCTACATCCTAGTTTATGGGGCCATGTGCAGTCTCTAAGTTAAATTTAGTATTACGCTGTTTTTTCCTACCTGTTTCATTATTTATTATTTGCCAGGTAGTTTTTATTTTATCATCAGCTGATTTTATTTTATTACTAATGTAAAGAGCTTTAGCTAATTTGCACACCATTTTAAAAGTTTTAGAATATTTTGCAACATACTGATGAAAGCTTGTATTATTCATATGCTGCTTTAAGCCATAAAGTTCAAAAAGTTTTTCCCTGCTTTTACGAATACCTGGAGTCGCCCAATCACTAAATAAAAACTTTGTGTAAATAGTTTTAGTGTGTATTGGAAAAGTGTCAATAAATTGTTTGTTTAATAGTGAAAAGAACTCGGCGTAGAACTCATTAGGGTCACATATATTATTAAAACTCTGAACACATAATTTACTTGCCAAAAAATTATTTAATTTCTCTAAATTTTTACATGTAATTGGCCTAAACTTTATTTGAATTTTTTGTAAAGGCATGTAGGAGCAAAATGTTATTGTTTGTCCACTGTGATCAGATGGCAACTTATTTACAATTTGTTTATGTAAATAATCACAATTACAAAAAATATTATCTATACAAGTGGCAGAAGAAGCTGTCACTCGAGTAGGTTCAATAAAAACATTTGACAAATCAAATGACCTAAAAAGACTTAATAATCTGATAGTGTTCGAGTTATTTTCTAATAAATTAATATTAAAATCACCACATATGATTATTGATTTATTACTAGCACTGAGTTTCTTTAGCACATCTTCCATTATAGAATCAAACATAGATAGATTCTGGTAACTGGGAGGTCTGTATACGCATACTATAACATGCTTATCAAGCTCAACACAGGACAATTCAATGGTGTGTTCAACAGACAGTCCGATGATGTCTTTTCGTTCTTTACAATGAATAGAATTTTTTACTAATATTAATGACCCGCCATGTATCATACGTTTTCGGCTGAAATGGCTAACTACACAATAATTTTCATAATTAATTGATATTACTTGATGGTCTTTTAACCAATGTTCTGTTAAACAAATGACATCAAACTTGGTATTTTCTAAAAACAATTCTATTTCCAGTAATTTAGAGGAGCAACCTTGGATATTCTGATGGAATAATTTTATAGTATGTTGCACTCCCTTTGGTTTTTTATTATTATTATTATGTGTAATATTGCCAGAAGCTACCTTTTTACTATTCAGTATTAATAATTGGTTGTTTGAAGGGGTAACTTCTGTTGTCTTACTACCTAGTTTAAAGAGGTATCCGGAGTGACATCCACAACTACAACTGAAGAGTCTAGAATGCCCATGTGGGTTCCAGTAGGAAGAGAATACCCTATCTGACTGGTAGTGGCCTCCAAAGATGTTGGTGTTATAGGTGGATCCTCCTTCGTACAACATGATAATTCATAATTAATTACTATGTTGTTAGTATAACTAGACAACACAGACTCGTCACTAATACTACAATTTGTTATATTAGCTATAACCTCATTAATATTATATGCTATCAACATAGCAATCATACGTCTACATTCATAAGACAGAGATAAAGTTCTCTGAGTTAACTTAAAACCACTAATAAACTTATTAGTGTCAAAATACATTAATTTGTCACTATGACAACATGTCAGCTTGTGAATAGTACTATTCAATTTATAAATATAATTATTGTCAAAATCTGATAGAGTATCAGAGTAAGGTAAAGCACACAACATAAGCTTACCTATATTTAACTTTAATAAGGTGTCCACACCATCCACTATGTCCTTTCTGGTAATACCAGTACTATTACCTAATAGCAAAACCATTGTAGAATAATTGTCTAGGTTTGTGTTTGCAATTCTTTTAATCATTTGTTTGAAAGTTATGTTATGATAACTATGATTGGTAAAACTATGGCTAAGGTAATTAAGTAGCATTTTTCCAAAGCCTGAACCTAATTATTAAAGAAAGTTGTTCTGCTGACAAATGTAAAAATGACCGAAAATTTATCCTGCTTAATTTTTAATTAAGTACATCATATTGATAAGATTTTTTTATTAAAAAAGTTTTTTTTTCATTGAGAAAATGAGAACATACGAGTATGCTGGTATTTTCAAAAATAAGTTTCCTTTATGAATCTGCCCTATTATAATTGAGATAAATAAACCTATGTCCCGTTTTGAGTAAAAAAATAAATGGTCACGTTAGTCATGCAGCCTAGTCGAGCATAAACGTATTCTAGATAATTTATATAAGAATATTATAGATATTTTATGTGACGCTGCTGTATTAACGAGTGAGAAGGAAAGGTACAGGCCAAGAAGAGGTAAAGTGTGTGGATGGAACGATCATGATCGAGACGCTCACCGAGAGGCCAGGCTTAAATTCAAAATGTGGGTATTACATAACAGGCCGACTTCTAAAGTAATTTATGAAGAAATGAATGTAACTCGAAAAAATTTTAAGGGTCGTCATAAATGGTGCCAAAAAAATACTCAACAGATAAAAATGGATTTTATAGCTAAACAAAGAGCGACGAATAATTTTCGTAAATTTTGGAAAGCTACGGGTAAGTTGGATACCAAGCCTGGGCTACCGGTGAGCGTTGGAGGAATAAATGATCCAGAGGGAATCGCAAACATGTTCATGGAACATTTTAAAGTGCGATCACCTCTTGGTCCCTCAGTTACGATGACCGGTGCCGAGTCCAGCCGTGAGGGAGTGGAACCGGTAATGTATTTCTCGCCTAAACAGGTCAGAACTGTAATTAAAAACATGAGTAGGGGCAAATCTCCCGGACACGATGGACTCAGCATCGAGCATTTTAAGTATGCAGGTGTTCATCTGCCAAGAGTCGTGTCAATGTTTTATTCATTATGCGTCAGTCACTCATACCTACCTACCTTCTCAACTAATGAAAACTGTTGTAGTACCGATAGTCAAAAACGGAACAGGAGATATCTCGGACAAGGGAAATTACCGACCAATTTCTCTTGCCACGACCATTGCTAAAATATTGGACAGTATGCTTGATTCGTGCTTAAAAAAACATCTATGCTTGCACGATGCACAATTTGGGTTTCAACCTAAACTATCCACAGAAAGTGCAATTCTAAGCCTCAAGAATACTGTCCAATATTATACTGATCGTAAAACGCCGGTATATGCCTGTTTCCTGGATCTTTCCAGGGCCTTCGACCTTGTGTCATACGATGTGCTCTGGAGGAAGTTGGGGGACAGGAATGTACCGGCTGAAGTTCGTAAAATCTTGCAGTATTGGTACGCGAACCAAACTAATAATGTAAAGTGGTCCAACACACTCTCTGGAACGTATGGGCTGGAGTGTGGTGTGAGACAGGGGGGGTTGGGCTCCTGGGCTCTTCAACCTTTTTGTTAATGACCTCATAGTCGAGCTCAACAGCATGCGTGTGGGTTGTCGGGTTGGTGGTGCAGTATCAGCTATGCGGACGACATGGTGCTGCTGGGCCCGACTGCAGGTTCCATTGCAGACATGTTAAAAGTGTGCGAGGACTATGCTGCTACACATGGGCTCGTGTACAATGTTAAAAAATGTGAGTACATGGTCTTTAAGGCCGCCGGTAAATGCTTAGACTATGCCCCTAATCTTACCCTAAATGGCCTGAGCATAAAAAGAGTGAATACATTTAAATATCTGGGGCACATACTTACCGACGACCTTAAAGACAATGTAGACATTGAGAGGGAGCGTAGGGCACTGGCGGTCCGAGGTAATATGGTGGCACGTAGATTCTCCCGCTGTACCGATCAGGTCAAGGTAACACTATTCAAGGCATATCATTGTCAGGGTCTGTACACGGGGGGTCTATGGACCAGCTACACCAAAAGGTCGCTAGATGTCTTGCGCGTCCAATACAATAATATTTTCAGAATGCTCTTGAGACTTCCCCGTTTCTGTAGTGCGTCCCGGAAATGTTTGCACAGAATCGAACTGACGACTTTAATGCAATCATTCGAAAAAAAGTCGCATCATTAGTCACTAGAACACGGGCCAGTAGCAACAGCATTCTGAAAACAGTGTCAGAGAGCTTTTATTCTCCCATTCTGAGGCATTTTGTGGAGACGATGGCCAAGTGAGAAAGGACATCATTCAAGTGTCGAACATTTTGTACCCAAAAACTAAAGTGCCGGCCAGAAAAAAAAAACATGGTATTCTTATGGAAAATAACACCCTTAACATTTTTTACTACTACAATGAAAGTATACAATTAACCCTTCCGCTGCTATTTAAGTTTGAAAAAGAAAATATTAAAAATCTTATTTTGAGCATTACAATAATGTTTAAAACGAGAAACAACCTTCATCATCATCATTTCATCTTCATCATCATAATTTCAGCTGGAAGATTTCCACTGCTGGACATAGGCCTCCCCCAAATATCGCCACTTCGACTGGTTCTGTGATTCTCGCATCCAGCGGATTCCTGCGGTCTTCACTAAATCATTGGCTTGCTGAAGACCGTAAGAACCTCCACCTTGAACCTCCACGCTTCGTCTTCCGGTACGTGGTTGCCACTCCAGAACGTTTCGGCTCTATACCCATCGGCTATCTTTTCTGCGAGCAATGTGGGCTGCCCACTGCCATATAAGTCTAGCAATTCTTCGGGTTATGTCGGTTGCCTTGGTTCTCCTACCGATCTCTTCATTTCTAATTCGATCACGTCGTCAATGAATCTCCAAGCATAGCCCTCTCCATTGCCGTTTGGGTGACTTTCAGCGTTCTAACGAAGCCCGTTGTAAGCGACCACGTTTCAGTTCCATAGGTCACCACTGACAACATGTGAGAAGAGAAGATAAAGAGTAGGTTCCCGAAAACCGCCCAGCCAAGGATTCGGATTCCACGATTGACCTCGAAATTGGACCTAGGTACCTAACTGGACAGTTTGTCCTAGGTTAACGTAGTCGTCCATAACTTCGATTGTAAAGTCTCCGATCTTCATGAGGGCCATTTGACATGAACTTAGTTTTATCTATGTTCGTTTTAAGACTTTCTGTTTCGGAAGCTCTACTGAGGTCATCGAGCATTGTACTGGTCCTCCGATATAGTAGTCATAGCTGAGACTACCTAGCCATCATGACTACTATATCGTCGGCAAACCGAAGGTAAGTGACGTAGTTGCCATTGAAGTTGATTGCTACGCCTTTCCTGTCCAGAACCTTGAAAACCTCCAATCCAGCGGTGAACAGTTTGGGAGAGATAACGTCTCTCTGTCTCAGCGGCTGGAAGTCGTCAAACCTACGCGCGAGACGGTTCGTGATGACTCTTGAAAATAGCTTGTAGACATGGTTCAGAAGTGCGATGGGCCAATAATTCTTAAGCAGGGCATTGTTGCCCTTTTCAAAGAAGAGTACCACCACACCTCTGCCCGCCTGTGGCGTTTTACCCTCGAGTCTGCCTGCTATTGTAAAAGAAAAACATTTCCCTCAATTTTTTTCTCGTAATTTTTTTTAATACTTATCATACCTTACTATACGTAACGCTCAATTCTCATGTCTATTTCTGCAATGGGCAATAAATGCTTGCGTCTTTAACCGAATGTCCAAAATATTGTTGGCAAAACATAATTTTTGGTACCTACTTTCAAACTCAAATAGCAGCCAGGGGGTTAATTGTAGACTTTCGTTGTAATATAAAAAAATGCTCAGGACGTTATTTTCCATAAGAAAAAAGCATTATTTTTTTCTGGCCGGCACTTTAATTTTTGGGTACGATTTGAATGATGTCCTTTGTACCTTACTTGGTCATCTTCTGTGCAAAATGTCTTTCAATTACAAACTCAAATAATTTACTACTAACACTAGCTTTAAGGTATTACTAACATCATGGATCCTTGTTGTCCGAATAAATAAAATAAATAAATAAAAAATAAATAAGTCCCTTCGTAGCAACTGGACAGATTCTCAGCTGGACAGTTTCGCAGCTGGACAGATTAGCAACTGGACAGAACGGTGAATAAGTTCTTTCATCTATAGCCGACTTCACTTAACAAATGAAAATGGCTGAAAGGTAGGTTAGGTTAGGTTAGAAGTGTGACCATACAACGCCAGGGTCCGGTTAGGCACAAGAGAAAGTAATGTTTTGGGAATGTGTTAATACTTATGTTTCAGCATTGCCATACAACGTGGCAATGCTGCCAGCCTTTTGGGCACTTTTCCTGTTGGCAGCGATGCGGATGAATTTTTTGATGCCCTATGATCGTTTCCCCTCCTGTTTTATATACTTGTACATATTATTATTATTTTAATTCTGTTAGTTTTTAAATCATGTGACTATGTGTGTGTACAAATAACTAGGCTGAGTTTGAATAAGTAATATGAAATCAAATGGTTTAATTGAAATAAATGTTTCATAGTTTATACACTTATTTTTTCACACGACTATACTTTGTCCAGTTGCTAATCTGTCCAGCTGCGAAACTGTCCAGCTGAGAATCTGTCCAGTTGCGAATCTGTCCAGTTGCTACGGAGGGGAAATAAGTCATATGGAGGTATGAAATACTTTATCACTTTCACAGATGACTTCACAAGAATGGTGAACTATTCTTGTGTATTTTTTTTAAGATAAAATTAATGTTTTGGAGATTTTTAAGGATTTTAAATCAAAGGTAGAAAATGATTTGAATCACAAGATTAAAAAAATCCGTACTGATAATGGAACTGAATACTGTAATCATAATTTTGAAAAATTCTTATCTTTTCATGGTATAGTACATCAGACATCTACTCCATACACTCCGGAGCACAACGGCCTGGCCGAGAGAATGAACCGAACTTTAGTTGAACGAGCAAGAAGCATGCTATTTTATGCACATTTGGAGAAAAGTTTCTGGGCTGAGGCCATGGCAACTGCTGCATATATTGTGAATCGTTCCCCTACAAAATCACTGGATAGTAAGACTCTATACGAGTTGTGGAAAGGTAAAAAAAACCCAGTCTATCACATAATTAATATGAAGATATTCGGCTCTGTTGCTATGGTTCATGTCCCTAAAGAAAAGCGACAAAAGTGGGATAAGAAATCTATGAAAATGATATTTGTAGGTTATTGTGAAAATTCCAAGGGATATCGCTTAATGGATCCTGTTGGGAACCGAACCCAACACAACACCTTGCACGCGCTCGGCACGCGCAGGCATCGTGATCAGCGCGTCATCAGTACAGCGGAGGTGCGGCGCGGCGGCGACGCGGCTCGGCTCAACGACCACTCGCTTCCACGGACTCCACCGCGACGGACGACATTCCTCTCTTATTTAATATTTTATTGTTTGACTGGGAAAGTTACTTACTTGTAAAAAGCACGGTATTAAACCATTGCCTATATCATACAGTCCACTCTTTCATTTGCTCACCGCGCTAACAGATCCTAAAACTCATAAAATAACAAAAAGTAGAGATGTTGTTGTTATAGAAAACTTTAATGAGAGTCCCAATGTACTAATGCCATGTGAAATGAATATTCCAGCACAGGAGGGGCAGACAGCCAGTTCCATTACTGTGTAAAGTATTATATTATTTTAATTATTGTGAATGTGAGGACTCAGTTGTTTTAATGATGGTCTGGCAGTTTTGAGTAGTTGATGCGGCCTACCCAAATGTCCTTTCTTTGGTATTGTTCGTCGAGTTGAGCTCCACGATTATTGACAAATGCTTGCACTGACTGGACAGGTCCACTCAAATCTGTGTGATTCTTTCCTCAAAAGACCATTTCAAACACTACTCTACATGGTTCTCATATGGCTTGACCAAGATTATGTCTGGACTTTAAAAGAGACTGCGACCTCTGAGTTTGTTTCGGCCTTTCTTCTCAGAGTAGTCAGTTAGGAAACGTCGACCTCATCTAGCTTATTTTTTTATTTTTTTATTTGACGTGTAAAAGTGATTCCAATATCCTATTTACAGAATAAACAATTTCAGAGCACCTGTGTCAGTCAGAAACAAGAATTACACACTCAGGAGTCAACACCGGTGTCCTATCCTATCAGGACGGAAATAGTGGAGACTCAAGTGAATATGATACTGACGCTGAAGAACTAGATGAAACCTATCACCCTCCTTGTTCATCGAAAGAAGACTTCAGCAGTAATATTACATTAAGGCCAACGCGGTCACAGAATAAGCAAAAGGATTAAAAAAATGACAAAAAGGGATTTCTATGTTTGTTTACTGACTTAATGGATCCTCAGACTGCTGAGGAGGCTCTGTCGTCACCGCAAGCTGCAGAAAGGCGAGCCATGGATCAGGAATACAATTCCTTGATGAAAAATAAAACTTGGAGTTTGACAGAGCTTCCGCGGGGAAAAAGACCTAACCACATAAGTGGGTGTTCAAAACAAAGACTGACCAAAGTGGAAACATTGTTCGTTGCAAGGCCAGACTTGTTAAGGTAATGCACAAAGGAAGAGCATGGACTATGAAGAAACATACTCACCAGTTGTCAGGTACACAATTATTCGTTATTTATTTGCTTTGGCAGCTAAATATGTATTACAAATAGATCAAATGGATGCTGTATCTGTTTTCTTGCAGGGAGAGATTGATACTCGTAAAGAGATCTACAGACACCAGAACAGTATAAACAAGGATCTCAGGTATGCATGCTGCATAAATCCATATATGGTCTAAAGCAGGCCAGCAGGCTATGGAATACGAAGCTGAATAATGTGTTACATAAGTTGGGTATGCAACAGTCAAAAACAGATTTTTGTGTATATTATAATGCAGATAAGGACACATTTATAGCTGTGTGGGTTGACAATTTGATTTTATTTACAGCTCAAGAGGCTACCAAAATTTTATTAAAGGAACAATAAATTAAAACAACACTTTGAAATGAAGGACCTTGGCTCAGGCCTCAGCATGCCAGTGTGTGGGTCTTCACGTTACTATGGATGGAGACAAAGTAATAATAGACCAAGAAAAATATATAAAGGAAATATTAGCAAGATTCAGAATGTCAGACTGTAAGCCTGTAAAAACCATCCATCCAACCATCCATCCATTTGAAGTAGGTATGAAATTTAATAAAGAACAGGAAGAAATAAAACTGTCTGATAGTCCTTATCAGCAAGCTATTGGCTCTTTGCTGTATGTGGCTCAAGATAACCAACCTGATATAGCCTTTGCAGTAAACACGTTGAGCAGATATAACAAAAATCCCAGTGCTATACACTGGACTGCAGTGAAGAGAATATTCAGATATCTACAAGGAACAATAGATTTGAAGTTAGTCTATACCAAAGGTGGGCGGTGCTATTTCATGGCGGTCGCACAAACAACAGACTGTCGCACTATCAACAGCTGAGGCAGAATACATGGCGATGTCTTCAGCGGCACAGGAGGCGTTGTGGCTACAACAGCTGCATGGCGAGCTTGGTCAACAGCAGAACAGCCCACTCATCATCTTCAGTGATAACCAGAGTGCAATAAAACTATCCATTAATTATGGTTATGTAGTGGTTACACCGCGACATACAAACTACGCAGCAAAGACATGACGTCACACAATTCCTGCATCGCGCAGTTAGAGTTTACCGAGCGAAAAACATACGGGCAGTTGCCCGCCAGACATAACAACCCGTCTGGTTGGAGGATCCTCTCTTTTCTATGGTGGATGAGTGAACTTTACACCCTGTTCCACATACCCCTAAATTGGTGACCCCGAGTAAGAACGTCAACGCAGCCTTCGTGCAACAACTTCAGCGTGACGTCATCATCATCATCACTCCCGCAAGCTTTCGTGAGGCGAGTCACACAGCCAGCCAACACCCACGGCTTCAACGGGTATCCTGACCACCAGCATGCAGCGAACGCGCATTCCTGGTCATCACCCTCACCCTCATCAGCAACCTTGGCACAGCACCTGCACTTCCGGCCGGTCTCACAAGCAGAGCCTATTCTACCCTCTCCTGGTTGACGCAAGCAGTCAGCCACAACCCGGCGCTGTACCACATCCGACTCACTGGATGACGACGCAGCGCCACCCCGACTCACTGGGGAATCACCGCAGACAGTTCCGACTCACCGTGAACTATGCGGCACCCGGTTCCGACTCACTGGAACCACAGCTGGCACTGTGAAGCATCGCAAGATCCAAGACTCAGCCCACTATCGACCTCCGGTCTCCCGAGGGGAGTGATGTAGTGGTTACACCGCGACATACAAACTACGCAGCAAAGACATGACGTCACACAATTCCTGCATCGCGCAGTTAGAGTTTACCGAACGAAAAACAAAGATAAGACTATCCGAAATCAACATAATTCGACGGGTTCCGGGCTAATTGTATTAAGCGACACTCTGAGCGATATAGACTTTTATACATATTTGGAATCAGCGAATTTTTCTGCGTCATTTGAGCTGGGTTTGGTGACGATCGGAGCACTTTTTTGTCGCTTAATACAACCGCATTTTTGGGCCCATTTTGGACTGCAATGTATGAAGCGACACAAAATAATGACAAATTTAGGAACTGTGTACTTAAGCTAACTACCAAATACCAGGCAGTCGTTTAAACTTTTTTTCCTGGAGCAACAATTTACAGGCAACGTACGTTAAAGCATTTAGCCTGGCTTTATAAATATATAGAAATGTGGCTTCATACAATTAGCCTCTTTGTTAAATTCTTATCCAGTGTCGTTTAATACAATTAGCTTTACCTTATAAATATACAAGAATGTCGTTTAATACATTTAGCCTCTTTGTTAAATTCATACCCAGTGTCGATCCATACATTTAGCTCTGTCCATGAAATGTTAGATGTTGTCACTTCAACCATTTAGCTTGCAGTAGATAATGATATGTCGGTCGCATGAACTATTTAGGATTTCAACAGTAAACATTTAAAGATTATGGTTAAACCAATTTTTTTTATTCAATATTTGATTTGCAGTGTCGTTTCAGTTATAACAAAAGTATAGTTCTAGTACTTCAAACAGTTTATCTTAAACGGACTAAGAATAGTATACACATACAATCAAAATTTTATATCGTCCGCGTAGCTGATTTATTAATACAAAGCCCTTCAATGTGACACCCGACATTTGTGTTGCTGAGTTCAACGATCAGCTGATTTATGTACAAATTAAAGAGGCGAGGTGAGGTTATTCCCCCCTGCCTCACCCCGCATTTCAATCGGTACTCCTCAGATAGTACCCTCGACCACTTTACATGGTTAGTCTGGTTTTGATACCAGTACCTGAGCAAAGATGTTACTGCACTGTCTACATCAGTTTCCCGGTACAGCTAATCCCATAGAATGTCATAAGACACCAGGTCAAATGTCTTCGATAAATCGAGGAAGCAAGCATTGACCGGTGTCTTCCTATCTGCATAGTACTGGACGGTCCGCTTGAGACACAAAATGGCAGTTTCTGTCGATAGACCGGGCCTAAAGCCAAATTGTTCGTCATGCAATTTTATGGGACTGGCCATATGTGTATCAAACAGACAGTCCAGCACCTTAGCTGTAATAGTAGCCAGCGAAATTGGCCTATAATTCGACAGATCTGCCACATTCCCCGTTTTATTCTTCACTATCGAGACAACTATGGGTTTCATAAGATCATTCGGTAGGTAGGAGTGTTTTAAGCACAACGAATTAAACATTATTATGTCACCCGATACACACAGCCGCCTAATAAGGCGGCTGTGTGTATCGGGTGACATAATAGCTTTGCAAGAAACTTGGTTGATGCCTCACGACTTGGCATTTCTTGGCAGTATACATGACGATTTTGCTTTCACCGGGACCTCTGCGGTAGATACATCGGTTGGTGTACTTCGAGGGAGACCTTACGGAGGAGTAGCACTGCTGTGGAGGAAACGTTTATTTTCATCGGTGTCTGTTGTACCTTGCAATAGTGTTCGTCTTAAAGCTATAACAGTGCAATTGTGTGAACAAGAAATACTAGTATTTTCGGTTTATATGCCTACTGACTGTAATGATAACTTAATTGAATTTACGGACTGCTTAAGTGAAATGAATGCAATTACCTATAGAAGATAGGAATATCCAATCTGTGTTTATGTTAGGAGACTACAATGCGCATAGTAATGAATTGTTTAGCCATGAGTTGCTAAAATTTTGTAATGAACAATATTGGACTTGCGCGGATATTGAACTCCTACCGCTAGATTCGTTTACTTTTGTGAGTGAAGCGCACGGGTGCAAACGGTGGCTCGACCATTACGTCGTGACACTCGTGACTGAAGCCGCGCGTCGCACAATATTGCATGATAGTTTTTGGTCTGATCATTTGCCTTTACAAATGGACTGTGATTTAAAAATAATTGAACCTAATATTGTACTGTACTACCGAATGCGAGTGTAAACAATGTTTTATGGAGGGAAAAGGACTTAAACCAAATAAAATTGTATGAAGAGTTATGTCACTTCGCTTTGCGTAAAATAGATTTTCCCCCGGAATTATGTAGCTGTGCGGAATCAACCTGTGGGGACCTAAATCACAGATCTATTTTAGATGATATGTACAGGAACATAATTAGTATATTGACAATGTCTGCTAAACGAAGTTGTATATTTATTAAGAAAAATAAGTAAAAACCTTTGACAGGGTGGAATAAACATGTTAAATCCGCTCACAGCGAGGCTCGGCTCGCGTTTTAAATGTGGTGTTTATGTGGGAATCCGATTTCAGGGAAAGTCTTTGATAAAATGCGGGAAACTCGAAAAGTTTTTAAATCTAAAATAAAATGGTGTCGTAATAATCAAACGAAAATCAAGATGGACATAATAGCCGAACATCATAAGAAACAGGATTTCAGCAAATTTTGGAAAAATACTAATAATATGGACCCCAAGCAGGGCCTCCCTGTGAGCGTGGCAGGTAATTGCAACCCCTTGTCTATAGCGAACATGTTCATGAATCACTACCAAGTTGATCCGCCACGGAACCTAAGTTCTTCTGTGTCACCGTGTGTGTCCAGCGCTGAGAGGACTTCCCCATTACTGTTCTCTGGCAGAGAAGTTGCAAATGTCATCAAAAACATGGTAAGGGGTAAGTCTCCGGGACATGATCACCTCAGCGTTGAATACCTACGGTATCTCCTACCTACCGAATGATCTTTATGAAAACCATAGTTGTCCCGATAGTGAAGAATAAAACGGGGAATCTGTCGAATTATAGGCCAATTTCCCTGGCTACTATTACAGCTAAGGTGCTGGACTGTCTGTTTGATACACATATGGCCAGTCCCATAAAATTGCATGACGCACAATTTGGCTTTAGGCCCGGTCTATCGACAGAAACTGCCATTTTGTGTCTCAAGCGGACCGTCCAGTACTATGCAGATAGGAAGACACCGGTCAATGCTTGCTTCCTCGATTTATCGAAGACATTTGACCTGGTGTCTTATGACATTCTATGGGATAAGCTGTACCGGGAAACTGATGTAGACAGTGCAGTAACATCTTTGCTCAGGTACTGGTATCAAAACCAGACTAACCATGTAAAGTGGTCGGGGGTACTATCTGAGGAGTACCGATTGAAATGTGGGGTGAGGCAGGGGGGAATAACCTCACCTCGCCTCTTTAATTTGTAAATAAATCAGCTGATCGTTGAACTCAGCAACACAAATGTCGGGTGTCACATTGATGGGCTTTGTATTAATAATATCAGCTACGCGGACGATATGATGTTGCTGAGTCCTTCGATCAGTGCTCTCAGGTGCCTTCTGCGAATTTGTGAGAGTTATGTGGTGGCTCAAGGACTCAGGTATAATGCTGAAAAGAGCGAGTTACTTGTGTTTTTAAAAGCACCTGACAAGATAGGTAGGTACACCCTATTTAGTACCTTTTAATTTATCAATGTTCAAACTTCATTATTCAAGTATGATTACAAACAATTTATAAAAAAAAAAATCTGTCGCATAAACTAATTAGCCTTAGATTAATAAGTTTAAGATATGGTATTCAAATCAATTAGCTTAGGTTTGAAATATGACCAACTCTTTGATTAAAGCACTTAGCTTACAGCCATTATTTGCATGCCTAGGCGGTTAAGTCATTTAGCTTGGAACAAGAAATAATAAACCTAGGCGGTTAAGTCATTTAGCTTGGAACAAGAAATAATAAACCTAGGCGGTTTAGTCATTTAGCCTGGAATAAGAAACAATAATCATAGGGGGTTAAATCATTTAGCCTGGAACGAAAAAAAGTAAAATATGGGTCATTTTGTATTAAGCGACATTTATCTTCGTTAAAAATAGGAATATTAGAAAAAAATAAAAAACTGACTATGGGGAATATGTTATAAAAACAATAATATCCATCTTTTTTTAAAAATAATGCGATTTGCTAAAGTTATTATTTTTTTTCTAAAAATCGAAACTTTAAACTGCTCTGGTGTAAAGTTTCAAAAATGTCGGTTAATACAAATAGCCCGGAACCCGTCGATATGGGCAGTTGCCCGCCAGACATAACAACTTTACACCCTGTTCCACATACCCCTAAAGTTATCTACCTAGCTCCAAGCACTTAGACATTCGCTATCATTTTCTAAAGGACCATGTAAATAAGTTAACAATTAAGTTTTGTTATGTTACAGGTGAAGAAATAATTGCTGATAATCTAACTAAGGGTACCACTGCTGAGAAGCATTCATATTGTGTTACTAGTATGGGGTTGCGTTAATTTGTATTGTATAATGTGTTGTAAAATGGAATTGCGCTCCAGGGGAGACTGTTAGTATTTGGAACGCAACCTGTTTAGTTAAAATTAATTCCGTGTGGTGACTCTGTGATCACTTCCTTTTGTGTCATGGCTGCTCGTATCTTCCTGTAAGAATTCTCGTTGGAATAAAACGCAAGTCATTCAATAACCAAGTAAGTATTTTATTTACCACGATCACGCAGATTCCTTTAGCAACACGCACTGATCAAAGACTTTCGTCTTGAGACACTGTGGTATGTGGGACAAGAAGATATTGCGTAGCTTCCCGAACGCTGCGCAGCCGAGTCAGATTCGACGATTGACCTCTTTCTCGAAGTTGGACCTACCTAGCTGGACAGTTTGTCTTAGGTAAACATACTCGTCTACAACTTCGACCGTAGCGTGTCCGATCTTTATGAGAGCGGGTGTTACATGGGCATTTGACATGACCTTTGTCTTGTCCATGTTCATTTTAAGACCCACTCTTTCGGAGGCTCTACTGAGGTTATCGAGCATTATACTGAGGTCCTCCATGGTCTCAGCCGTGATAACTATATCGTCGGCAAACCGAATGTTAGTGATATACTCGCCATTGATGTTGATGCCTAGCCCATTCCAGTCCAGAACCTTGAAGACATCCTCCAGTGCAGCGGTGAACAGTTTTGGAGAGATAACGTCTCCTTGTCTCACACCTCGCTGCAGAAGGATAGGTTTCGACGTCTGGTCGAGGAGTCGGACTAACATAGTGGCGTCTTTGTATAGGCACTTTAACACTTCGATGTACCGATAGTCGATCTGGCACCGTTGACGAGACTGCAGTACAGCCCATGTTTCGATCGAATCGAAGGCTTTCTCGTAATCCACAAACGCTAAGCAGAGAGGCAGGTTATACTCTTCGGCCTTCTGTATAACCTGCCGCAGCGTATGTATGTCGTGGTCCATGTTGCCACAGATAATATAATACTACGTACAGATACCCAATCCCATACAAAGAAATGAGACCTCCCTAGTCGGGCTATTGACTGGCTAAATGTACTACAGTTATGACAAATTGAGTAAAACGCCATCTTTTTCAAAGAGCCCTAAACAAAAAGGTTTTCTCTTTTTTTGTTGAAAATACGAGATTTATGAGTTACAATAGATAAATCAGCATTAAACAAGGAAGTTTTGATTTTTACTAATCTTACTTCAGCCAAAATCTTCCCGTTTATCGCTTTTTAGTGACTTAATTTCATAATTGTTACCTATTCTGCCATCTATGATCTTTTCTCAAGACTAATTATAATTTGTTCGAATTGGTACCCCATGACGTTGCTAAAGCCCATACGGAATCCAGCTTGTTTGGGAGGCTGGAAGTCGACAAGCCTGCGCGCGAGACGGTTCGTGATACTCTTGAAAACAGCTTGTAGACATGGGTCAGAAGTGTGATGGGCCTATACTTCTTAAGCAGGGCATTGTCCCCTTTTTAAAGAAGAGTACCACCACACCTCTGTTAAATGCCTGTGGCGTTTTACCCTCGAGTATGACGGAATCAAACAGCTTCTGGAGGGCCTTAAGAACGGGTTTCCCACCGGCCTTTAAGAGTTCGGCCGTAATTCCGTCATCACCCGGCGCCTTGTTGTTTTTAAGCTGCTTTAGAGCCATCCTAATCTCGTACAAGCTGACGTCCGGGATATCTTCGGTATAATGTCGGGTTAATCTAGCTCTTGGGTCGTTTGCCAGATTCGTAACGGGGTTACTGGTTCACGTGTATAACTGTCCATAGAACCTCTCGATCTCTCTCAATACTTCAGGTTTGACGGATACAATCCTGCCATCATCGGTCTTCAGCTTAGTCAAAAACGACTTGATGTCTTCCAAGAACGGAGTCTTTTCGATTAAGGTACAGGCGCCAGCACATCTACCTACTCCAATCTGTCAAATATTCCCAATCAACAAACATTCCCGACCGCAGGAGGCAACTACAGGCGACGCGGACGTGTCGCCACGAAACCACTGGTTTCTATGATTTTCTATAAAATACCTTCCGTAGCTAGCGACACGTCGTTGGCGGCTACGAGCAGACCAGTAGTGCCGCCAACACTCGGTGATAACTTGTTTTTTTATCCTCTATCTACCGACTGGAATACGGGCTGCTGCCGCCTGCGGTCGGGTTTAGAATCATGACTGCAGCGACATGACGCCGCGCCGCGGCACGACGCTTGCAGATGCCGCCTGCGGTCGAGTACGGAATGGTATCTTTAGTAAAAAGCTGGTCACCCATCCACGTACTGACCACGGCAAGTGCAGCTTAACCTAAACCCACCCTAACTTATTTAAATATAGCTATAAACTTCTATCTCACGTGCAATAATAAATTAAGTATTTTATGATTGCATTTTCGCGCACTCACAGTGATCTCTCAAATGTCAAACTTACATAGCATAATTAATGATTAAACGAACTTACCTGTACGTGAAGTTCTATCATAATTATACCAGCGCCGAGTCCGAAGAGATTAGTAATTTACACATGTAGTAACGCATAGTTCTCACCACTCATGCACTAAGTTGAGAAAAAATATTATATCCTATTTTTCTTTATGGCAATTTTATTTGACATAACTTTTTTTTTTTTGTGGGTACTTTGTCCAGTTCCGCTCTCAGACGATTGTCGCCAGTCATTTAGTTTAGAGTAAAATATCCTGTGGTTCATTGATGTATTTCCGAGACACCATAGACAATTTGGGGTGTGTACTCGTAGGTACAGCACTGGGAGGGTGGGATTACTAATCTCTTCGGACTCGGCGCTGGTATAATTATGATAGAACTTCACGTACAGGTAAGTTCGTTTAAGAACCGACAAGTCGCGGGCTCGAACTCACTGGTGGGCGCGGCCAAAAAGCACGCTATCTCATCTGGCATCTGTGCGACAGAGATAGTATCAGTGATGAGCAGTTAGACGCTAGTCTAGCCGCACGTCTAGTTAGCGCGCACACAAACACCGTTCCGAACTGAAACGATGTTATACGAAGCACACAATAGTGCACCGCCCCGCCCGCGCGCCGCCACAGAGTACTTTATAAGATACCGCCGCCGCTGTGTCGCTCGCCGCCGCGCCGACGAGAATTATAGATATGTACCTATGTGTACCTAATTGTTATAGTTGACTACGGTCTATAAATTGTTTACAAAATTACTACTATCTTCTTATTTCTAGGTAAGTAGGTACCTACTTACTTAGTTACCTATTCATGGACGTACGCATAAGGTAGGTAGGTACCTACTTACCTACATTTTAGTGTTCACGACTGTTTGTGATATTTTTGCTTGTATACCTAACCTTCATACAAGCAAAATTATCACAAACAGTCGAGGTAATTATTTCATTAGGTACCTACTAAGCAGAATGCAAATGTGACGAAACTGTTTTGTTTTTGATAAGATTTAAAAAAAAAAACCAAAGAGATTAAAAAAAACGACGGATAGATTATAGACTAACCAGGTGCGAACTTAGACCCTCTGATTTCGCAAGTGCCACATTACACCGCTCGACCACGGAAGCTATGTGGACAATGATTAAAACAGCAAACCTATTCGCAATTTTTTTGCGCGTATCAGATTTTCGACGCTCTGCTTAGCGCCGAGAGTTGAATATCCAACAGAGCGCATTCAGCGCGTATCCCAGTGCGTCAAGAAAATACACTGTTGGATATTCAACTCTCGACGCTAAGCAGAGTGTCGAAAATCCAATCGCGAACGTCGCGTCGGCTTACGAAGACGCTATCACGCAGCTCGAACGAAAGCGCGAGGCGAAGATCATGCGACGCGACGCGGCGTAGGTTTTTTTTCTAACTCATAATCAGCTGCTGCCAATTTGTTGATTTAGTAATCTATAGATAGGTACTATACTAGGTTTATCTAAAAATACTAATATTATAAAGCTGTACAGTTTATTAGTTTGATGTTTGAATGCGCTAATCTCACAAACTAGGTAGGTACCTACCAGTTTAATCATTTTTTTGTAGCCTTTGGTTATGTTTTAGGCTATAAAACATCACACTGCTGCTCATGGGAGCCGAGCAGTAGGATAGGTTCCTACGGGAACGCGGGTAAAAGCGTGGGGAACAGTTGGTATAAGTATGTACCTACCTACATATAGTACATACCTAAATACGTTATCAATAGAATAAAGTTTTACCCGACTGCCAGAGGAAGCTTACCTATATATATATTTTTTTTCATATCGTTGTAATATTGATTTACGATAAATGTTATAAGTACCTACATAAACCTTTATAATACATATACAGTAGCTTCTGCCCGCGACTTCGTCCGTGTGAAATTTCGGCCCCCGACCCACCGCATCGCATCCTATCGCCCCGCCCGCGCTTTTACTTCGTTTTCGCTTAGCGTTCTTTCTGACTTTTTTCTTTTTGCTCGGCTCCTAAGGGTTGTAGCGTGATGTTAGCGTGTTGTTGCGTGGTGGCCTACAGTCTTTCTCAAGAATGGAGCTAACCAATGCAAAAATATTTTTTTAAATCCAGATAGAAATAGGTACCTACTAAATACCTACTACTCGAGCACTCCCCCCCATTTCCACGACCACAAAATAAAAGCCATAGCGCGCCCGCGTCGTCGGCGTCGGTAAAGAGTGTGAATGCAAAGAGCGTACGTCTTCTCTTGCCTACATAGGGTAGGTACCCTATGTAGGCAAGAGAAGACGTACGCTCGTAGGTACGTTGGTAGGTACCAACGTACCTACACAGCGCGCGCGCCGCGCCGGTCGCTAAAACGCCTGCTACACGGTCGCCTACCGCGACCCGACAGAGGTGACCTTGGTGGCTTACAACCGTGAAGATGATGTTTATACGACCAAACGTTGAAACAACTTTGCGGGTCGCTAACCAAGGTCACCTCTGTCAGGGACGTGGTTGGCAACCGTGTAGCAGGCACTTTAGCCTCAAGCAAGTCGTGGCCGAGCAGTAAGGTAGAAAATGTAGGTACCTAAGTAGGTATTGGCCAAAAGAAGATATAATTATATTATAATTTATAACAGAAAATATGCTCGAGGAGGTAGGTAGGTACCTACGAAAATAGATTACGTATAATAAATTGTACAGACGCCCCAGCACATCAAGTTACTACAATCTGTCAAATTTCTTTAATAGATTTTCAACTTTATGGCTAAAGAATAAGGTTCAATGTTGATTGAGAAAATTTGACAGATTGGAGTAGGTTGGTGTGCTGGCGTCTGTTACACAACACATTTTTGTAAACGATTCCGACTAATCAGTTTCATTTTGACCGTTCAATAATATTCATTGCGTTATTTACGTTGTTGAGCAGATCTTTTTCCGAACATAGGAAGCAATGGATTAGTAATATGTTTCAAAACGATTCAAATTTTGATTGATCGTGTATTACGTAATTACGGTACTGTTCTTCAATCTTCTGAGGAGCTCGTGGCTAAGTAATAACAAGCCGCACGGGTCCATCCATCAGGTTAAGCTACGCTTGCCGGGGTTAGTCAGTGGATGGGTGACCATCTTTACATACCGAGACTCCGTGCCTCGGAAAGCACGTAAGCCGTTGGTCCCGGGCTCCCGGCTGTCATTTGTGGATCTTTGACGACAGTCGTTACGAGTCGTCAGAAGCCCGAAAGTCTGACATCAGTCTTACCAAGGGGTATCGGTACCGAGGTCAAATAGGCAGTCGCTCCATGTAAAATACTGGTATTCAGCTGCATCCGGTTAGACTGGAAGCCGACCCCAAGATAGTTGGGAAAAGGCTAGGAAGATTGATTGGTAGGTAGGTACTGTTCTTCAATCAACCAACACAAATTCACTGACACAGCAGCGTCCACTCAAACCAACAATTTTATTCTAATTTCAAACGATACCTACGATAATTTTCTCAGGGCGAAGTCAAACAGATAAAGTAGGTAAAAGTGGAAACACTACAACACGCACGTGTGTGCCTGAATCAAACGAAAGAGCTTCAGGCGTGTGACATTTCGTGCATGTGTGCGCGAGCGTCACCCTCCGCACCGCGCCACCCGCGCCGGGGGAACATTATTGAGTGAAACGCACAATAGTTTATAGTAAAACGAGCGCGTCAAAAATTACGAAAAGGCCTTTGGTAAAAAGGTTTTTCTGAAAAAACCACTGCATAAATCAATTACAAATAAAATTTATTGAAATCTTCGATAATTTTGCTGTGTCGGTACGGATTTCGTTTTCGAGATTTCACACTTCTTGTATTACTTATTTACGCCCAAAGTTGCGTTAAAATTAGCAAGAAAAACGAATCTTTGTTGGCTCATAACTTTTTAATGGCTTTTTATTTTACTATTCTGCTTCCGTACAGACAATTTTAATAATGAGACCTAACTATATCATGTTAAACTTTGAATGTACGATGTCAAACAGTGGAGTAAAAACCCTCCGAAGTTTGTATGGAAAAAATATCAAAGTGTTTCACCTTAATCATTAATTATACCAGCGCCTCGTCCTCGAGATTAGTAATTTACACATGTAGACTTTGAGAGTATTGCGGAAATATTATATCAATGATAAGTAATGTTTGTAAATATCAAAATAATTGTATTATTATTTCTTTTGTTACAATCAATAATAAGAAAGATCAACTTTGTACTTCTAGGATTGACAATAATTAAGCGTTTCCTTTGAATACTCAAAAGGTAATATGAAAAAAATTAATTCTAATTAAGAAATAATTTTTCTTATAGATAATAGCTATCACAGCTAGCTGTAGACAATTATGTACAAATACTATAAAATAATATATAGTACTATAAAAACGTGTTTTGTGCGAGATGTCTGTGTCTCGCGCTGTGTGCACTGAGCACGCTCGGGTCAACCCCACACTAATTGTGTGTATGCTTTATCCAGCGGTCAAGGGTTTGCGTTCCTACTAGTTTATGATTACGAAGTTTCGTTATTTTAACAAATAAATCGTCAATATTCCTAAGGTTGCGTTCTCTACAACTGGTAGGTTGTTGAAATCCCGGTCTAGAAGTCAGAAATATAAATAATAACAGAGTAATTGTGATACACTAAGAAAGGTTTTGAACATTGCTTACTTTTATCTCAGAGAGAGTTTGAACTCTGTGTGCGGTCGACAGAGACAGTAAAGTAATGGTTTTATTTGTAAGCTTATCTAAGGGTAATTCCTCACAAGTATGCCAATAAAGAAGAATACTAAATTGGTATCCCAGGTAACGTCATATTTAGTTCTTGGTGGTTTTAGTGTAAAAAACCCCTTTGTGGAATCTTTTTACTCCGTCACTAACTACTTAGTTGGTACTGGGCTCGGCACCAGGGAAGGAACAGATCCGAATGAATTGAGGCTACCATAATTAACAACCATCCTACAAGAGTTGGGTTAAAAAGGTAATTACTGTGGGTACAGAACTATAGAGGCGTCATAAACATTTAACGAATTAATTTCACAGAATTTTCACCATTTCGTCAAGTGAATGTCATATTGTTTCATGCAGGTAGGCGCTAAGGATGCTAGCATTATATTTAATATATCTCAACTAATTATTAAATCCAAACACGGGGTTCCATGGCTGTGTTGGCCATAAGGGTGCGACCATGATACCCCGTGCCTTGTCTATTAATCTTTTCACAATCAAATTCGGAAAATAATACTGTATGACTCAAAATGTCGGGAATGCGTGGGAATCCTAATTTGACCATAAAACTGTAAACGAGTCCATCGCGGATGCATCTGGGTCTCGATGATGTGGCACATTTGTTATTTATGCGACTTAATATATCTATTATCTTAATATATCTAATAAAACAAAAATTTTTGGGTGATCGAATGTGTGAGACTGCCAAAGGCTCAATCGGACAGCGCCTGTTTTATGTCTGGCAGGTTCTTTATGATACGTAATCTGCAATTACAATGATCACTAGACTTTATGTACCAGGCAAAGATGAAAGCCTTTTTGCTTTACTTAATTATATATTACCTTCACCGGTTAACATATTTCACGAGTTATTTTTGTGAGATGAGGGTATTCTATACCCCTATTTTATTTATGTATGCTACTGCTGTTGAATTGACAATGCTTTTTGACAATTAAAGAACGAAGAATAAGTAGGTAGGTAAATACCTGGTCCAATATCCTCATCGTGTAGAAAAACAGCTTCCTCCAAGTCTGATTCACTTTCAGAAGCACTAATTTGTTTTTTACGATTTTGAGTTCTAACTATTTTAATTTTATTTTATTTTATAATGTCTACTTTACGCGACCGAGAATTCTTACATTTCGGTATTTTTTTTATAACAAACGGTGCGAAGACGCTAAATAGATGTTGAGTGGTTGAGCACTAAAATACGAATGACTGGCGACAATCGTCTGAGAGCGGAACTGGACAAAGTACCCACAAAAAAAAAAAAGTTATGTCAAATAAAATTGCCATAAAGAAAAATAGGATATAATATTTTTTCTCAACTTAGTGCATGAGTGGTGAGAACTATGCGTTACTACATGTGTAAATTACTAATCTCGAGGACGAGGCGCTGGTATAATTCATTATTTAAGTATCACAAATTTCTTCTTATTCTTGGGTTAAGTGACAGCACAACTGTCAATTTTGACAGCGCTCACGGTGATATAATTAGTAAAGGGTATGGTCGACGTTATCGCAAGATGGCGCATATCATGACGTCATCGATGACGATTCACGGATGATAGATAACGCGCTCACGCTTATTCGGAACGGCTTTTACCGCGCTAAAATCGATTACAGTGTAACTCGGAACGCACTGCTTAAATGCTGTGCTTGCTGTAGACATGGGCGTTTTCGTATTTATTTGCTAACGGCTACGTAACCGATATTCAGTTTTCATATCGATATCGAAAACCGTTTTCAGATATCGATATCAGTAGTACGATTTGCACAAGTAACTGAAACGAACGAAACGCAAACTCACACTTTTACCGTTAATACATTGCTAGATATTTCTCCCTGATATCGATTAGCCGCCGGAAAGTTGCTAACTTATGGAATATTTGTTGTAACTAAATAAATAGAAACTAGACCTTATTGCTAGTGCGTTAGGATATAGATATTACGCACGCACTATTATTAACCAATCACTAGCCGAAGTTACGTAATATTCGCTTCATCACTTTTACGCCAGTAAAACATTGAATGGTAAGACAGAGACAAAGCGAATAAAAACCGTCGATGTCATATCACTCGTGATGTGAAGTTTGCGTTTTGTTCGTTATTACTTATTCGACATTATTCGTAGTTCGTTCTCGTTGTTGCGCTTTGGATAAGCCATAGCTCGATGAAGTTTTTGTGAAAACGGTTATGTATATTTAGATATCGATATGGTATGATAATAAACACATATCCGTACCCTAATTAAGTAATACACAATCAATTCGTTTTGAAACAGATTACTAATCCATTGCTTCACAAGTTCGAAAATAAATTCTGCTCTGCAACGTAATTATCGCAATGAATGTTGTTGAACTGTCAAAATGAAACAAATGATCGCTATCGCATTGCTTCTGCAAGATACAATAGTTTGGAAAATCCAAAAGTGCACGCCTCATAAGTTCATAACTCTCATTCATAAACGAAAAAGAAATTTAAAACATAGTTTCTAACAAAAATCCTGCATCGCGCAGTTAGAGTTTACCACGCGACCGACATAGATAAAACTATCCGAAATCAACTTACGGGCAGTTGCCCGCCAGACACAAACACCCGTCTGGCCGGAGGATCTTCCCTTTTCAAATGAGCATGAGTGAACTTTACACCCTGTTCCTCATACCTCTAAAGTTTTAAACTGAAATATGAACAAAATATTTTACGGCGCCATTCGCCATAGACTAAAACATTCAGAAGTGAAGTGTAGGTACAAATAGCTGCCGTTTGTTTTTATGGCGGATTTTTTTTATATTAAGTATCTAATATTTTGAACGGTGATATTAATGTTTGTTTTATTATATTATGGTTTATGGTTATTTGTCATCAAATAATTATTACAATTTGTGGCATTTTTCCCTTTAAGATTTCCACGTCCGAGCTCCAGGAAACAAGGGGAAAAATGGATAATATTTGTGCAAAAAAATCGTAATGAGCAAACGTGGTTGCCAAGTGAACCATCTCACATAATGTTCATCATTAATACAATGGAATTAGAATAATGTTCTGCAGTTAAAACTGTGTTAGGTATCAAGTAGGCAGAAAAAGCAGACTGTGTCGTATCTGCGGGTGAATTACTCTATGAGAATCTCCTCGCAACGCGCATGCACCGCAGTAGTCAAACGTCAAAGCATCCAAGGGACACATTTTTTGTTCGCGGTGTCTTCTTTGATAGTATATTTTAGTTAGTATTTTATTAATTATAATTAAACTACTTTGAATAAAAGAGCCATTTTCAATAGGGTTCCTTCTATGGATGAAACGAACGTATAAAAAAAACATTGACTCAATTAATTGATTTTATCGCAAGCTACAATGTTTTCAGGGTTCATAAATTGACGGACAGGATTTTTTTTTCAACTATTTTGATGCTTTTTCCATTTCTGCTGCATTAAATCAAATAATAAAAAGTACAGTATTAATCTCCATTTAATCATCTATACAATGGTATGTAAATTAAGTAGGTTCTGTGTACTAGCAGGAGTGTAACAATAAAAACAGTTGCAGAAATGGGGCAAAAAATATTTTTCGATCGTAGAGCACACTCTAATGCTTCGCATTAAGAGTCGTGCAATAACCCTACCGATATAAGTTACGTTTTGATATATCGAACCCATGCCTAGCTTGCTGTCAGTCAGTCACTAGTCACGTCAGTGTCATTAATGTCAATTGTCAGTCGGCTCAGGAAGCGACAGGCTCACTATTTATATTTTGTTTTGTTTCTTGATGAAAGTAAGCTTTCAGAGTGTTGTACGTGTATTTTATTAGTTTTTTATGTGAAACAGTGGTAATCAAAACCTTAAATATTGTGTGAATTCCTGTAGTTCAAAGCTAAGATTTCGCTTCGATCCAGATACGCACAGCTGAGATAATGAAATTAATTTGATATAGGTTATACCAAGTTTTATCGTAGACAAAGATGAAGCTCGTAAGTATTTGCTGGCAATCAAGTCAGTTGAAGAAGATTTGTGATGTATTTGTAATTATATAGTGCCCTTAAAGCAGTTGTTTTCCGCCGTAAACAGTACTGCTTGAGCAGCGATGCGGCCAAGCCGTGCTTCGTGTTGTCGTTCAAGGAGCTGCTGATCATGCTGGACTGCGGTCTATCTGCGCACTCCGTGCTCAACTTCCTGCCACTGCCGCCCGTGCCCAGCACGCGCCTCGCTTCACTACCCAACTACACGCCGCCACATCTCAACGATCCACTACTTGAGGGGGTATGTTTATCATCATTGAACATAAAACATTCAAATATTCTTTGGGCATGGTATATTATATTGCTCCTTTCAAGATACTTAAGCTTGAGCTGAACTCCCTCTTAAAGGATTGGCCCACAGTCGCAGTAAACCGGGAAAAGTGGAAAGAGGGAAGGAAGGCCTTTACCCTGCAGTGGGACAACACAGGCTTTACTGCATATTATAAAACAAAGTCGCTTCCCGCTGTCTGTCCCTATGTATGCTTAGATCTTTAAAACTAAGCAACATATTTCGATACGGTTTTTTTAATAGATAGAGTTATTCAACAGGAAGGTTTATATGTATAATACATGCATACGCTATGCTGTAAGCTATAATTTATAAATTTATCACGCGGGCGAAGCCGCTAGCGGAAGCTAGTATAATAATATAATAAAAATAAGATACTTACAAAATTGAAAATGTAAATTATCTTGCATTTCTTTGCTTTCTTTGTGTTGTATTTTTTTTTGTCAGTAACAAATTAATCAGCATAATTACTATTGATTGAGAATGAACAAATAAATACAACAAAATTAAATTAAAATTGAATTCAATCAAGTCAAAATGTTATTAAAGGTGTTTGAAAAATTCAAATTCAAATTCAAAAGTCATTTATTCAAACTAGGCTGAGAATCAGCACTTTTCGAATGTCATAATTACATAAGACAGTCCCCCAAAAACGCCCGCCCTTCACCTCATCCAGTGCTTTTACTTGGGAAGAAGAAAGTCAAAGTCAAAGTCAAAGCATTTATTTCAAATAGGCCTTTGAAGGCACTTTTGAACGTCAAAATTTACAAATTATAGTTATTATATATTATTGATTCTACCGCCCCTTCCAAAATATAGTTTTCGTATGGAGAAGAATGGGCAAGAAACTCCACCGTTACTCTTTTAAAATAAGAAGTGGCGCAAGAAACTCCCCAGCAGCACAGCTGTCTGTTCAGTAAAAAAAAAAGATTTTATACTATATTTTATTACATACTATTGTATGCTAAATAATGACTATGCAACACAAACATTATTTAAATTAATAGCCATAAGTCAGCTAGCACACGCCAATATACCAACCAAAAACATCGAGAACTATACTCAGGCAGAAATAAAAAATAAAAACTAAACTTAAACAATATCTAAATAAAAGCCTCCAGGCATTCAGGGAGTGCCCGCTGACATATGTGGCGGTGATTGGGGGAGCCCAATCACCGCCACTTCGATGACTTTGTATAGCTGTAACTGGAAGTTATAAATGATAAACTAGGACCATCGAAGTATAAAATAAGTAAACAGTTAATTACTAATAACAATAACAAAACCATGATCAGCAAGACAACCAATCACCACAAGCAGCACCCGTTCACGAGTATAACGCAAAGATCAGGTTCACGAGTATAACGCAAAGATCAGCCATCACCCCCCTCGCCATATTAGAGGGAAGGAGGCGGCCGGACCCCCGACGCTACCGCAAGCAGTGACATCTAAGGGTGTATGATGAACTTGCTGCTGCAATGCTGGTTGCTCAGGCAAAAAATAATATGATCAATTGTCGAGGTCGCTAGCTAACCACATATTGCAATACAACTCATACGAAAACATTGTAATGAGTAGATTATGTCAACAATAAATAAAAATAAAATAAATTAACTAATAAAGTCAAATAAATTAAACATTATGTAACTCACATAACCTGTTAGTAGGTAAGCTAATTCTGGAATTCTTATCATTTAAGTATTTATTTATTTATTTATTTATTCCCAACACAACTATCATTACAGGTTACCCCAAATCGGTAGCGTGGTCAAGTCAATATTTACACAATACAATATTTACACAATATTTTTTTCATAACAGCTTATCACAAGCAAAGTAATTTTTGTGAACCCATTCAGCGAACAGGTAAATAAATCCACCCTTTCCGCGATTTCGTTAAGTGTATGCAAGGCGCGCGTCACAGGTGCTTTACCCAGCAGGTTGGTCCGGCCGCGAGGCACCGCCAGTAACCGCGGTCTCCGTCGCCGTGAGTCGTGACACGTAATTATCCGACACGTTTAGACACACATCCTTTAGTACACCCGGGTTAGTGATCTTTCCACGCAATAACTTAAAAACATATGTAACAAGTGCTAAATCCCTTCTTGTTTCCAGCTTGTTGTACCCAACCATACCTAACACAAATAGGGTTGGGTACATCAATGGATAGAAAGGATAGACTCCATACAGCTTCAGGTACAGGTACCGTGTTAATTTATTCTGTATGCGCTCCAGCATTAGGACATATTTGGTTTCATGTGGAGCCCATACAGCCGCATTGAACTCTAATTGCGTTCTTACGAGTGCGTTATACAGGGCGGCTATAGCTTTTATATTCTTAAAGCCTACTGTCCTACGAAGTACGAAACCTAAGCTTCTATAAGATTTCTTGCAAACCGATGTAATGTGTGTAGTCGTTGATAGAATAGTATGCCTTTGAACAAAGGGTGGATTTTACTTTAGTTTTAAACGCATTAAAAGGCAAATCGAGCAAAGAAGAGGGTATCTTGTTATAAAAGGTTATACCAAGCTCAACAAATGAGTTATGAACCTTATGAAGCTGGTGAAAGATTTTTAAGGTTGGAAAGGTTGAAGATTTTTGTATGGAGGGTGGTCCTAACGTAAGGCCACCATTTTGTTTTTTTTTTTCAAAATCGCGGTGATAATCGAAAGTTACATTTAGCTAAAGGAGACTTATACAAACAAAAAATATCCTAAAGCGTCACGTTTCAGAGTTATTCACCGAAATATAAGTCGAAAACTGAACCCTGAAACAAGGATTTTTTGTTATTTTCCCTTCAGGTAAGTATATTGAACTATGAAAACATAATTGCATCATGTATAGGTAATATTTTAGTTACTTTAAGAGCGAAAGAGACAAAAATATAATACCCCCCGCCAAATGAGGACGTGTGTAATGTATTATATGGTGCATGGCATGGGCGCGACACCTAGAAAATCCTATTCAGCCTCCCGCTGCCTTCTTGGATGATATTTTTTATACCGAATACGATTAAAAAATCTTATGTTTTATCCACTAGGTGTAGTCAATTAATTCATGTGTGTAAATGACTTAATCAACATGAAGTAACTACAACATAAATAAATAAATTAGTTATAACAATTCTTACTTTTATCTTTGAATATCTCAGAAACGTGACGCTTTATGATGTTATGTTATATCAAGTTTTATAAAATACAATAGACGATGTATATCTAGTAACTTAATCCGCTTAACCGTTCTTAAAGAGTTAGAGAACCCTGTAAGAAATCGACACGTGTTTCGCCTCTCAACGAGGCATCCTCAGGACGACGATTGACCTGTTGCGAACTCGGACACGAAGTGTTTTCAACGCGAGCCGAACGCAAAGTCAACTACTTAAGTACTTTGCGTTCGGCTCGCGTTGAAAACACTTCGTGTCCGAGTTCGCAACAGGTCAATCGTCGTCCTGAGGATGCCTCGTTGAGAGGCGAAACACGTGTCGATTTCTTACAGGGTTCTCTAACTCTTTAAGAACGGTTAAGCGGATTAAGTTACTAGATATACATCGTCTATTGTATTTTATGATGGATTTCCGCAAAGTCACGCCTGAGTCAATTAACTATCAAGTTTTATGTTTGTATTAAAGTGTTCCCGTATCCAAATATATGACATAATTATATTGTGTACCTCGATTTTGAAAAAAAACAAAATGGTGGCTGATTTAAAGAAAGAAAGAAAAATGAGTTTATTGGCATTACAGCAAAAATAAATAAAAATAAACACCTTAAAACTATAAACAATTTGCTTTTAATGCCAAAAGGGCCTCAGCTCAGCATAATGTCAGATGACAACACAAGGTCACCACCTGACGCTGATTTTCAGCGCGATTTTAGGGCCAAAATCTTCAAACCCCTTTCATGAAGGTTGTATGGGACAACTATTACAGTGCAAATTGTATGTGTTAAGTTCAGTAAAACACGAATTAGGTAATTCACTGTTTTATTTCGTGGAAAGCATAAGCACTAGGTAGCCTTAGGGGGCGTCCATAAATTACGTGAGTGTTTTTTCTCTCCCTCCCTCCCCCCCTGGTGAGATGTCGTGAGATTTTATTTAACCCCCTCCCCAACCCCAATCTCACGTGAGATTTTTCAAAATGTGGGTTTCTTACGTAAACGCGTTGGATTGTTATTGTAAAAAGAAAAAAAAAATTGCTTCGTGCTTTTATTACGATTACGCTTAACATTAAATCTTAAGCATGTACAATCTGGATTAAATGGACCAAAATAGTATAATATTTTTTTTTCTCCTAAAAATAAAAATTGCTTGATATTTGCCGAGACCCCCCCTCTCTCCAACGTACGATTAGATGAGATTTGACTCGACCCCCTCCCCCCCTTAAACACCTCACGTAATTTATGGACGCCCCCTTACACTAACGTGATATTATTCCACATGTGGGGTACTTGTACAAATCTTATTTGTCAAGAAGATTTCCAAGTACCTACATTAGGTACAGATACAACATACCTTTCCCCCAAGTACCTATGCATGAACACCGAAAAAACATAATTGAAATATTACATAAAATATCAAAATCTTCTCAATTCAACAAATATAACAAATATGTAAGTAAACAGGAACAAAAGCAATCTTAAACAATAACATTACACCAAATAATTGCTGTGGCTAGGACTGGCATATGGTGACTTTGCATAAGAAGAAACTTTGTTCTTCAGTTTGCCACCTGGATGGTCTCTGCCCCACTAGGTATCCCAAGCATCTCTGCCCATTCCTCCGAGCTAGGAATTTGGATTATTTGTTCATATTCTTGACTTGACTCTTCCACCTGCTCCTGTATACTTTCCTCCTTTTACTCTTCCGGTTCCATTATCCTTCTTCTCCTCCACTCCTGTTGTTGGGCTTGATGGCTTCTTCTGAATCAGTTGGTCAATATGTCTTACATTTCCATTGTTTGATGTCACCTGATAGCTAGACGGGCCATCCTTACTTGTTATGGTGCCTACCTGGTAACCAACGTGGCCCTCTTCCATAATTTCTGTACATCACGCTTTGACCAATGGCCGTTTCTCTGTGTTTCTTTTGTGCGTTATTGGTAATTTGTTGCTCGACTCTCATGTGCTGTTTATTGACTGGATGAATACTGTCCAATAAAGTCCTTAACCGTCTGTTCATTAACAGTTCTGAAGGGCTCTTGCCTGTTCCTGAACATGGTGTTACACGCAGTCCCAGTAACATGTTAGGTACCTTCACGTCCCATGACACATCATCCATTTTGCGTAACTTATTCTTAACCGTCTGTACCATTCGTTCAGCCAATCCATTTGTAGCAGGATGGTATAGTGCTGTAATTAATTAATTAGAGTTAATTTTATTAGACTCCAGTAGGCCTAACATGACACACGCGACAATGTTTATATCTCGCGCGAGTAATTGTCGTCTATTTCTGCACTTTTCTCGTTTTCTGACAGCGCTGCCATACAAAATAGTCGACTCGTTCTGTCAAACTTGATGTTTTTTCGACAAACCCTAACATGGCACCTTATTTATCTCGATTTTTGACAATTCAAAACGAGATAATCTGCGATTTGTCGTCATTTATTTCCTCGATTTTGACGACGAGAAGAGTAGACAAAATTATGATACAAAAAAAAAAACTCCAAAATAACATGGCAGTTTCATACTTAAATAAAAAAATAAAATTATATAATTTAAATCATAATCTTACTTAAGTATACCTACTTGAATAAATTTAATTTAATTTATTTGATTTATATTTTATTTACCTATTTATTTTATTAAAATACTTTGTTTTAAACTACTATGTGTTTTATATGGAATTTTTCACTTTTTGAATGGAAAATAAGAAAAATTATTACTAGTACATGTTGAGTGTTAGGGGTTTCATAAAGGGGGTCGAAAATTTCATTATTTTTGCAATAGGACTAGAGATGGGCGTTGGGTAAATACCTATCGGGAAAATACCCAGGTAAATTCCCGTTTGGGTAAATATCGGGTATTTACCCGGGTAAATTCCCAAATGGTGGGTATTTATTTTCATAAGAACGAAGTAGGCTGATTTTGACACTTGATTGTTCTGACAGACCTTTATGCGTGAAAAAGTTTAATTTTATGTGTTAAATTTTTTTATTTCATTTTAATACATATAAATTACATTTTTAAATATTTCTTAAAAAAAGATATAAAAAACATTTAAAAATATAAAAAATAGTCGCCCATCGGCATCAGGAACAGGGTCCAAGCTGCCGGTGGTCAGGGCTCTAGAGAGAGGAACCTCCTCACTATGCGTGCCGTGTCTAGGAGTACTGCTTTCTGAATCAAGCCCTTGACCCAGCCGCGCAATGAGAGCCTCCTGAGGTGTTGGTCGAGGCTCTCCGCTATTAGGCCATTAACCGTTACGATTATCGGTACAATGATTGCAGAGTCCACGTCCCACATGTCGACAACCTCGTGTGCTAAGTCAAGATACTTGATTTTTTTATGTTTCTCAGCTTTCACGAGATTCTCGTCATGAGGGACAGCAATATCAACAATCATTGCACGGCGTTCTCGTCGATCTATCACCACAATATCAGGCTTATTAGCTACAATAGTCCTGTCAGTGATGATAGATCGATCCCTATACAATGTGGCCTGACCATTCTCGAGAACTGGGTCGGGCACATACCTGTAGTATGGTACTTCTGACTCCACAAGGTTGTATTGATTCCACAATTAGATTCAAGTGATTCAATAGTGTGCCATGTTAAATGTTGAATGTTACGTAACCAGATGCTTATTTAATGACCAGATCACAGATGTCAATCATTGTCAATACGTCATACAAATAGTTTTTCTGACAGCTGTGCGCACAGCGGCACAGATTAGGTAATAGAAGCCGGGGCGGCGCGCGAGTCGAAATGCAAACTGAACGGAATGTTGCCATTAATGCCAATATTGTATTTTATTGTTTTTGTATTTTATTTTATATTTTAATTAATCATTATTTAATTAACCATTAATCATTTAAATATCTCATTCTACGACGTCGACGTCACAACGTCACCGCCGACTGTTTGTTTAATTTTGAATTTATATACATTTTATCAATTTCTTAAATTGTCATGAATTAGAAGGTATTCTCTTTATTAGGATCCGCATCAAAATCCGTTCCGTTTCATAGCTTACAAGAACAATGCAGTCATGCTATTTTGCCTTGATAGTTTTAGTTTTTATGACACAGATAGTGGGTATTTATTTATTTATTTTTGTTTCTCTTTTACGACACACCACACACACACGTCTGTCACAACATTTTATTTGATTTTGTCTGATGATCTTTTACTACATAAGACTACATTTAATTTATTATGTAATTCATTAGATCGGACACTCACTTCCCTGTCTTTCAGATTCAAGCGTATGGCACTCGTGGGTTGCAGCTGAAAATCAGCGTCAGGTGGCACACTTTGTGCAGCCATCTGACATTATGCTGAGCTGAGGCCCTTTTGGCATTATAATAATTGTTTTCTGTTTTTGTTATTTTTTAGTTATAAGGTGTTTTGTTTTATTGTAATGCCAATAAACGCATTTTCTTTCTTTCTTTCTTTATTGCAAGGCAATTTGCTGGTGGATAATCCTAGCTACTAGATTGTGTCTGTGCAAGTACTCGCCGTTAGCAAGACGAGAACAACCGGAAACAATATGTCGGATTGATTCACCGGGACGGTGGCATGCCCGACAAATAGTTAATTGACTCAGGCGTGACCTTGCGGAAATCCATCATAAAACACAATAGACGATGTATATCTAGTAACTTAATCCGCTTAATCGTTCTTAAAGAGTTAGAGAACCCTGTAAGAAATCGACACGTGTTTCGCCTCTCAACGAGGCATCCTCAGGACGACGATTGACCTGAGGGCCTAGTGCGAGTTTCATTTTACCATCTCGATCCAACGCATCGAACGCGTTCGGCGTTCCGATTGGCCATTCACCGGTGAAGGCCGGCCGGCTGCCAATCGGAGCGCCAAACGCGGTCGATGCGTTTGATCGAGATGGTAGGTAAAATGAAACTCGCACTAAGCCCTCTGTTGCGAACTCGGACACGAAGTGTTATCAACGCGAGCCGAACGCAAAGTGAGCTTCAACCGCCCGTCACCCCCACTTATATAGGATCGCTTATCGGCCCACCTCGGCCGGGATCGTTATCAGTGCGATAAGCGAACAATCGCAACAATGGTGACCTTGGAATATTCGTATTTAATTCGTTCAACAGTGTAACGTTTCCTGTATTATTTTTTGCAATTTCTAAACTCTCTAATACTGACATTTTGAAACCTTTATCACATGTGTGTAAAATTTTGAAAGTGTTATTGTTATTTAACGAATGACCAGAATCTATTAAGTGTTGAGCAAAATGGGATCTTTCTGGACAATTATTCCTGTACGCTGCAATATGTTCTTTATATCTAGTAGAAACTATCTAAGCAAAGTTAATAAAATTTATATGGGACCACCTCGGGAGCTTACCCTTTCAAACAAAAAAATAATTTTCAAAATCGGTCCACAATTGGCGGAGATATCGGTGAACATACATAAAAAAAAAAAAAAAAAAAAACATACATAAAGTCGAACATAGAACCTCCTCCTTTTTGGAAGTCGGTTAAAAACCGTTCTGTTGTTGACATATTATGTATAGCATTTTTATCAAAAAACTTTACCAGCCTTGTACTCATTACTTTCTCGAATATCTTGGAGATAATCGGAACCAATGTGATTGGCCTGTAGTTTCCTGCTTCAGATTTCGGACCCTTTTTACCCGACTACGGCGAAGCAAAAAGGAGGGTTATGATTTTGACCGGTATGTATGTATGTATGTATGTATGTATGTATGTTCATCTGTAACCTCATAACTTCTAAACCACTGATTATAATTTGACAAATGAGGTATCGTTGGAAGCGACCTGATCGTCCGCTGGTTATAGGCTATGTGACGTTACATTAAATTCAATAGGGCGCCCTCTAGAGGACATAAACTCGCGAACGAAAAAAATATTTTTTTTTAATCATACCATGTTTGGTATCAAATGAAAGGGCTTGATGAGCACATTACAAACATGTATATATATCATATTTTCAAAGTAAATAAATATGTTTAAATTGTTAAAAACATGCAAAAGTGAGACTGCTACGTACGGCGCGGCTGTAAAATTAATAGCTAATATACAATTAAACCTATACAACAAAAAATAAAGCAGCTCTGCAAATACTTTATTACGAAATAATAACCCCAAAACAAATTAAATAAAAAGTAAGTTTAAAAACTAAAACCCGACTACTGAAAAATCACGCTCTAAAAATTATGAAACAAGAAAATATTTCGGACAGAAATCAAGAGATAGGTACAAAAATGGTCAAAGTAAAGCCGTAGTCGCATGCCATTATAATTTTGTAGCCGACAGGCATGCGACTACGGCTTTACTTTGACCGTTTTTGTACCTATCTCTTGATTTCTGTCCGAAATATTTTCTTGTTTCATAATTTTTAGAGCGTGATTTTTCAGTAGTCGGGTTTTAGTTTTTAAACTTACTTTTTTATGTAGTGGTTTAACTACGGAGAATTTAAGTGCTTCAGAAAAAATACCGTTTTCCATAGACAGATTTATTAAATGAGTCAATCAATATAATGGAGTCGAAGGCTTGGAGTGAGTAAGTTTGACAGCAATAAGATCGCACTGATGCCGATTCTCTTGTACACCGAACTAAACTAACTAAACTATCTCTAAAATTCCTTACTTTTGGCTATGAAAATCTTAAAGCTATTCTGACAAAAAAAAATCTCTAAATGAAAAAATGGTTTTGACACATCTAAAATCGAATTTGACAATCGCGTGACCACTCCACGTGGTACTTGTTTGCTCTACCCCGTGAATATTTTTAGAGCCGGAGGCTCGCAGGGGGGGCAGCCTCGACGTGTTTTATATGGAATTTTCACGTTTTGTATGGAAAATAAAAAAGTATTACCAACATGTTGGGTATAACTCAACATGTTGGTAATACTTTTTTTTTTTTTTTATATATTGGGGTTTGAGGGTTTTCTAAAGGAGGTCGAAAATTTGATTTATTCCCTTGACGTCGAGTCCCACCACGTCGAGTCACCGCCACGTCTACTCTGAAAACTCCCCGCTCGAATCGTTGAGAAAGTCTATTTTATTACCGCCACGTCTACTAACTATTTTGATTTGTACAGTCGTAAAAAAATGCTCATAGTTGGTTACTTGGAATAAATAGATAGGATCCTACATATACAAGATGTTTTGTTTTATATCCCTTATCCATAGACCATATCAAAGAATCATCTGTCATGTTTCTTTTTTTTACGGAGGGAGAGTAGAATTTGTTAGTAACCTAACAAGTAGTACTAGGCTTGCATGAATTCAAGATAGTATTTCAATCATTAGACGTTGTGCACAATATCTGAGCAGTAACCTTACAAAAAGTACTAGGCATGCATGAATTAATGATAGTATTCAATCATTATGTTAGGCCACTAATAGGATTTGGATGAGGCAGACAGATATTTTATTACCTGGATTATCATAATATTATAGGCTACTGTTTTCACTTCATGCAAACCTAGTACTTTTTCTTAGGTTAAGTACTGCTCAGAAATTGTACACGTCTAATAATTGCAATAGGTACTATCTTAAATTCATGCAAGCCTAGTACTTTTTATGAGAAGTTTCAAATTTATTAACTCAAGGAATAAGATGTTTCATACAAACGAAATCCCGACTTTTCTCCCCCGGTGGAGTTTTCAAAAACCCTTCTTAGTGCTCCCCTAGATTATAAAAGGAAGCCGTGTGCAAAATTTCACGTTCGTAGTCCCAGTAGTTTCGGCTCTGTGTTGATATGTCAGTCAGTTTCTCCTTTTATACATCATAACTAGCTGTCCGTCCCGGCTTCGCACGGGTAGCACTAAGTAGGACTTATCTACGGCGCACCTACCTATCTACCTACCTACCCTACCCTGCCCTACCTACCTATCTACCCTACCTACCCTCTCCTATCTTCCTATCTAACTACCCTGCCCTACCTACCTACCCTACCTACCTACATATATCGTGAATTCATGCAAGCCTAGTACTTTTTGTTATAGTGCGAGAGCCGATTGCAAAAACACCTACCTTATAAGATACCTCAATAGGCTACTTGTAGATCGTTAACCAACACTTAAACACGTAAAAAAAATGAGGTCTGCCAGAGCCGATCCTGCCGGGTCATAGAAATAATCGATATTTTTTGACGTAATTTTTTAGTGAAAATTACCTCATAAGATACCCGAACTAAAGTGCTGGCAACAGTTAACCACTGATTAATTATGTAAAAAAAAGTTGGTCTGCCATTCCGCACCCTGCCGGAAGTACTTGGCAGACCCCTAAAATATACCCCTTCCGACACCCTAAACCTACCTCATCGACTACCTGGATGGATCCTACGCCAAATAATAACCAAGATGCCCCTGATACTGGATCAAAAGGTCTGCCAGGTCTAAGCTTGCCGGAACTTTGTGTTTAAAGCATTTCAAGATGGAAGAGAGTATAATTTCACCTGAAGTCAAAATCACATTTATGTCTAAATTTATACAAATTTATTAATATTAACTGCTTTTTTACCCGACTACGGCAAAGCCAAAAGGAAGGGTTGTGATTTTAGCAGTTTATGTATGTATATAAGTATGTATATATGTTTGCTTTTACGTGTGTTCCACCTTAGCGCCTAAATTACTGTACCGATTTTGATGAATGAGGTATCAATAGATTTGTAATAATGGTCCGGGTGACATAGGCTATATAAATTCTCCGTAAATTTAATATGGTGGACTTAACACATAAATTTATAACCTCGATAAAAATTAAATTGAGATTATCATGACATGTTTGGTATCAAAAGAAAGGTCTTAACGAGCACATTACAAATATGTATATACAGGGTGGATTTTATGAACCCCACCTCGATTGAAAGTACTCTAAATACTGACGATAGCAAATTTTACTCAAAGGAACAAGCCTTTATTTAAAAAAAGAAACAATTCTGCGTTCAAGGATTTTCGAAAATTCACTTCCCACTATCGAGAATCGAACCAGCTGAAATCCGAAAAAATAACACCCTGTATTTTTATGGGATCAATCGATAGAGTCAATCATAAGCATCAAATCTCTCTAACAAACATGATAAATTAAATTAAAGAAAAACAAATTAGCATGGGTAGAATGGCTTTGAAGGCTTTTCAATGAATGAAAGGAGAAATGTACCTTTCGACTGACCTTATTGACCTGAGCACGCCACGAAAGATTGGAATCACAAATTACGCCCAGATCTTTGGCGGTTTCGGTATAGTGAATGCGAACACCATCGAAATATAAAGGCATCAATGTTGCAACATCAGCCGCATTGCGAACGAATCTACTGCCTATGATCATGGCCTGGGATTTAGATGGATTTATTTGCAAACCAAATGACCTGGCCCAAGCGCTGATGCAAGCCAGGTCATGATTCATAGCAGTAATTGTAGAACCCACATCAGCTACAGTAAAATGTCGGTAGAGCTGCAACTCATCTGCGTAGAGATGAAAACTAGAGGAAATTGGTAACTGGTAACAATATTGATGAAAAATGAAAAAAGAAGAGGAGAGAGAACGCTACTCTGAGGAACACCCTCAGTGAGGCTACACCAGTCAGAGAAAGACTCCTCCAGGCGAACACACTGAGAGCACCCCGAAGATAAGAACTGAACCAAGCTAAAGCGGAAGAAGAGAAATTGATAGATTTGAGGACACCTAGTAAAATGTCAAAATCCACTGAGTTGAAGGCGCTACTAAAGTCAAGCAAAACAAGAACAGTGACTTATTCTTCATTGCCCAGCGGATGTCGTCAGTTATTTTCAAAAGCGCGGTTACAGTACTGTGACCCGAGCGAAAACCGGATTGATAAGGGGAAATTATCGAGTTCGACGCCAAGAAAAAAGATAATTGTCTATGAACTATGTGCCCAAAAACTTTAGAAAGAAATGGGAGAATAGAAATAGGTCTAAAGTGGGTAAATAAAGTAGGATTGTTAGTTTTAGGTAAAGGTATTATGTGACCCTGCTTCCAAACTGACGGAAATGAGCAACAGGAAAAGGAGTGGTTGAAGATGTGAGTGAGAACAGGAAGTAACGAGGGAAGTATAAGATAAGAGTTATCATTCTTGAACACAGCTTATCATTACCGACTGCTGAAGAAGTAATAGCAAGTATAGATTTCTTAACGTCATTCTCAGTAACATCGCTAAGCTTAAAGTGAGAATTTGTGAAAAATGTGATGAAAGATGTGATATGAAAAAGTGAGAAAGTGAAAACATTGTGGTAACGGGAAACTAGCTAGACTCTCTAGTGTCGCAGCTTTGACAGACTGTTCAAGAGAAAAAGGAAGTAGAGAGAAATGCTTATTGAGATCATTGAGGTTCACATCCTTACACTGGTTGGTAGGTGACTTGCCTATGCCTACAGATTTGAGAAATTTCCATACATCGGAAGAACTGCGGTTATTGAGTTGATCGTGGAAATAGCGTCTCTTAGCATCTTGACACAGACGACTGCAGCGATTTCGTAAGGATTTGTAATAAGAGAGATTCAGCTCTGAGGGTCTGCGCTTATATCTGCTCTTAGCTTTGTCCCTGCGAGCACTAAGCTCTTTAATTGGTTGCGTTATCCATGGTGCAGGGTTATGTCGAACTTTGACACGTCGGATAGGAGCATGCTGATTAAATAAGTCGAGAACAGTTGCATTTAAACAATTCACCTTATCGTCGATGTCATCGTTCTCAACCAGAGGGGTCCAGTCGAAATCGCCAGCATCACGCTTCAAAACCTCCAGGTCTATGCCCTTGTAGTTGCAGAGATATAAAAACTCGGACTCCTGCTTGGGAACACGGATACGATATGAAAGGTAAATGAGATCGTGGTAAGAAGATTTTATGGTTTTCCTTTAATTTAATTTATCATGTTTGTTAGAGAGATTTGATGCTTATGATTGACTCTATCGATTGATCCCATAAAAATACAGGGTGTTATTTTTTCGGATATCAGCTGGTTCGATTCTCGATAATGGGAAGTGAATTTTCGAAAATCCTTGAATGCAGAATTGTTTCATTTTTTATTTAAATAAAGGCTTGTTCCTTTGAGTAAAATTTGCTATCGTCAGTATTTAGAGTACTTTCAATCGAGGTGGGGTTCATAAAATCCACCCTGTATATACATATTTGTAATGTGCTCGTTAAGACCTTTCTTTTGATACCAAACATGTCATGATTATCTCAATTAAATTTTTTTCGAGGTTATAAATTTATGTGTTAAGTCCACCATATTAAATTTACGGAGAATTTATATAGCCTATGTCACCCGGACTATTATTACAAATCTATTGATACCTCATTCATCAAAATCGGTACAGTAATTTAGGCGCTATGGTGGAACACACGTAAAAGCAAACATATACATACTTATATACATACATAAACTGCTAAAATCACAACCCTTCCTTTTGGCTTTGCCGTAGTCGGGTAAAAAAGCAGTTAATATTTATAAATTTGTATAAATTGAGACATAAATGTGATTTTGACTTCAATTGAAATTATACTCTCTTCCATCTTGAAATGCTTTAAACACAAAGTTCCGGCAAGCTTAGACCTGGCAGACCTTTTGATCCAGTATCAGGGGCATCTTGGTTATTATTTGGCGTAGGATCCATCCAGGTAGTCGATGAGGTAGGTTTAGGGTGTCGGAAGGGGTATATTTTAGGGGTCTGCCAAGTACTTCCGGCAGGGTGCGGAATGGCAGACCAACTTTTTTTTACATAATTAATCAGTGGTTAACTGTTGCCAGCACTTTAGTTCGGGTATCTTATGAGGTAATTTTCACTAAAAAATTACGTCAAAAAATATCGATTATTTCTATGACCCGGCAGGATCGGCTCTGGCAGACCTCATTTTTTTTACGTGTTTAAGTGTTGGTTAACGATCTACAAGTAGCCTATTGAGGTATCTTATAAGGTAGGTGTTTTTGCAATCGGCTCTCGCACTATTAGGTTAGGTACTGCTCAGAACGGACTTTTCTAGTGGATTTTCCAAAAAATTTAATAGTGTCGTGAATTCATGCAAGGCTTGTGCAAGCCTAGTACTTTTTGTTAGGATTTCAGGCATTTGTACCGGAATATCATACCTAAGTGCAAAACTAAAAACATGACCTATACAATAAAATAATATTGTGGCTATAAATTGATATGAAGGCTATCCTATCTTTTAAGTTAGATCAAACTGCACACGGTGTGCAAATTTGATTGAAATCGGTTAAGTGGTTTAGGAGTCCATTGAGGACAAACATTGTGACACGAGATTTATATATATTAAGATGTCGTGAATTCATGCAAGCCTAGTACTTTTTGTTAGGATTTCAGGCATTTGTACCGGAATATCATACCTAAGTGCAAAACTAAAAACATGACCTATACAATAAAATAATAGTTTGGAAAATCCAAAAGTGCACGCCTCATACTTATCACTCATTCATAAACGGAAAAGAAATTCAAAACATAGTTTAAAAATTACAATATTACCTCAATGTTAAAAATGAACAATTTATCACTTTTCATGAAGTCGTAATGTCAACGACTGACAAAGATATTTACTTGGCGGTTGCTAGGCAACTTGCGGACATCAAATCCAAGGTTGGAAATATTTAGTTAAAGATATTATATTTCAGTTAGTATTTTATTAATTATAATTAAACTACTTTGAATAAAAGAGCCATTTTCAATAGGGTTCCTTCTACGGCTGAAACGAATGTATAAAAAAAAAATTGACTCAATTAATTGATTTTATCGCAAGCTACAATGTTTTCAGGGTTCATAAATTGACGGACAGGAATTTTTTTTCAACTATTTTTATGCTTTTTCCATTTCTGCTGCATTATATCAATTGTTAAAAAGTACAGTATTCATCTCAATTTAATCATCTATACAATGGTATATAAATTAAGTAGGTTCTGTGTACTAGCAGGAGTGTAACAATAAAAACAGTTACAGAAATGGGGCAAAAATAATTTTTCGATCGTAGAGCACACTCTAATGCTTCGCATTACGAGTCGTGCAATATTGTGGCTATAAATTGATATGAAGGCTATCCTATCTTTTAAGTTAGATCAAACTGCACACGGTGTGCAAATTTGATTGAAATCGGTTAAGTGGTTTAGGAGTCCATTGAGGACAAACATTGTGACACGAGATTTATATATATTAAGATTATGTATAGATAGATAACCAACTATGAGTATTTTTTTTATGACTGTAAAAATAAAAATGGTTAGTAGACGTCGCGGTAATAAAATTGACTTTTTCAACGGTTCGACGTGGCGGGAATAAAAGCGAGAGTTTTCAGAGTAGACGTGGCGGCGACTCGACGACGTGGCGGGACTCGACATCAAGGGAATAAATCGAAAATTGATTTATTCCCTTGATGTCGAGTTTTATTTGTACAGTCGTAAAAAAAATACTCATAGTGAAACTTCCCATAAAAATTACTAGGCTTGCATGAGTAAGTACCTATTGCAATCATTAGACGTGTACAATTTCTGAGCAGCACCTAACCTAAGAAAAAGTACTAGGCTTGCATGAATTCCCGATAGTATTTAATTTAATCATTATAGGATTTGGATGAGGCAGACATATCTATATCTATACGGGGTGTCCGGGACATCGACGCGAAGCCGGTTACCATGGATTCAGTACATGATTCTGAACCCCCCTGCGTTGAAATTTTTCGTCGGTTATTAAAAAAAAAATCAGCTGCTCCATACATTTTGACCGCGTAGGTATTGCACTTTTCTATGAAACAGCTGTTTTTTTTAAATAACCGACGAAAAATTTCATCGCAGGGGGCTTCAGAATCATGTACTGAATCCATGGTAACCGGCTTCGCGTCGATGTCCCTGTCACCCTGTATATATACCTAAAGCAAAGTCGGGTTTGTTCGAACACTTATAACTCGAGAACGGCTGAACCGATTTTCATGGTTTTAGATTTGTTGGATTTGTCTCCGCCCCGAATAGCAGAATAACTATTAAAACATTAGAAAAAAATCACGAAAAAAAGATATGGACAAAAAACATGTTCATAAAAATTTTGCATTTATGATATCCCGGTATAAATGCCATAAATCCTAACAAAAAGTACTTGGCTTGCATGAATTCTCGACAGTATTTTTTTTTTTTTAATTTGCATTGGAGTTTTATTATTATTGTTTGCTAAGTACTATTTACACACACATTTTTGGAAAATCCACTGGAAAAGTAGATTTATCAAGCAAGACCATTCTGAGCAGTAACCTAACAAAAAGTACTAGGCTTGCATGAATTCATGACAGTTTTTTTTTTTAAACTCCACTGGCAAAGTAGATTTATCACGACCGTTCTGAGCAGTAACCTAACAAAAAGTACTAGGTCTGCATGAATTCACGATATGTAGGGTAGGTAGGTCTAGGTAGGGTAGGCAGGTAGGGTAAGTAGGTAGGGTAGGTAGGTAGGATAGGCAGGTAGGGTTGGAAGGTAGGATAGGCAGGTAGGGTAGGCAGGTAGGGTAGGTAGGTAGGGTAAGCAGGTAGGGTAGGCAGGTAGGATAGGCAGGTAGGGTAGGCAGGTAGGTAGGGCAGGGTAGGGTAGGTAGGTAGGGCAGGGTAGGGTAGGTAGGTAGGGCAAGGTAGGTAGATAGTTAGGTGCGCCGTAGATAAGTAATTAGTGCTACCCGTGTGAAGCCGGGCGGGCAGCTAGTAATATATAAAACAAAGTCGGCTTTGTTCGAACACTTATAACTCGAGAACGGCTGAACCGATTTTCATGGTTTTGGATTTGTTATATTTGTCTCCGTCCCGAATAGCAGAATAACTATTAAAACATTGGAAAAAATCATGAAAAAAAAAGATATGAAGAAAAATGTGTTGTACGATATGTAGGGTAGGCAGGTAGGGTAGGCAGGTAGAGCAGGGTAGGTAGGTAGGGTAGGTAGGTAGGGTTGGTAGGTAGGGTAGGTAGGTAGGGTAAGGTAGGTAGATTGGTAGGTGCGCCGTAGATAAGTTCTTAGTGCTACCCGTGTGAAGCCGGGCGGGCAGCTAGTAGTTTATAACCATAACATAATGATTGAATACTATCGTGAATTCATGCATGCCTAGTACTTTTTGTTAGGTTACTGTTCAGAAATTGTGCACAACGTATATAATGTAATGATTGAAATACTATCGTGAATTCATGCAAGCCTAGTACTTTTTCGTCTATGGATAAGGAACAAAACATCATATATCCTATCTATTCATTCCAAGTAACCAACTAACTATGAGTATATTTTTACGACTGTACAAATCAAAATATTTAGTAGACGTGGCGGTAATAAAATAGTCTTTTTCAACGATTCGACGTGGCGGGAATAAAAGCGGGGAGTTTTCAGAGTAGACGTGGCGGCGACTCGACGTGGCGGGACTCGACATCAAGGGAATAAATCGTCTAGGAATATTTTTAAAAAAGCGAATTACTATCAATGTGTTAATTATTTATATGACATGTATATATTTAAAAGATACGTTATTTTCGATAAAAATTTCAGGATTTTATGGAAAAAAAATGAAGCATAGACGGAAACCGTATATGAATTAACTTTTAATTTATGAGTAAAAACTGAAAAAAATAGAAAAATCATTTAATTTGTGTTTATAAACTTGAAGTTAGTAGTCTGAGAAAGCGCCCATGATGTTCATAACACATCGGCAACGATTCGGCATGCTCAGAACAAGGTTGTCAATGTCTTGCTGCGGAATATTGTCCCATGTCCTTCTGAGGTGCGCAAAAAGTTGATCTTCTGTAGCCAGATTTTCAGGAACTTCCTTCAGAGCTCTTCTTTGCAGCATATCCCACGCATGCTCAATGGGATTTAGATCTGGCGATTGAGCAGGCCAGTCTAAGGCCCTAACATTGTGTGTATGTAACCAAGCTGCTACCGTTCTCGCCGTGTGTGCCCGGGCATGACAATGCCCGGGCACACACGGCACGACAGTGCACATGCACGACAGTGCACATGCACGACAGTGCACATGCACGACAGTGCACATGCACGACAGTGCACATGCACGACAGTGCACATGCACGACAGTGCATGAGCAGGAAATCTTGCCCCATTTGTGTTCTGTGGGGCAAGATTACGGGCCCCAGCACCTGTTGGACGTATCGTTCTGCCGTCATATTGCCCCGTACCCAAACGAGATCCGTCCGTCTTCCAAGACGAATTCCTGCCTAAACCATAATTGTTCCTCCTTGGTATGGGTGAACTTCCTGAGGGTTCTGAAGACGGCTCCAACGTCCAGGAACTCGCCAAACACGCGTCCTTCGTGAATCTGGATGGAAGCCGAACCTGGATTCATCCGTGAACAGCACATTGGACCATTGCTCACGGCCCCAGTCCACGTGGTTCCGAACCCATTCTAATCGTCGTCCACGATTGCCTCTCCGTAAAGGTGGGACCCGGAGTGGTCTACGAGAGCGTAGATTGCTTCCATGCAGTCGCTTTCTTACAGTTTGGTCACTCACAAGCACTTGGTGTTCCACTCGCAGCCTTTGGACCAATTGAGTCGCCGTTGCATTTGGTTGAGCTCGCGCAGTAATTTGCAAAAATCGGTGTTGTCTGGGGGTAGTGATGCGACTTGGCCCCCGGTGCCTCTCCGCTACTTCACCTGTGGCACGATAGCGTGTCCACAATCTTGAAATTAAATTTTGGTGGGTCCCTATGGCCTCAGCAACATTACGCTGAACAGACCCAGCTTCCAGCATTCCCACAGCTCGTAACATCTCCGCCCTCGTCAAATGTTGGCGTTGCATGGCTACAATACCTCAATTTTAACTTTATCTTTCGTTTAAAAATGAAAAAAAAACTGTAACTAAACGTAATTCGTATTGTTTTCTAAATTTCGTACAAATGAAAATTCCCTCTCCTACACATCAAGACATTTTTATGCCACCGAAACAAAAGAATTTTCAAAAATTTGAATTTGGAATTAGTCTGAGATAAATTACAAACAAATCGGTGTATAAAAGATTCCAATGCAGCCAGTACTTTGCGAGTTATTTAATTGAGTATGAAATATCCCTAGACCGTGTTGTAAACATTGACATTGTTGAATATTATGTAATATTCAACAATGTCATTGATGACAGAATCATGTGAAGTAATCATGTCATTTTGTATGTACAAAATGACACCGCCGCCTCGTTGACTGCCTCGTTGGTCTAGTGGTAGCAAGCGCTACTGCTGAGCACGAAGTCCTGGGTTCGATCCCCGGGTCGGGCAGTGTTATTGGGTTTTTCTATCTGGAATTTCTCAGTAGCAGCCCGGAGTCTGGATTTGTGCCCGGTTGATGGCAATAGGCTCGCCCCCTATTACATGGGACTTAAAATATAACTGGCGAAATGTGGGTGTACCTGCTACAGGTACACCTCTGCCCAACCCTTCGGGGAAACAAGGCGTGATGTTATGTTTATGTGTGTTATGTAATATAATAAATGCGGAAGTGATTTTGTTTGTTTGTTACGCTTTCACGCTAAAGCGGCTGAACGGATTGAATGAGGCACCTGGACCTGGACCTTGACCTTGTAAACCTTGATAGGATTCTTTTTATCTCGGTAGTGCGTTCCTTGATAATTTCCGACATCCACGCAGCGAAGCCCACGGCACAAGTTAGTGTAGCAATAAATGAAAATACTATTATTAGGTAATCAGGTTTCTAATGATGTTTTGTTTTTATTTTAGGAATTAAAAGAATGCTGTGGGCGTGTTTTCGTAGACAGCATGCCAGAGTTCTGTCCACCACTCGACAAGGTCGTAGACTTCTCGCAACTGGACGTGATCCTCATCTCCAACTACACGTGCATGATGGCCCTCCCGTTCATCACCGAGGACACGGGGTTCAAGGGCCAGGTGTACGCCACCGAGCCCACGCTGCAGATCGGGCGCTTCTACCTGGAGGAGCTGGCCGAGTGGGTGTCGGGCGCGGGCGGCGACGGGCCGGGCGGCGCGGGCGGCGCGGCGCGGCGCTGGAAGGAGCTGCTGCACGTGCTGCCCGCGCCGCTCGCGCACGCCGCGCGCCCGCGCGCCTGGCGCCGCCTGTTCGCGCCCGCCAACATCGCGCGGGCGCTGGCGCGCGTGCGCGTGGTGGGCTACGACGAGCGCGTGGACATCTACGGCGCGCTCGACGCCACGGCCGTCAGCTCCGGCTTCTGCCTCGGCTCCGCCAACTGGGTGCTGCGTTCCGCACACGAAAAGGTAACGTATAGGTACGGATGCGTATCGTAGCCGGCACCCGACCAGGCGCGCGCTCATCGCTCGCTCCGCAGGTGGCGTACGTGAGCGGCTCGTCCACGCTGACGACGCACCCGCGGCCCATCAACCAGGCGGCGCTGCGCGGCGCGGACCTGCTGGTGCTGGCTGCTCTGACGCAGACGCCGGCGCACAACCCGGACCACATGCTGGGCGACCTGTGCGTGCACGCCACGGTGACGCTGCGCGCCGGCGGCTCCGTGCTGTGCCCGGTGTACCCGTCGGGCGTGCTGTACGACCTGCTGGAGTGCCTGTCGGCGCACCTGGACACGGCCGGGCTGGCCACGGTGCCCATGTACGTGGTGTCGCCGGTGGCCGACTCGTCGCTGGCCTACAGCAACATCCTCGCCGAGTGGGTCTCCGTCGGCAAGCAGGTACGTGCTAGGTAGGGTTGCCAAGCCCTACTTTATAATATACAGGCTGAATTTTTAAGATGGGGCAGTAGAATTTATGAGGCTAAGCGTATGCTGAGATGCAGGTGACACAGCACAGTACAGATTTTGCAGGGTAGGGCAGGCGAGGCACACATAGCCGCGAGCGTATGCTGCAACGCAGCTACACAGACACATTCGCGTCCTAGCTAGTTCAAACAATAGACGGCTGTGCTGTGTTACCTGTGTCCATAATTATAACACAAGTAAAAAACAAAAATAAATAAAATCTGTCAAGTGCGTGTCGGACTCGCACACGAAGGGTTCCATACCATGTCGTACAAGATTTAACACTATGAATTTTTGTAATACTTTCGTAAAGGTAACAACAGAGGCGCTATAAAAAAACAAAGATTTTTAAAGAAATTGTCAATAATAAACTATTATTTATTATAAAATATAGGTATAAGAGTATATTTAATTTATTTTAAGAGAAAAATATTGTTAATTTTATCCAGTAACATGCATTAACTAAAGTCAAAGTTATTTATTTGCTACTAACATAGTATTAGTAGGTATAAATAGGTATACAGGGTGGCAGGGACATCGACGCGAAGCCGATTACCATGGATTCAGTACATGATTCTGAACCCAACTGCGTTGAAATTTTTCGTCGGTTATTTAAAAAAAAAACAGCTGTTTCATAGAAAAGTGCAATACCTACGCGGTCAAAATGTATGGAGCAGCTGATTTTTTTTTAAATAACCGACGAAAAATTTCAACGCAGGGGGGTTCAGAATCATGTACTGAATCCATGGTAACCGGCTTCGCGTCGATGTCCCTGCCACCCCGTATATGGTAGGTAAGCAGGTAGATATGTAGGGTAGGTAGGGTGGGTTAGGTACCTACCTACCCTGGTAAGTAGGGTAGGTTAGGTAGGTAGAAATAGGTAATTAGGAAAGGTAGGTGCGCCGTAGATAAGTACTTAGTGCTAACCGTGCGAAGCCGGGCCGGGTAAAGCTAGTTACTTATAAATAAAAGGATTTCTCTTGCTATATCAGACTATATTGTACAAAATAGAATGTAAGTAGTACGCCAAATTTTAATTATACTCGTAACTGTGCGTTTGCACTGGCGAAACATTCACAACAAAACATGTTGGAATCTCTATTTTCTGTAAATTTTTCATACAATGTTTGACAGGAACTAGAGATTTCAACATGTTTTGTCGTGATGTTTCGCCAGTGCAAACGCACGGGTCAATACAGGTATTTATTTACGTTATTTTTGATAGTCATACAGAAATCTATTATTTCTTGCTTATTATTTTTACACATCCCATCGGACTATGAGAGTGAGGGAAGAGAGAGTGCACTCGTGTCTGCGCACACACTTGTGCACTATAATATCTCCCGCGCCGAAGGCCAGTCTCCGTTGAGATTGGCCGCCGTGGCTGAATATTTTTACACCAATAATTTTTCTCAATATGAAATTGTATCCACAACGGTTTAAGGTAACTGAATAGTACACTGTATTTGCCAGCATTCATTTCAATGTTACTGAATATATTGTCTATTGGAGTGTATTTTTAACATGAGGTACACAGTACACACATCAACACCGTCTAGGGATACTTTGAAAAAAGTCGATAAAGTTCTTAAACTCAAAAAATACTGGCCGGTTTTAAAATCTTATGAAGAAAGTTTATTTTGTAGACCTTTTTGGATGATCTAAATTCAAATGATCGAAATAGTATTTGCTGCCATGATAGTAGGTACTTACTAATTCCATGTCATTACTCCGACTATTAAATAGTTATCTGTGGAATTTATATCGCATAATATTAGCATGAAATACAAAATTATTTTTTTAAGTTGCAGAAAATCGCCCATATTGTATAAAATACGTTATGAATCGGCGTTTTTAGTATTTGTTGATTATAAACAGTATATGTTACATGATAAACACAAGTTTCAAATTCCTAATTTGTTTAGTTGTTGAGATAGAGCTCGTACAAAAATGGTCTAAAACAGACAACTTCTATGGCCCCCTAATTCATCATTTTTGAAGATAAAAACAAATAAAAATTATATTTATTCTCTACTCAATGAGCTCTAGAAAATGATACCCCACATTCCAGGGTCAGATTTTTTTTTTTCAAAATTTAATTTTATTGTATGGCGACCCCCCTTTAATTTTTAATTTTATTATTTGTTGCTCTTGCGGCAACAGAAATGCTCAATCTGTGAAATTTTCAACTGCCTACCTATTACGGTTCATGAGATAGAGCTCGCTGACAGACAGACGGACAGCGGAGGCTTATGAATAGGGTTCCGTTTGTCACCCTTCGGGTACGGAACCCTAAAAAGGAAACAAATAAAAAGTGAAAAAATAATTTAACAGGAAAGTGTGCCTCGTGGCGGACCTCAGTACAATATCCTCGATGACCTTAGTAGAGCCTCCGAAAGAGTGGGTCTTTAAATGAACATGGATAAGACATGTCAATGGTGGGACATGTCAAATACCCATGTAACACCCACTCTCATGAAGATCGGAGACGCTACACTCGCAGTTGTAGACAAGTATTAGTTAAGTTTACCTAGGACAATCCGTCCAGCTAGGTAGGTCCAATTTCGAGCAAGAGGTCAATCATCGAATCCGACTCGGCTGGGCAGCGTTCAGGAAGCCACGCAATATCTTCTCGTCCCACATACCGCAGTGTCTCAAGACGAAAGAGTCTTTGACCAGTGCGTGTTGCCAGTACCTATGGCACTGAACCGTGGTCGCTCACAATGGGCCTTATCAGAAGGCTTAAAGTCACCCAAAGGGCGATGGAGAAGGCTATGCTTGGAGTTTCTCTACGTGATCGAATCGAAAATGAAGAGATCCGCAGGAGAACTAAGGCCCATAGACCGAAAAACTGCCAAACTTAAGTAGCAATGGGCAGGGCACTTTGAACAGATGGCCGATGCGGCCGAAAGGTTCTGGAGTGGAGACCGCGTACCGGAAGACGTAGCGTTGGAAGACCGCCCACAAGATGGACCGAAGACCTTGTAAAGGCCGCAGGAATCCACTGGATGCGGGAGGCACGGAGTCGGACGAAGTGGCGGTGCTTGAGGGAGGTTTATGTCAGTGATGATGATGGTGCCTCGCGGCTGCGCCAAATAGGCCCAGTTCAGCAAAAATCCCAGACAACTAGTGCCTGGCGCTGGTTTTCAACTGGACCTGAAATTACACTCCAACCTACATTTTTACGATGAATAGACTGGCTGCAAACAACAACAAAAAGATTTTTTAGTTTGAAAACAATATTTAGATACATACTTAATTAATTAAGTTTTCATTTTTTTTTTGGCAATTAGTGATCTCAATTTAGGTATCAGACGATCAGACCATCCTCTAAGTTTTATAAAACAAAAACCTGCCCTTCGAGTTTCATCTATATTAATAATTTTGTGAACCCCTTGACGAAATTATTAATAAAGATGAAACTCGAAGGGCAGGTTTTTGTTTTATAATTAAATTACGGTAGACTCGATCGAAACCTTACCTGAATAAAAAATCATTAAAAAAATTAGATTTCAAGTCGACAACATATATCCGCAAAATTCGGATTGTCGAGTATTTTGTATTTTAGTATTTTTATTTTGTTAAATTATAATAGTGCTGACAGATAAATTGCGTCGCCATATTGGCCATTCTAGCGAAACGTCACTGACACCGGATGACATGCAGTGCGTTTCGAGTTACACTGTAATCGATTTGAGCGCGCTAAAAGCCGTTCCGAATAAGCGTGAGCACGATTACGATGTTCCGTGAATTGTCATCGATGACGTCATGACATGCGCCATCTTGCGATACCGACGCCGACGTCACCGACCATGCCTTCTACTAATATCACCGTGAGCGCTGTCAAAATTTACAGTGGTTTTGTTTTTGTTTAGAGTCGCATCATATCTTTAAGCCTCGTATCCACTAGGCAACATTTGGCGCGACACGTGAATCTCAACATGTACGGCAACGCTGCACAACAGCGCGCGACGTTGCCAGCTGCCGCGCAACATGACGCGCGGCTTGTTGTTTGTTTAAAGTGCATCGTTAGTTGAGCATCAATTGTTGTCGAGTGGAGACGTGACGCACAACAATGTCCTTAGTGTGGTGTAACGAACGAGTGCTCAAATTGCCGCTGAAATCAACACAAGTTCCTCTGGCGACATGTTGTCGACGACTGAGAATGTGTGGACAGACAACGTTGTTAAACAAATGTTCCGCGTCAACATTCAACAAGTTGCGAAACATGTTGAGCAACATGTCGCGCGTCAAATGTTGCCTAGTGGATACGAGGCTTTAGACTAACGTGGTATTCGAAATTGTGCTTCTGGCTATCGTTCGTCACCTAACCCATGAATAAGAAGAGTGGTATATACACAAAGAAATATCATATGAAAGTATTGATATTTAAGAGATCACTGTGAGTAGGGCATGATGCAAAGGTATTGTTTTGGACGCTTTTTTATAGGATATACTCTGTGTTATGTGTTTTTTCTTAAAACCTGAGATTGGCCGATTGCCATAACATAACCATAGAAAAAAGAATACTAGGCCATAACCTTAAAAGTTGAAGTAATAAAATTATAATGTACATTTTTCAGTATTCATTTAGTTTTGCTTAGTATTTTAAGATCTGAAAACAAAATATGCCTGCTTATAGCGTTTTCTGGCAGCAACTCAGTTAGATGGTGGTAGAACAGCTCACTCGCGATTAATTCAGATGTAGATTCTACGTCTCATATGTCATTAGGGTCACCGAACGCAAAGTTATAATGATTTGGGATGAAGCACCCAAAAATAAATTACCTTTTGGAGGCAATACTTTATTACTCGCAGAAGATTTTCGTCAGATCTTACCAGTTGTAGTAAATGGGTAACGAAATGATATTATAGAAGCTTCAATTAAGCACTTTTCATTGTTGCCAAACTTTACTCAACTCCAATTGACTCATAATATGAGAGCTCACGATCATTTAAAGTTAGCTAAAAGGGTATTACAGGTAGGCGATGGATCAGCTAATGGGGATGGTGACGATCATATTATTATTGTGAACTGCCTCTGCAATGCATTGTAGATAATTCAATTGTAGTAGACCATATATTTGGTGTGTCCCTTGACACAAATGATTACAAAGTTATTTAATGAAAACTATACTTACGTACCCCTAAAAACGATGATTGTTTTTAATTGAACGACGTTCTGACGCTGTGTTTGAGGATGATCATAATGATGTTCAAGGGCGTCGCCAGCATATGGCCCAGGGGGAGGCAAATTGGTATATGGAGGATGGGAAAAAAAACATTTTCAATGTATGGATTGCTTGAAAGGTGATAATAAAGATGCTATACGAATATATGCCTTGCTTTGCCTTTAATATTCCTTGAGAACTGATAACTACAGAATATCTACCTACATTTTGTACCTACATGTGTATTATGAGTCACATTTCACCCGAGCGAAGCCGGGTTTTCATCTAGTTATGACAATAAACTAGGACAATACGCTTGGGCCAAATTCCGTGCCGCTGAGTAGATCAAAAGGTGGTTTACTTAGGGGTATTATTTAAACGAGTGACTGTAAATTAAAGTTTCAAGTGACAAAAATAATTAATTTACGTTATAGTATTACTAAGTGAGCGACTGACTGCGAATGACGAGAAATCAACAGAACAGCAATTTACAAACACTCATTTGAGTTACTTAATATACAAAATGAGAAGCATCATAATATTTGAGCGACCTAATATTTATTTGAGTGTCAACGTTACGTCCTGCATTTTTTTTTTAATATTTGGCGAATGGTTTATTTATACTGAGCGGCAATATTTTACCTTAAATGGAGTGTTTCGAATAGAAAAACCACACCAAACACCAATGCTTGCATGCAGCAGGCATGGTTTCTGTCACGGCTCCTGCGCTGCGGAGCTCCGGCGGTCCCACGCGAGCTTATCGTCTCAGATGGTGTAACGTGGCAGATGGCGCTGCGCTGAAGTAAACATTGGCTCCGTGTTTTAATTTCACCAAAAATAGTAAAAGTGCTCTTTTTGATTAGTTTTCGGTATAAACCTTAACTATAGTGCGTACCCCAATGAGGTTATACAATACTAGAGGCGCAGTGGCACATAAGCGTCACCACCACTTGGTGTCCGCAGGCATATCTGAATTCAGTTGTCAGCTTGACGTCAAGTGAGCAATTGCTTAGCGATAAAAAATTAAAAATGGTGGAATTTGCGGTTAAAATTAGTATGTCACGGTCTGAAAGGATTAATAAAGCATGTGGTGTTCACAATCAAGTTTGCTAAATTTTCTTCAGATTATCCAAAAAAACATTACAAAACCAAATAAATTTAGCAAACATTGTTTTTGCGATCAATGTTACCAGGAAAAACGATGTTGATTTTGCCAGACTGTTGGGAGTTTAGTGAATGACGACATGTAAAAATATTTCGTACTCTTTTAACTTTTATCATTTATTTAGTAGGGATAGATGTAGTAGTGTGTATAAAACTGCACATAACTAGGTATTAAAACGCTCGTGTTTTAATACCCCTCCAACAGTTTCATAAACTACTACTAACTATTTTTTAATTGATGTTATTGTTCTAAGAAATTTGAACTGGAGGAGGAGCTCGTGGCTAAGTAATAATAGCCGCACGGGTCGATCCATCAGGTTAAGCTACGCTTGCCGGGATTGGTCCGTGGATGGGTGACCATCTTTAAATACCGAGACTAATCCGTGCCTCGAAAGCACGTTAAGCTGTTGGTCCCAGCTGTCATTCGTGGATCTTGTGACAGTCGTAACCTACGGGTCGTCAGAAGCTCGAAAGTCTGACAACCAGTTTTACAGGTATAGGTCTGATAAGCAGTTGCTCCATGTAAAATACTGGTATTCAGCTGCATCCGGTTAGACTGGAAGCCGATCCCAACATAGTTGGGAAAAGGCTAGACAGATTGATTTAGATTATTCTAAAAAAAGTGAATGTCGCTGGTTAGTGCGTTACATCACTTTAATTAATTTAATCGATTGTCATGAATATATAAATTATATATTCCATTATGAACAATATTATTTGTCACAAATCTTAAAACTTTTGAAACATTTTTTTTTTGCCTATATTGTAAGTATACCGTAATCCTTGTAAATTTTTTAAAATCTTTTATCTACACCCATGCTATAAATCCTCTATAAAAGTTCCTGAAACAGTAAGCTTATTGCCAAAATTAAAACAGCCAGTGTCATAGTAACCATAATAACATCCAAACGGGTGTTATAATGTTGTACTAAATTTTATAATGCAACTCGTTTTTTATTCATCGAACAGCCACATTCTCGTGGTATGTTTATGAATTTCAAAAAAAGAACATTGTCATGCACGCGCGTTTCACAATTAGAAAAGGTTGGGTAGGTTCTTCGAATTCACGTCGTATCCCGCCATTTTTGTTAGATATTAGTATTGCAAAGATTTATTACTTTGTTGTATACAGAGGATTCATATCATGGGTGTAGATAAAGTCTTGAATGCAACTGTTATAATTAGGTATTAAAACACTCATGTGATACTATTTTTTACAAACCCACATTCGTGTTTTAATACCCCTTATATATATACCCCCAGTTGCAGAAGTAACTATTATCTATTGAAAGTTCGATAACACAACCTTTCATAGTACTAATTGATTCAATGAAACCTTCATTCATTCTGGGCAAATTATGTTGATAATTGGCAACTCTGGTCGTTTTTCCGATAGCAATGTCTTGTCTCATTCCAACGTCATTAGTTTGACGGTAGAAGAAATGAGACAAACATAGATTATTTTGACAGATTGACATTTTATGTATCCGTTTCAAAGCTACGTCTTTAAACTCGTAAGTGGTGACGTTTTTCAGAAATTGTTTGTAGGACGCTGCTCCTCTAGTATTGTATAACCTCATTGGCGTACCCAGTGAGTGACAATGTTATACAAGCAAATAAGTAAGAATAACACATATTTTCGAAAGCAGTCGTGTGATTTACTGTAACTCATAAAAGTGAACCTAGAACTAACACTAAGTGTGAGCAAACCGGTCAGTATTTCTCTAACGCCAATAGAATCACTCATTAGCAACAATTAAAGTGAAGTGAAGTGATAATTATAGTAAGAAGATTTGAGAAGTCCGTTTTTTATTCAAATGTCAACAATAATCAGCTGGCCATCAGTTTTTTTCTGTAAATAGTGACATCTATATTTACGAACAAGTACTGTAGACGTGCGGAAACAAAAGCCGTTAACATAGAACATAGATAGTCAGCTAAACTGTAAAAAGTGACATCTAGTTTTGGCAGATAATAAACTTATAACTTGATAAAACAGTTCCGGTCGATACTGGTGTAATATTTCGCCAACTTCTCGTATACGATTGTGGCGCGTAGGCTTGCCAGTGGATTGACGAGCGAACGGTCGCTGGTTCGCGACCATCCAACAAATAAGAAGTTCTTTTTGTATGTTTTTCAAAATTCATTGCTGATAAAAACATGGAAGAAATGCAAAACGTTAACACACAAAGACGCGGACGTCGTCGCCAGCAAAGTTTAGATTTCCACGACAGCGAGTACGAACTGGACATTTCGTATCAGAGTCTACCAAACAGTACGAACAGAGATGAAATAACTGCAATCAAGGAACAACTTACAAAATTAAATCTCGAATTACAAATAGCAAACACAGAGATAGACAATTTGAACATTGAGAATAGCGCCTTAAAGAACAAGTTATCAACATACCAGCACAAAATTAATATGTATAAATCAGTAGGCGCTTTTGAACTAAATAGGAGTAACAAATCAATTGCTTCCCCACTAAAATTTTATTCACCACAGTATCAAAAACGACATAAGTCGTGTGGTATGAGAATCGGCTTGGCAAGGACTTCTTCTAAAGAACAAGAAATAGATGCAGTAAGAGATAGCTCAGAGCATGACGATAAAAACAGCTTAAGTTATTTTTTTGAGCAACCCATATCAGCTGACAAAGGCTTACAGGATACAATGTCAAACCATCAGCCATCTTCTCGACCGATCTCCGAGAAAGGTAGCATCGATATGGGTACAATAGTAGACTCTGAAACAACGGAGACTCTAACCATAAATGCAAAAGTGGATTTAGAGCATATTAACAAACAATTAAGTTATAATATTTCATCGAACTCAAAACCGTGTGATTTCACGACAAGAAAACATCATGTCAAAAATTTTTCTGACCAAGTGGGGCTTGATATGAGAAGTCTGCTTCAAGATCTACTGGGTAATTCTTTCAAAGTGACATCGCTAGTAAAGCCAGGAGCTCCTATGGCTGAAGTTTTGAGAACATGTGTTTCCGAATGTAAAGATTTTACCAACTCAGACTACATATTAGTACTTGGGGGTTCTAATGATTCAAATCCATTGAATTTACAGTCAATCTTATATCATACTCTGGGTCAAGTGGGGCACACTAATGTCCTAGTTGGGAAAATCTATAAAAATAAATATCTTTGTGTTAATGTGCTCAATAACTCTTTGAGATTGGTATGTAGTAATTTTGAAAGTTCAATATTTTTGCCACTAGACCAGGATCATTTACGCACGAATTTAATTCCAAAATATATAAATACAATACAAGCAAGTAGACTAATTTATAAGGAAATACTTCGCTTAAAGTACAGACATGACTTTGTAAACTATATTAAAATTAAAAGTAATGACCAGTACGGGTTAAGTGGCAAGGTACAGAAGTGTTACGTTAATAATTATACACAGACAGACATTGAAACTTCATCAAGGCGTTCTTTAGTAGTTACAAATACCATCGGCACTCAGACTGACCAGACTGACTTGACAGATGACCAGGCAAACAGTGATGACTTTTTTCGTGCCTAAATGGCTCAACAACTCTCGTGGTAAGCTACCCATACCTGGAACCCCTAATAGCTTCATCCCTCTTAATATTTATCTTCAGAATTTATGTGGTGTAACTAACAAAAAAGAGGAATTAGAAGTTTATTTGCAAGACATTCATCTCGACAATCTATATGTTTGCATAACGGAACATTTCCTGACCATGGAGTCAGCTCCTCTATTCAACTTAAACAATTATAAAATGGTGTCGTTTAATGCAAGAAAAAACAAAAAAGGGGTGGTAGCCTCATTATGACGAGGAACGATATTGCTTGTGAAGAGGTGCCTTTTTGTCAAAAATTATACAAAATCGAAAGCTTCGAACTATGTGGTGTTAAAGATGTTAGCACTAACATTTATATCTTCTGCTGTTACAGAAATCCTATCGATCAGAACTATGAAACATTTGTAGCTAAGCTGGAGCAATTACTGGAACACTTCTTCAGTAAGAAATGTATCATATGTGGAGATTTCAACATTGACTTGCTTAAAAGCGACAAAAAAACTTCAAATTTTTTGACGTTACTGACATCTTACAATTTTAGACCAATTATAAACGAAGTGACACGGAATAATGCACAATCATGTTTGGATAATTTTTTGACGAATTTACCAGATGATTTTATAAATGAGCAGTTCGTTGATCATAATTGCTTGGCTGATGGACACGCAGCGTTATTTTGTAGCTTAAAAACTGAAAAAGCACAGCCCAATAACGACCAAGACTTTTTAAATATAGAGCTTAGACAGTTTAGTGACAGAAATTCAAATAGCTTTGGACAACGTATTCTGAACATAAATTGGTTGAAAGAAGGTATAAATAGCTTTTTAAAGAAAATTGGACAAATATTCCGCGAAAGTTTCAAAAAGAAGAAAAAACGGGTAAATTCTAAGAAATGTCAAAAATCGTCCTGGGTAACGAAAGGAATTAGAGTCTCTAGTAAAATGAAGCGATTTTTGCTTCAAAATATAAACATTGTGAACCGTACGGAGAAAATAAGGGCATATACAAAATCATATATAAGAATATACAGACTAGTCTCAAAAAAAGCTAGACACATTGCAGTCAATAAAGAACTAGCCAAAGCAAATGAATCATCTAAAGCTATATGGCAGGTTGTAAACAGGCACAGGAACACAAAATCAAAACGTGAAAATAGTAAAAACATACTCCTTAAAGTTAATAATAAAATAATATCAAATCCCCAGCAAATAGTAGATATCTTCTCGAACACGTTCGACAGTGCAGACAGTTGGCGACTCTAATTCTTTCGATCAAGCTATAAAAACTTTACAAGATAGCGTAAAAAGAGTAGATCAAGAAATGACTTGCGATCTAGCTACTGCCTCCGAAATAAAAAAACTGGTAAATTCTATGGCTACCAAGAAATCTTCTGGTCATGATGAAATACCGATACAGACTATTAAAGATCACATTGACATACTGGCTGGACCTCTGGCACACCTTATAAACACATGTATAAATATGAATATATTCCCTGAACAACTAAAAATAGCAAGAGTCTTACCACTTTACAAAAAGGGTGCAAATTAGATCCTAATAATTATAGACCGATATCCTTGTTACCAATGATCTCGAAAATTTTTGAGAAAATACTCAAAATTAGACTTCTTAGACATCTCAATCGTAATAAAATACTTAATAACAGACAATTTGGCTATCAGAAAAATGTGGGAACAAATGACGCAATTAATACTTTAATGGAGCAAGTAGTTGACAGAATTAATGATAAATTGAAAGTCGTAGGGTTATTCCTCGATCTTAGTTCCGCCTTTGACACGGTAAATCACAAATTACTATTAGGAAAAATGGAACATTATGGAGTAAGAGGACCGGTCTTGAGTCTATTTAAGTCTTACTTAGAAAATCGGAAGCAATATGTGGAGATTAAAGTGAATGAAGACAGTAGTCAAAAAGTTTTCAAATCGGGACTCAAACTAATAAAACAAGGAGTTCCACAAGGGTCGATATTAGGACCAATCTTTTTCATTTTATTTGTTAATGATTTAATTAGCTATATGCTGGAACGAAGTGATACTGAACTTGTGCTTTTTGCGGATGATACAAATGCTATTATAGTCGCTAAAGATATTGATACTCTCAGTAGTAAAGTAAATAATGCTCTCGCTCTCTTTCATAAATGATTCACCATCAATAATCTCAAATTGAATGTCAGTAAAACAAATGCCATGTTATTTAGGACGACGTCGAGAAACAAAGAAAATATTGGCATAGTATTAAATGAAAATACAGTAAAATTGGTAGACAGCGTAAAATTCTTAGGTATTCACATTGACGAAAGCCTAAACTGGAAAAAAGAATTGACAGCCATAGAAAGGTCAATTAGCTCAGCTTGCTATGCTCTAAGAAGTCTTCGAGATGTGATCGCTATCAAGCAATTAAAAGTGGTATATTACTCGCTTGTAGAGTCAAAGCTTAGGTACAGTATCACTCTATGGGGAGGTAGCTACGCGTACAATATAAATACAGCTTTCATTATACAAAAAAGGGGAATAAGAACCATGGTGAGAATTCCGCAGTGGGTATCGTGTAAGGAGTACTTTAAAGAACTTCAGATACTAACGGTCCCTTGTCTGTATATTTTAGTTCTTCTCACGGATCTTATGAAACAGCTGCTGAATTTCGAAACACCAGAAGAAAGAAGTAAGCGGGAAGCTACTAGGCGTAGGGACTTACAAAATAAGATACAACCTCATTTAAAAGTTGTGAGTCATGCTGCAGGTTATCAATCAATCAAACTATTTAATAAACTGCCTGTACACTTAAAGTCATTATACAACTTAAATCAGTTTAAGCAGCAGTTAAAATCATTTTTGATAGAAAAGTGCTATTACACCCTTGATGAGTTTCTCTGTGACACATACAACTAGACTTTAATTATTATTATATTATTCTTATTGACATGATAGATTTTATATTTGACATTTTTGAATCTTATTTAATTTATTTTTATATTCTTTATTTGACATATCATTTATAACATCACTATTTTTATTGACATTAGATTATATTTTTGTTGAATAGTGAAATTTTTTGTTTATTTGTTAATAACAGTGAATCGCAAATTAATGTCTTAGGTACTTTTTAATTTCTTATTTGACTAATGTTATGTAATTTATATTGCATCTTTTAATATGTCATTGTTATAAAATGTTGTGTAAAATTTCGATACAATGTAAAAATTGTTACAGAAATAAATAAATAAATAAACGCCGCCTCCGCGCCCACGCGATTCTAAATTACACTCTAGGGGTAGGGCAGACAAGACTGCGTGGAGTCGGATTTACAGCGATTCGTTTCTGTCACTATTTCACTAAATATCATGGAGTACCGTCCTCTCTGTATTTCTAGTCGCTCACTTACCCCCTTACTAATAATCGTTGTATATCGCCTGTACAGTTACACAACGCTTTGTCTTCCTCTTTCGAATGTCAAATTACTGACGACTGAAAGAGAGAAATCGGTGTGTAACTATACAGGAGATATACAACGTTTATTAGTAAGGGGGCAAGTAATTTAGTTTAATCACAAATTCACAACACAACCCACTTTTTGTAAGCTCGTTCTGGATTTTATTATGAATTCGTCGCTAGTTTTGTTAATTTTTCGCTAACTCAATTCATACCGCTCAAGTTATTAAAATAAAACAGTATCTCATCATCAGTCGCTAAGTTTTTTTTTATTCGATCGTTTTATAATTAATTCCCCTTTACGTAGTATAGAACATATATGTAGATGTGGTTCTGCACGGCAGAATACCACATCTTACGAGTTATAATGAGCATATATCAATATGAAATCTTTCTAGGAATTATTACCTATACCTTCTTCGACTGATTGGTATCAATGAATCTAAAAAATATGCTACGATAATGGCTACTACACACAATGCCGGCGGCATGGCTGCCGGGCGCGCCCGGCACTGCCGCACAAAGTAACGCAAAGGAAATGAAGGCGCAAAAGCCGAAGGCACGTGCCGCGCGGCATAAGCCGGCGGCTATGCCGCCGGCATGTGTGTAGTAGCCATTATATGTAAAATACCAAAATAACCTTGACGGACCATTGTACTCGGAAATGTATTTATTCTGATTAGAATCTTGTTATAATCATATTAGAAAGTGAACAAGAATGAAGTGGTTTATCAATTTCTGTACACACATTCCTTATTTATAACACCTGTAATTCATTCAATTACATATGGTTACAAAACAAATATATTATTTTTTATTGGGTTAAGGTTGATGCTTGCTTGGCAGGAATTTGGTAATTTAAAATGCGTGCTTGCTTCAAGACTCTTTAATTGCGACTAACTGTGGTGGGGGCATAATATACTTTAAACACCTAACGATCACATAATATAGACATGTCGGCGCAGGACATTGAGGAGGGGTCGTGCTTCCATCCTCTGACATTGTTGTGGGCTGTTTGTGGGTCTCGGGCAATTAAAAGATGATAACAGCTTCTTACACTTAGTTTATGTACACTGTTACAGTTACACAAATCACAATTAACAACAAATAGTGGCTTAATTAATCTTGTCCATTTATAGTAGAAATAAAATAACAAAACTTGGGATTAATCTATGTGCGCACGCGTCTCATGAACGTGTGACAATTCCTAGGGCTGAAGGGTGACTGGCGCTCCTGTTGTTTCTCGCGCCCTCGCCCGCCGGTCCTTAGACTCCGTCATAGCGCACCGACTGTGTAGAGTACTTCAGTCGGCAACACTGTATTTCATGCGACACGGCCATCCTGTGCGACACACGACCTCGTGTGTTCATCCTGAAACAATATTTCACAGAGCACAGTACTTCACTTTCACGCTCGGCAATCCTGACACAAATAAGATATTTGGCTTCTAGATTAAACCAGTATGATCATTTTCTCAGACTCAAACTCCAACTCAAGTTCAACAGACATAACATACCTCCCACCAATAGGACGTAGGTCTTTTATTAATCGAATATAATATTAATCTTTAATCTAACTTTATCATTTTACTCTAACATATTAACTTAACTTTAACATTTTACTCAGTAGAAATGGGTAAAGGACATAACTTTGAACAACATCTCTTCACTACACTGTTGCCACTTTTTATGCCGTAGACTGGTAATCCCATCTTCTCGAGGGTGTTTATCTACAACACGACCCAGAGAAAATTTGCCAGGCGGCAATCCATCGGTTTTTATTAAAACCACATCTCCAACCTTGAACTCTTCAGTTTTCTTTAACCAAATGGGACGTTGTTGCAATCTCTAATCGGCGAAGCTCCTATCGTTGTACCGTCCCCCGATTTCAAAAATACTACGATTCATTCCTAATCCCGGTGGCAATACACTCAAAAATTGCTGGGCGATTTCTGGCGACGTTGGCAACAAGAAAGAAATCGCCCAGCAATTTTTGAGTCTCGGGCAATTAAAAGATGATAACATCTTTTAATTGCCCGAGACCCACAAACAGCCCACAACAATGTCAGAGGATGGAAGCACGACCCCTCCTCAATGTCCTGCGCCGACATGTCTATATTATGTGATCGTTAGGTGTTTAAAGTATATTATGCCCCCACCACAGTTAGTCGCAATTAAAGAGTCTTGAAGCAAGCACGCATTTTAAATTACCAAATTCCTGCCAAGCAAGCATCAACCTTAACCCAATAAAAAATAATATATTTGTTTTGTAACCATATGTAATTGAATGAATTACAGGTGTTATAAATAAGGAATGTGTGTACAGAAATTGATAAACCACTTCATTCTTGTTCACTTTCTAATATGATTATAACAAGATTCTAATCAGAATAAATACATTTCCGAGTACAATGGTCCGTCAAGGTTATTTTGGTATTTTACATATAATGGCTACTACACACATGCCGGCGGCATAGCCGCCGGCTTATGCCGCGCGGCACGTGCCTTCGGCTTTTGCGCCTTCATTTCCTTTGCGTTACTTTGTGCGGCAGTGCCGGGCGCGCCCGGCAGCCATGCCGCCGGCATTGTGTGTAGTAGCCATTATCGTAGCATATTTTTTAGATTCATTGATACCAATCAGTCGAAGAAGGTATAGGTAATAATTCCTAGAAAGATTTCATATTGATATATGCTCATTATAACTCGAGAAATCGCCCAGCAATTTTTGAGTGTATTGCCACCGGGATTAGGAATGAATCGTAGTATTTTTGAAATCGGGGGACGGTACAACGATAGGAGCTTCGCCGATTAGAAAGTGTCCCGGTGTTAGTACTTTTATGCAGTCTGGGTCCTTGTCATCGATAAGACACAATGGCCTAGAATTGAGACAAATAGTTTGGAAAATCCAAAAGTGCACGCCTCATACATAACACTCATTCATAAACGAAAACAAAATCAGAACATAGTTTCTAACAAAAATGAACAATTTATCACTTTTCATGAAGTATGTTTTGACTGCGTTTTTACCCATCAATATGGGTAAATTTCTAATCTCGCAATCCTTACGTAATGTCAAAGACTAGTTACAAAGATATTTACTTGGCGGTTGCTAGGCATCTCACGGACGTCAAATCAAAGGTTGGAAATATTTAGTTATAAGTAGATATTATATTTTAGTTAGTATTTTATTAATTATAATTAAACTACTTTGAATAAAAGAGCCATTTTCAATAGGGTTCCTTCTATGGCTGAAACGAATGTATAAAAAAAAATTTACTCAATTAATTGATTTTATCGCAAGCTACAATGTTTTCAGGGTTCATAAATTGACGGATAGGCAATTTTTTTCGCAAAAGTTGTAAAATGAAGGATGGGAAAAGTATGATTTGTGACAAAAGTCAAGAACACGAAGTTTTACACTTGTAGTGCGACTCTTACCTCTACGGCGCACAATAGGGCAAAAAGCGACGCTGGTGGACATTCGATTTTTAACTCAGTAGTCCCGATAGGAACTGGGAAAAATAATAATTTCCATTTTCAATGTATGGATTGGAAACGGACCTTTCGGTCGTTTTTCCGAAAACTATTCAGAACTTTAGAAGTTAAACCTGTATTACTGGGCGTACCACCAATACATAGATACGAATATTACGTCCCGGAACTCCGAATTAGACCCCGTTTAGGAGATATGGAACTTTAAAAAACCAAATAAAAGTCTCCAAATAAACAAACTTGGCTTTATAGATATTGTAGTTTCTTTACATTAGAAAGCCTTGTATTTTTCATCTCTAGGGGGAGGCCGTGGACCCCCTGTATATAGTCATAGTGTATAGTCATGGGCGTCGCCAAGGGGGGGGCCCTTGGCGACGCCCATGACTATACTTAACTCTTAAAGGAAAATGCTCAAGCTCCATAGAAAAAAAACCCAGCTCCGGGGGAAAAGCGACGTATCTCAAATCATCAATAATAATAAGTACTAAAATAATAACCGGTCGTGATCCTTACTATAATTATTTTTAATTACTTACTTTATTCAAAAATGTTATGTTAAAAGGCGAGCTTGGCTCATTTTTAACCGACTTCAAAAAGGAGGAGGTTCTCAATTCGTCTGTATGTTTTTTTTTTGTATGTTTGTTACGCGATTTCTCCGTCAATTATGGACCGATTTTGAAACTTGTTTTTTTTGTTTGAAAGGGTATGCTCCCGAGGTGGTCCCATATTCATTTTATTAACATAGCTTGGACAGTTTTTGAGTTAGCTTCAATAATACGTATTTTTCGCCACTTAGTTTACATGTATGATAATATGATGATAACTTCCTATCACTGTTATTTGCATAGCAGGTAGTGGTAATCGAATTTGTGTGGAGTAGGTACCACAACTAAAAAGTACTAAATAAAAACTTTTTACAAAAAAAGGAACAACAAACTTCCAAAAGACACTACAAAGTCAAAAATAATTTTAATTTCGGAAGTCGGTGGATAAAAACGAAAGTTCAAAATCAAATACACCGACTTCCGAAATTAAAATTATTTTTGACTTAGTAGTGTCTTTTGGAAGTCGGTTGTTCTGTTTTTTTGTAAAAAGTTTATCTTTATTTATTACAATTTCTTTAAACGAAATTCTTGTAAAGCACGAGTTGCGGGCGTTGCGGCATTTCAAATATTGCTTGAACGCATTGACACAATATACATATGGATTGACGCCCGTTAATCAGTTTCTTATAGCCACTTATACAACGTGTTTTTTTTTATATCCCATAACTCTAGGGTATTAATGAGACCATGTCAAAGAATCAACCAGCATATTTTTTTTTTTCTTTTTTATGATAATTTACCACTAGACTCTCGATTTGTGTGTATCTAAGTTTCATTGATAAGTACGAGTACTTAAATAATTTTCATTCAAACCAATTATTCATATTTAAAGCTAAGAAAATGCGACGTTGACATATTTTCTTCTTATGAACAAAAATAATCTGAATTAAGTAATATTTCATATTTATAATATGTATTAGTTAAGATGTCATGTGTTTTTTTTTTTTTTTTTTTTTCAGAGAGTATAATATGTGTATTTTAAATTAACAACTAACATGAACTTCCAAAACTAAAAATAACTAACCTAACTTAGGTCACTAAAACTATTAGGAAACAAACAATAAGGCATCGAAAAATTCCTCCGCATATATTCCTCCTTCCTTTTATATTTCATATAAATAATAATGGGTTTCTACATAAATAATCGTGAATTGTTGAATTAATTATTCAATTAATTAGACAATTCAAAAAAAAATATACGCCAGTTGATTCTTTGATATGGTCTCATTCATATCCTAGAGTTATGGGATAAAAAAAACACGTTGTATAAGGAAATATTGTGAATGACCACAAGAAAAATCAACATATTATGTATATTATGCAGTAATATGCAGTGTGAAATGTATGTACGCAGGCGCGCGTGTACCTGCCGGAGGAGCCCTTCCCGCACGCGGCGCTCGTGCGCGCCGGGCGCCTCAAGCACGCGCGCTCGCTGCACGACGACGCCTTCAGCGCAGACTTCCGACAGGTGAGCCCAAGTCCGACTCTGTGCCGCTGTGCCTCAAGCACGTGCGCTCACTGCACGACAACGCCTTCAGTGCAGACTTCCCACAGGTGAGCCCAAATCCGACCCTGTGCCACTGTGCCTCAAGCACGCGCGCTCCCTGCACGACAACGCCTTCAGTGTAGACTTCCAACAGGTGAGCCCAAGTACGACCCTGTGCCACTGTGCCTCAAGCACGCGCGCTCACTGCACGACAACGCCTTCAGTGCAGCCTTCCCACAGGTGAGCCCAAGTCCGACCCGGTGCCACAGTGCCCCAAGCACGCGCGCTCGCTGCACGACAATGCCTTCAAGGCAGACTTCCCACAGGTGAGCCCAGGTCCGACCCTTTGCCACTGTGCCCCAAGCACGCGCGCTAATTTATGTGGGTTACTTCGATTGTGTAGGCGTTGTCGGCTTTTTCTTTACCGTCAAACGCAATGTCTGACTGTATGGTTCGCTAGAGTCAAGTAGAGTCTAGAGACCTATACACTCAGACAGTACAGTCACTAATCAAAAACAAAGTTCTGCCTAATTCTGGACAAGCAGTCCGGAATTCAACCATCGATCACTAATAAAAAACTAGATACACAATCCCAAACAAAAGTTCTCTTAAAACCGTCACCAAATTGTGTTTAGGTAATAATAGTTGAAATAAATATACATTAATGTAAATTCAACCTTAAACGCAATGCTTAAAGTATATTTCACAAAGCTATGTACAAAAAGCAATAAATTTTTACGACCTATACTCATTGTCAACGTGTGTTCAAAACAAAATCAACCCTACACGCACGTCTTAAAGTTCGAATTAAAAAGTTTTACGATCCAGGCCCTCCGCTAGGACAAGGAATGAATGGAGTCGAACTGTCCAATATTTTTTTAAAAATACTGCAATAATAAATGGCCTTTTTTAATTTCGTTAAGGATTTTGGAAGTATTTTAAAAAAATGCGTACTTAAAGCACATTTTATTCTATTCTATGGGGTATAATATGTAATGATTATAATTTACCTGAATGTAAATGTTTTTGGATAGGGCACCACGTTTTTTTATTAATGAAACTAACACACCTATAAGGTGTATCTATTCATACCAGAAATCTCTTAAGGGCTCATTGTACTCATCATTATGAACAACTTTCACTATACAGGGTGTTAGGGTTAACACCGTTATCCTTCAAACCAGTGGTTTGGTTTCGTTTATAGAACATAAATTCAATGGAAAATCACAACTTTTTTTTTAAAGATGTACATTTAGAATCGTCACGCAATTCCTAAGGTAGGTATTTTTGCCTGTCTTAAGCCAGGAAAAGGTTGTATTGTATTTATTCATGTGTTGTGTAGGTAAGTAGGACGGGCGGCGATCGATTACGTCACTCGGGCGGGCGCATATCCATGAATTTGCGGACGGTGTCGGACAATAACCTTTTTAATATTTGTTAAAGAAAATAACGTAATTTTTTTTTTACTCGGTTTTTTATGTTTGTATTTAAGCCAACTACCCATAGTTTGAGTGACAACGGTGTTTACCCTTCCATCCTGTAGGACCAACACCGAAATCGCGAAAACAGCTGTTCCCTACAATTACATTCGCATATCTCGTCAAAATGTAGGGTACAGCAGATTTTTTTTTATTGATTTCGTGCTATGAATCATTTATTTATTCTTTATCTTCCTTTTTGTTTTTTTTTTTTTGAAGTGAAAACTTCTTTATCGGCGATTTGCACTTTTTTTGGGATGGGTAAAAAATGTTAAACTCGCGTAAGGTAACCTGATCGGAAATTCGTAAGAAATTTTCGTTAGATTGATTTACTTAGTTTTCACTTCTATCGGCAGTAACCAAAGACTGCCCCGCTTAATTATTAAACTACAGATTTAAAACTAATAAACTATTAAACTTACAGGCAACCTCGTTAATAGCTGTCAAATAACAGTTACATGTTAGGGCGATACAATAAGTAAAATAAATAGTTAAACATTTCACACTATTGTCCACGGATTAATAAATAAAAAAAAGAGGCAGTCTGGGACTGCCAATTGAAGTGAAAACTAAGTAACGCCATCTAACGAAAATGTCAGGAATTTATGTGGCTTGCTGTCAATACAAGAACGAAAACAGCTTTCGTTCTTGTACTGACAGCAAACCACATAAATACCAGATCCAATAAAAAAAAAAAAACAGAGTGCGCTGTCAACAAAAACTTGAATGACGCGACTTTAACATAAAAACTATCCAATAGCTTTACCGCGGCAGTCCCCGAGTGCCACACGTCTTTTTTTTTTTATTATATTTTTCCTCGGTTTCTTTATCGATACTGAACCTACCCTGAAGCTTCCCTAGCGGCGTCAGCGTAGTGTGCTACGCTGACGACACGCTGGTCCTGGCGCAGGGGAGGTCGCACGAGGCGGCGGCCGAATTGGCGACACGCGGGGTTGCGACAATCGTCGACAGGATCCGGCAGTTGGGACTCGAGGTGGCGCTGCACAAGTCCGAGGTCATGTGCTTTCATGGCCCTCGGAACGCGCCACCGTCGGGTTCCGAAATAACGGTAGGAGGGGTTCACATCGACGTCGAGGTGACGATGAGGTACCTGGGACTCGTCCTCGACAGTCGATGGAACTTCGTGGAGCATTTCCGACGTTTGGCTCCCAAACTGGAGCGGGCCGGGGCTGCTTTGAAGCGGCTTCTGCCCAATCTAAGGGGTCCAAACGCCTCCTGCCGGAGGCTCTACGCGGGGGTCGTGCGGTCCATGGCCCTTTACGGGGCGCCGGTGTGGGCGCCAACCTTGAGGCTGCAGCCAACCCGCCGGTTGCACGCGGCCCAAAGGGTCATGGCCACCCGGATAGTGCGGGGATACCGCACGATCTCCGGCGAGGCAGCGAGCCTCCTTGCCGGAACGCCGCCATGGGATCTGGAGGCGAAAGTCCTCGCCCACATCTGGGAGTGGCGCGAGGAGATGAAGCGCCGGGGTGTAACTCCGCTGCCGCGACAAGTCACGGCACAGCGGACAGAGCTCCGGCAGGATCTCATGGCGGCTTGGAGAGTGCGATTGTCGCAACCCAGATCTGGGCACGCCACAATTGCGGCGATAAGTCCCCTCTTTGAGGAGTGGCTAGAGAGGCGCCACGGCGCCCTCACCTACCGCCTGACGCAGGTCCTCACCGGACACGGTAGTTTCGGGAGGTTCCTGTTTCAGATCAGGCAGGAGGAAACGCCCGGGTGTCACCACTGCGTGGATCGCCCGGAGGACACGGTGGAGCATACGGTGGAGGTCTGCCCGGCTTGGGTGGAGCACCGCCGTGTCCTCGTGCAGGCGATCGGCGGCAGTGACCTCTCACGTCCGGCCCTGGTCCAGGCCATGGTGCGGAGTGAGAGGGCATGGCAGGCTGTCACCTCCTTCTGCGAAGCAGTAATGCTCGTAAAGGAGGAGGCGGGGCGCGAGAGGCAGAGACTAAGGTCGCTCCCTCGAGCCCCTAGCCGCCGCGGTAGTAGACGCCCCGGGCGTCGGGAATCGATCGCCGATTTCCGGCCACCGTAGGCGCGGGCTTGCGGACGGAGAGTGATGGGTAGCTCTCCGTCCGATCAGGACCAAGCCCGGGTCGACGGCGCGTAGTGTTCCACGCGCGCCTCAAAGAGTTGTCAGCGAAGCTGAAGGGGTCCGTCAGGGCCGATGCCTACCACCGGGGTTGCGGATAAGTCCTAAGGGGAAACCGTGGCCCTGGTCTAGGTAAGGGAAGGAACACGGGTGGGTTTTAGTCAGTAAAAGTCTGACACGCCCTTCCGCTCCGCCCAGAGCGGGAGAAGTCATTGGATGATTTCCCACCCAAAAAAAAAAAAAAAAAAAAAAAAAACCCTGAAGCTATGGCACGCAATTACTTTAACACCCTGTATATACAATACCAATAATAAAGCTGAAGAGTTTGTTTGTTTGCTTGAACGCGCTAATCTCAGGAACTACGGGTGCAATTTGAAAAATTCTTTCAGTATTAGATAGTCCATTTATCGAGGAAGGCTATAGGCTGTATATCATCTCGCTAAGACCAATAGGAGCGGAGCACCAACGAAGAATGTTTTAAAATTATTTTCCTTTTGAGAGCTTCCGCTGCGTGCGCTGCGTAAACGGTTAAAGTTTCGCAAAAATCATGTATGACAGAATTGTTTCCCTTTAAAATTTCAAAAAAAAAGTCCGCGACAGCATATGTCTATCTTTTAAGGTTGGCTCAATATAACCTATTTTATGCTAACCAAATTTGTTCTAAAATAATGCATTATTTGCGAAGGTGTTTTTATAAACATGATATTAATCTTTATTCAAATAAATACGTTATTGATCACAAGTATTTAATTTAAAACAAAATTGCCCGACACATCATTCGATTTCAATGAATATCTTAGAAAATATCGTAGTTTTAAAATAACATCGCAGCAAAATAATGATCAAGTACTGCGCGCGCATTTATGATGTGTAGGGCAGTCATGAGGGATACTTTTTAGATGAATAAGTTAGTAATAAGTTTTGTTTTAGTTTAGTTATTTTTGGTAATTTCCTTATCTAAATAGATACATTATTTGATTTTGTAGTATTTTAGGGTAATTCAGTCGCGGGTTAAAGTTAGCGTTAGCCCAAAGTAACTATTCCACGCGGACGAAGTCGCGGGCAGAAGCTAGTTCTTATATAAATTGCCATCGACACGCTAAGAAGAAGAGTACAGTCACAGTCTAGTAGAGTCTAGACTCACTAGCTGACTAGCCTGCCTACTCTGTGGCCCGCACTAACGTGTTCCCTGCGCAGCCCTGCGTCGTGTTCTGCGGCCACCCCAGCCTGCGCTTCGGCGCCGCCGTGCACCTCGTGGAGCTGTGGGCCTCTAACCCGGCGCATGCTATTATATTCACGGGTGAGTTGCGGCACTTTCATTTTTAATCGCATGCAAAATTGCGAATCTCCTATATGATATTACCTTATAATGAATCTCCGACGCCTACGATTCTGCAGAGCCGGACTTCCCGTACCTGGACGCGTTGGCGCCGTTCCAGCCGCTCGCCATGAAAGCGTTCCACTGCCCCATCGACACGTCGCTCAACTACTCGCAAGCCAACAAGCTGGTGCGCGAGCTGAGGCCGCGCGAGCTGGCGCTGCCCGAGCAGTACGCGGCCGCGCCCGGCGGGGCCGCGCCGCGCCCGCACATCGCGGCCGACGTGCCCACCGTGCTGCTGCGGCGCGGCGCGGCGCGCGCGGCCTCGGCGCGGCGCGGCCTGGCGCGCGCCACGCTCAGCGGCGCGCTGGCCGCGCGCGTGGCGCCGCGCGACGTGCGCGCCGGCCTGCGCGCGGCGCCGCTGGCGGCCGCGCTGCGCGTGCGCGACTCGCGCGTGTCGCTGGACGTGGCGCCGCCGGGCGCGCCGGGCGCGGGGCGCGGCGCGGCGCCGCGGCTGGACTGGGCGGCGCCGGACGTGGACGCGCTGGTGCGCGCGCTGGCGCGGGAGGGCGTGGCCGACGCGCGCGTGGAGCGCGGCGCGGACGGCTGCATCGTGCACCTGCCGCGCCACGACACGCTGGTGCACGTGGAGCGACACGCCACGCACGTGTTCTGTGAGGGCGACGCCGACGTGCGCCAGGCGCTGCGCCGCGCCATCGCCGCCTGCCTGCCGCACGTGTGACGTCACACCCCACGTGTGACGTCACACCGACGTGCGCCAGGCGCTGCGCCGCGCCATCGCCGCCTGCCTGCCGCACGTGTGACGTCACACCCCACGTGTGACGTCACACCGACGTGCGCCAGGCGCTGCGCCGCGCCATCGCCGCCTGCCTGCCACACGTGTGACGTCACACCGACGTGCGCCAGGCGCTGCGCCGCGCCATCGCCGCCTGCCTGCCGCACGTGTGACGTCACACCCCACGTGTGACGTCACACCGACGTGCGCCAGGCGCTGCGCCGCGCCATCGCCGCCTGCCTGCCACACGTGTGACGTCACACCGACGTGCGCCAGGCGCTGCGCCGCGCCATCGCCGCCTGCCTGCCGCACGTGTGACGTCACACCCCACGTGTGACGTCACACCGACGTGCGCCAGGCGCTGCGCCGCGCCATCGCCGCCTGCCTGCCGCACGTGTGACGTCACACCGACGTGCGCCAGGCGCTGCGCCGCGCCATCGCCGCCTGCCTGCCGCACGTATGACGTCACACCGACGTGCGCTAAGCACTGCGCCGCGACATTGCCGCGATTGGTTCCCTCTATGTCAAGTCACTTTACGTCGAGTCTGAGTCGATTGGTCTTGCAGAATATTGCTATTTTACGCTTTCTTGTACCGTTACGTCGAGTTTGGTTAATAGGTACAGACGCCAGCACATCAAGTTACTACATTCTGTCAAAAGATGATCGGCGAAAATGTATGGAAGCTGGTCCAAGCACCAATAACAACCACACATATGTCATTACATAGGTATTAAAATAAAGTGCTGCTATGGCTGCTAATTTCAAAAAAGTTGTGGCGATGTTTCACAGGCTTGACCTGGACGGTAGATAACGGAACACTTGAATATTAATCACTGCTGGTAGTCAAGTTTGAATATTTTCAAATGTATACCTGGCGATGATAATACAATAATATGGTACCATCGAGCTGATCTGATGATGGACCTGGACGCTTGATAATGGAACTCTTGAACAGCTACTAGTAAACCCATCGAATGTGAGCTCATTAGATTTGTGTCAACAAGTCCTGTTCATTTTACCAGATGACGAGTACCTTAGACTGACCTGGACGCTAGATAGCGGATCTCTTAACTTCTGGTAATAGTAGGGGAGCCCAAGCGGGGATTTCGGGATTTCCTAAAGCGCGGCAGATTAATATACAGGGGGATACCTTGTACATGGTTAAGTACCTCCATCAAATATGAGCCCCATATACAGGGTTGATATGACAGAGGGACATTAAATTACACTACGTATACTATACGTGTTCAGTATTAATTCGATACGGTATAAAAACAAAATCACAATATTATCAGCGCGCGAGTTCGCGGAGCTTCCGTGTTACGTAACATAAGTACGTTCCAAAAGGATTGCCTCGGCGCACTGAAGAAACACGTTTTTTAGAGGCCCCACCCCTTACCGATCGGAAGGATCTAGGATGCAAGCAACATTAGCAACACACTGACCTATTTCTATTTCTTTTACGCGCGGGATGTTTTGCTATGATTGTCACTCTCGTAATGAAAGTGCAAGTGTGTGTGTTTGAATTGGCATCTTTTTAGCGAAAATATTTGGTTGTATGTACTTGTGATTTGCGTCACAGAGCGGCAACAACGCATGTAGGTTGTACTCAGATTTATCGTTTTAAGGTGCAAGACCTAAGCGTATAGACATAATCAGCTGTTAGGAAAAATACATCGTGTTCAAACGGGGCAAAAACTTAAAAAATAATTTGCGACTAAACTACTGCTCCTATTTAATTGATTTTTGGTACAGAGCTTGAAAATGGTACCTAGTATAGGCAGTTCAAAGGAAAGCCCCTCTGTCGTATCAACGTTGTATAAGGCCGCCCGTCAAGGGAAAAGGATCAGATTAGTAAAAAGATTGATCATCAGAAATTCTCGAGCGCGTCAGATTAAGGTAGGGTGAGTTAATTACATGCAAAAAAGTGGATATTCCACTAATCTGACAATTTGAGAGTGACGTAAAGAAAGGGGAGGGCTACAAAGTTGTAAAAAAAAACATCATCTCGACATTCTGGAGCTTGGCTAAATTTTTTTTTTATTTTGAAAGGCAATAATTCAAGGATAACGAAAAATATAATATAATCTGACGATTTCCACAAGCCGAAGTAACAAAAATTCGTCGATAAAGTTTAATGCGTGCAGCTGCAATCTGAGGATGAAATCGAGCCAGAAGAAGAAGATGATTCTAGTGATGAAGATGATGATTAATTAATTACAAAAAAATAAAAAAATTGAGTTTTTTTTTTTATTATTTTCTTATACGGAGTGAATTTTTGAGATGGGGCAGCAACAGCAAGGACAGCTACCTTAACCGTTGTAGCTCCAGAAAAACGGCTGTAAAACCGTTGTAGCTTAGGAGACTATCCTTAACTTTTTGAAACATTTTGATCTGCATTCAAAGATTTTGAAAAAGAAATTACAATCAGCAAGAAAATAGGCAGTTTTCACAAAAACTTTTTTTGATACCAATCGATCTTGTTTCATATGAGTATCAAAAACCTCTATTGGACCAACTGAGGTTTGAGTACCTACTAGAAAAGTCAGAAATCACAAAAAACTTTTCCCATACATTTCGTATGCAAAATTATAAACCTTTATTGGAAGGTTTTTAATCCTTATATGAAACAGGATCGATTAGCATAAAAAAAAGTTTTTGTGAAAACTGCCCATTTTCTTGCTGACTGTAATTTTTTTTCAAAATCTGTGAATGCCGATCAAATTTTAAAATAAGAGGTAAGTACAGTCTCCTTTTTTTTTTTTTTTTTGGTGGGAAATCATCCAATGACTTCTCCCGCTCTGGGCGGAAGGGCGTGTCAGACTTTTACTGACTAAAACCCACCCGTGTTCCTTCCCTTGCCATACCAGGGGCCACGGTTTCCCCTTGGGACTACCCGCAACCCCGGCAGAAGTACAGTCTCCTAAGACCGTTTTCCTGTATCTACAACGGTTAAGGTAGCTGTCTTTGCTGCCCCTTCTAAAAAATCCACCATACAAGTATTCTGCTTTAAAAACATACACATTTTTATTTGCATGCTATTTCCTGAGCTTTTCAATTAAGTAATTAAGTTCAATTATTTTTTTTTATTTTTTTTGTCTGAAGAGGCGAATAATAATAATCTGACGCGCTTGAGTATTTCAAAATGGCGATTTTTTTTTTGCACAATATAATGATGACCGCGAGTTCGCGTCACATCGAAATCGTCAGATTATTGAATGAGAGCCTTTTTTTTAGGTTCATCCTTTAGAAAATCTGACGCGCTCGATTATAAGGTGCAATAAAAATAAAAAAATAAAAAATATACGTGTCGAATTGAGAATCTCCTCCTTTTTTTTCGTCGGTTAAAAAATATCTGCCACGGCTTTAATGGGAGGTAGTATTGTGTTTAAAGATTACAATAGTGAAGAAATTTTGTACCCCGGCACAGTTAAATCGATTTTAGAAAATAAAGTAGTTAAATAAACATTGACAAAGTCAAAGTCAAAGTTATTTATTTGCTTTAAATGCGGTTATACAAAGGTGTTATACGAGTATTCTTGAACGATGACACATTTCGCCATATTTTGGCATGCAAATATCAATATAATAGTAAGGATTATCTTTTGACTCTACTTTGCATAACGTGGTTCACAAAATACGCGCTATGTGTCGCTTTGTCAATGAAAACAACTGCTATCTCGTTCCATCTGTTCTGTGAATGAAAACTGAAATCAGCTGACTAGTTCGTCAGTATCTAATCTAGTAGGTACGCAATAATACGCAGGCAAACAAGTGTTTTAAAAGTGCAATTACTTACCAGCTACCGCATTCTTCCAAAAAACTGACGTAAATAAGATGATAAACTTCCTATCACACTTAAAAGAAGAAGAAGAAGTCCAACACTTCTTCTTCGAGTTCGGCAGAGAATGGAGGCCTGCCTGCGTCAACCGGAGGCGGGTCAAAGCGGCCGTGTTCTCTAAATCTGAACACTGCATCCAGAATGGTATGATGACTCACTCGCACACCAAACCTCTGCTGGTATAAGTTTACTGCATGCGCAGTTATGGAGTTACACTCGCGATAGCACAATACCATTTCAAGATATTCTTGATTGGAATACCGTCGTCTGGGAGGCATTTTTAAAGAAAGCGCGCGATATTCCCGACGCTGCACGCTGACCGCAAAACTAACTTGGGTGGGAGGTCGCGGTCGGCTAGCGCGTGCGACGAACGGGGTAGTGCGGGTGAGGGTGGGGGCGCGGGGCTGCGCTTTGACGAGCGAGTGGCCGCCGGCCGGCGCGCAGCGGCATTGTTTGATAAGAATGGCAACAGTGTATGAACGGCGTCGGCGTTTTGCGAATTGAATTCGGTGCGGTGCGGCAACGTCTACGGGATGGTTTTATGCCAATAAATCAATACCAATATTTTTTGTATGAAAATAAAAATGACAAATTATCAATAATTTATCTTTACTATTGTGATCTATAAACACAATACTATCTCCCATTGCAGCCGTGGCAGATATTTTTATAGCACCTTATATATTTTTTTTTCATTTTCAACCCTTACGTACGACCACCCCCATCATGCAAACGATCAGATTAACATACGTAGGACATTGATGCTATCAATATCTGACGCGCTCGAGTATATCCATGCAACAGTATTTTTTTACATATTTGAAACTCTATAGCCGGTCCCCTCACTGATGAAAAGGTATAGGTACATTATATAACATTTTTTTCTTATCATCTCAGCTTTGCAACCCAATAGGTGTCTATGACGCTCGAGTAAATCCCCATTTAGCATCGTGGGCTCCCCTACCATCTATAACTATGGAAGCGGTATGGCCCCTGTTTAATCATTTTTTTTTATAGTAGGTAAGTAATTTTTTTTTAGTAATAAATTTATTTGTAAGAATATTGTTGTTACATAGGTGTTACACATAATATAATGTCCATAATATTCTGCTCTTTCCAGCGTACAAATATTTTAATAATTAAATAAACCACACAATGTCGAGAATAAGGAAAACGTTAACTACTATCAAATACAATCAGGGGTTATTAATTATAATGTCAAAAATTATGAAATACAATGTCAGGGGTTATTAATTATAAAGTCATTATTGATTAAAACAATGAAAAAATAAAAATAAAAAATAAGAATCAATACAAAGTCAAATGAAATTCAATTCAATTCTTAGAAGGTAAGTCTAATTTAAATTTTGAATCGAATTATATATATATATATATACAGAAAAAATTACAATTATCAAGTAACAAAAAAAATATTTAACGTCCACGTCAGTCATCAGGTCCACGGCATCTGGTAAAATGATCAGGTCTCGTTAAGACAAATCTAATGAGCCCACATTCGATGGGTTTACTGACTGTTCAAGAGTTCCATTATCTAGCGTCCAGGTCCATCATCAGATCAGCTCGATGGTACCATATTATTGTATTATCATCGCCAGGTATACATTTGAAAATATTCAAACTTGACCACTAGCAGTGATTAATATTCAAGTGTTCCGTTATCTACCGTCCAGGTCAGTCCTGCAAAACATTGCCACAACTTTTTTGACACAGCGATTTGAAATGAGCCGCCATACTTGTTGGTCTATATTAAAATGCCTATCTAATGGCGTATGAGTGGTTGTTATTGGTCGTGGGGACCATTTTGTCCGGTCCTCCTTTCTTTAATAGATTTTCAACTTAATCGCTTAAAAATAAGGTTCAATGTTGATTGGGAAAATTTGACAGATTTGGAGTAGGTTAATGTGCTGGCGTCTGTACAGTCACGATCAGGATAAAAATTAAAAGCCAGTATGATTTAAATATTGTTTTATTATTTGTTGTAATACACTATGGACGTGAAATAAAGAATTATATTCCTGAACTTTGCTGTGTTGACTGTACAACTTAATCCAAAATAGGCTTGATAGTGTCGTTACCTAATTGTAAACGACACTACTGGTAGTGCGGCTGGTAGTGTCCTTGCCAAAACATCAAGCCGACGCGGACGTGGGACGCACCGAGATGTGGTCGCGCTGGACAAGGGCTCACCGCGCTCTCCTCGGCTACAGAGAACTGGCGCCAGCCTGTAGTGCTTGACCCTAACGATGAAAGGAGGTATGGCAGAGTAAAGAGCTTCACGGACGCAGGGCCGGCCCGTCTATATAGGCAAACTAGGCAACCGCCTAGGGCGCTCGGATTAGGGGGGCGCAAAAGTAGGCCGGGGAAATTAAGTTTGAACCCTGCACTAAATCCTAATAGTGATTTTTTCTTGAATCGTATTTTTGAACTTTAGCTCTTCAAATAAACGGCGTTTTCGGAATTCAAATGCGTTCTACATTTTTGTTTAAACCGCTATGCAAAAAAAAACTTAATAAGCGCTAGTACCTACAATATGTTTAATTTTGCTGTACCTGTAGCGTAAAAGAAACTGCTTTTAAATTTTTGCTTGAAGTACAATAAAAAAAAATCGTAATATGTATTATGTTTATCGAAATTTACGTGGACGAAAATGTTAAATTTTTGGACCTACTTGTAATAATTATCTTATCTCTTCGACAAACAATCCTTAAAAACATTTTTATCTACCACATAAAATTGAAATTAGATGTTTTCTTTTCACAGTATACATTTTAACATACTCCTATATCCATACCCTACACGAAAAAATCGCTGTTTTAAATTTATGCAAAGTTAGGCTGCCTGTCCACTGGAGCAGAGAGGAGAAAAGAGGAGCGGAGATGTGTCAATATTAACCAATAGAATCTTGACTCCGACCCTGAGTTTAGATCAGTGATCCTAAGTCAAGATTCTATTGGTTAATATTGGCGCATCTCCGCTCCTCTTTTCTCCTCTCCGCTCCAGTGGACAGGCAGCCTTAGCCTAGAATTCAGCGTAAATTCCGGGGGCTACAGTACATTTTTTTATTTACAACTCGTTAACTCCTAATTATTTAAGTACCCATTTTTCTATAGAATATTTTTTTTGTTTGGCTACAGTGCTCGACAGCGTCAACCGTCGGGCGGCCCGCGTAGAATGGTGTAAATGTGTAAACTCAGGGCCGTAGGCAGGGGTGGGTTTTGGGGGTTCAAATTGACTTCTATTTCTGTATGAATGGTCAAAGATAAAGAAAACCTAACTTATTCGAAGCGAAGTGCAAAAAATTTCGAGCTCGCTTCGCTCGCTCCTGCATCCTGTATTCTCCTAAAGTGGCCTTCCATATTTTTGGGCATAATTGCAAAGTGACGGAAACAGAGAAACAGGACTTTATTTATTGAAATTGATAATAATTATAAGCTCTTTTGTCAATTTGAATTAGGTAGGTATGTCTAAGATCGTAACATCATTTTTTTAAATCATTTTCCGCAAAGAGAACAGGAAAATAAAAAAAAAAACAATAAATTGTGCTTTGTTTATAAAATTGTACCTACTCTTTTACCCTCTCTGAAATCAGAAATACTTTATTTATTCTAAAACAGTTGGTAATCCCAACCCCCCGAAATGAATTCCTGGCTACGGCCCTGTAGACACTCTCCAATATGTATTAAGAACCCATAAAAAAAAACCACAATTAATCTGTTTACCTGTTTACATTATTGTTTTAAATATTTAGTTTCGAATTTTCTTAAAAGGGCGCCGTTCTAATCTTTCGCCTAGGGCGCCAGGAATTCTCGGGCCGGCGCTGCGCGAGACGATTCGTGATGACTTTTGAAAGCAGCTTGTAGTCAACAACTTCTGGAGGGCCTTAAGAATGAGTTTGCCATCGGCCTTTAGGAGTTCGGCCGTAATTCCGTCATCACCTGGCAGGGCCGGATTTAGAGGTCTGGAGGCCTCGAGGCAACAAACGAGTGGAGGCCCCCTGGCCCCAAATAATTTTCCAATTAAAATGGTAATTTTTTTTCAGTCGACGTTTCCATTAAATTGTGAAACCAAGTATAGATTCTTTTATTATTTAACAAACATATAAATATAATCGGAAACAAGAATTATCTGCCGAGCTTTTTTCGCCGAAAAATCTTTGATCGCCATGAATCGCCATTTGATATTTTGTTAATTTACTGATTGCCTGATTGGAGTGAACAAATATAGAAGATCGATGATTCTGTTAATATTTTTAATATAGTCATGTTTGTACAAAGTACTGTAGGTAAAGTTAAAACGCGAAAAAAAATATCAAAGGAAAAGTTGTTTACTAGTCTGAATTTGAATATATTTTATTCCGAAGTCTCTATTGTGGGGGCCCCTCTTTTGTGGAGGCCCCGGGGCTGCAGCCCCGGTTGCCCTCCCCTAAATCCGGCCCTGCCTGGCGCCTTGTTGTTCTTAAGCTGCTTCAGAGACATCCTAATCTCGTACTAGCTGACGTCCAGTATCTCTTCGGTATACTGTCGGGTAAATCTAGCTCTTGGGTGGTTTGCCAGATTCGTGACTGAACTGAACTGAACGTTGAACTGGTTGACGTGTATAAAACCTCTCGATCTCTCTCAGTAGTTCAGGTTGACGGATACGATTCGGCCATCTTCGGTCTTCTGTTTCGCAAACTGGCTCTGCCCAATAGACAGGTCTTTGCCACTCGCTGCAGGTCTTGAAAAGTGACCTTCACCACAATACGGATTGTGTTAAGGAATACGGTCCGTCTATTTAGCTGAAGGTATTTGAGTGCATCATCTGAAGACGATTAACAACAATTCAATTCGTTCATTTTTTGGATTGGGTAAACAACCACAAAATGAACGAATAAAATCACTTCAACGTTCAGCTTATGGCATGAAACCCAAAATTTTAACGAATAAAATATGAACGTATTCCTTAGTTCAAATTTTGGGCACGAATCCTAAAGATGAACAGTACAAGATCACATACTAAAATAAAGTCTTAAAAGTAATCAAAAACACTAAAATAAAGTGTTCAACTTTTGGTAACTACGAGTAAGTTCATACATTTATTAAAATTCATTTGAGTTGATTTGTTTTGGTCTATAAGCGTGAGTATATAAGTAATGATAGCTGTAAAAATATGCCTTTACACCATTACCTGAACGCCGTTCATCTATTGGATCAAGCAAACAAAATTGAATCCATTACTTGAACAGTAAATTTCTCTAAAAATACGGTAAATAATGTTTAAAACTATCAATCTATTCAAAGCCAGATATAACAAGATTTTATTGTAACCAAATCCGCTGAAATCTATCATTAATTCTTTCTAGCTGAGAAAATTCTTAAATTAGGAGGGACTTTTCTTAAAGTAGGTTTCCTTAAAAAACTGATTTTTGGCGGGAAGCGCTCACACAATGGCAGACTGCTAGCGCGTCTGAGTTGTGTCACTGCCAAAGTTGTTATGTTATCGGGAACAGTGCCGGTTTTCACACTAACAGCGCCCTGGGCGAGATTAGTACGGCGCCCCCCAACTGCAATTCAAACCCATACGAAAAAGGGGAAAGATATAATGAAATAACCATTTATTAAAAGAAATAATTATTATCCTTACATATTATAAAACAAAGTCGCCCGCCGCGTCTGTGTGTCTGTCTGTCTGTCTGAACGCGATAAACTCAAAAACTGCCGAACGGATTTTCAAACGGTTTTCACCATTGGACGGAGTGATTCATGTGGAAGGTTTTAGTGTATAATTCATTAAGGTTTTGTGTAAATTGGCTGAAATATGACGATTATTGTTGAAGATGTCGGAAAAAATCATGCCGACTGGGACCTTTACTGGCGTGCGCTGCGTAAGTCGTGAGAGATAAATCAAATTTATGTTCTAGAGTATTGTATATCTTAAAAATTGCAACAAAAAAGTCCGCGATGGCATATGTCTATCTTTTAAGGGTGACCCACAATAACCATTTTTATCTTTCAAAATTGTACATATCATTTACATCACATCATTTAAATGAATAGTTTAAGAGATATCACAGTTACAAAATTACGCGTAACAAAATAATTATGGTTGACCACGCGGGAGCTGTAGTAGCCTACCACTGCGTCCGCTCAAAGTTAGTCAATGAACTTTTCCTTGGCTATTAGGTATGTATTCCCGGTAGAACGTTCCCGTGGGATATTTTGCGACATCCACGCGGGCGAAGCCGCGGGTAAAAGCTAGTTTTATTATAAAAATAACCGTTTATAAGAAAAAAACTAATAAAATTTTACTTTTCTGGCCTTTCTATCAGCGAATCCTTATAAGGTTATCAAAGTCGATGTTTTCAGCAATTTCGTTTTCAATTGACAAAGTTGCTAAGTTTGTCAATCTAGATTGTTGATCGAGAATAGGTTTTTATCAGCTTCAGCTTTGAAAAACTCCTCTCCCCACTAGCAACTGTTACAGGTATAGTTAATAATATGCGTAATGCTATCCATACATTTGGATACAGTTCTTGTAAGTTGCGATCTTTAATAAAATTTAAAACAAGAATAGGGCGAGGCCCCATTAGTGCGTTGCGCTGCGTTGCGTCGCGTCGTCGCATGGGGCATGTCATAAAAATATATGGAAAACGTCGGAGCGACGCGACGCAACGCACTTATGGGGCCTCGCCCATAGGAGTATCCATTTCAGACTTAGGAGTTCATCATACAACATACAACCAATTATTGTAATTTTGTGTTATCAATAATAGTATATTATGCAACTAATGAATAAAGGACGGATTTAAAGCGAGGGCCATAGATGAATCACGATCAAGTGAAGGATTCTAACGACTGAATCACGACCGTAGGGAGTGATTCATGATGATTGAATCACGAGCGCAGCGAGTGATTCAAGTGTTAGAATCCTGAGCGACGCGAGTGATTCATGGCCCTCGATATAAATCCGTTTTATTCAAGAGTTGCATACTATACTTTATACCATGACTACGAGAAAAAGAAAGATTTAAGCGAAAATAGACATTTAATAAAAGGTTAACACGTTCAGTGTCGGGAGCCCTCCTGGAGGGCTCACCTACTTGGATATGGGATGTCGGGAGCCCTCGCGGAGGGCTCATTTTAAATGTAGACATTCAGTGTCGGGAGCCCTCCTGGAGGGTTCACCTACTTGGATATGGGATGTCGGGAGCCCTCACGGAGGGCTCATTTTAAATGTAGACATTCAGTGTCGGGAGCCCTCCTGGAGGGTTCACCTACTTGGATATGGGATGTCGGGAGCCCTCGCGGAGGGTTCATTTTAAATGTAGACGTTCAGTGTCGGGAGCCCTCCTGGAGGGTTCACCTACTTGGATATGGAATGCCGGGAACCCTCGCGGAGGGCTCATTTTAAATGTAGACGTTTAGTGTCGGGAGCCCTCCTGGAGGGTTCGCCTACTTGGGTATGGGATGCCGGGAGCCCTCGTGGACGTTGGAAGTGAAACCTCCCGGAGGTTTCACTTCCAACTACGAATAATAAAAGTCATAGACTTTTATGGCGGAATGATGAGTTATGAGTTCTATGTAAATGGGAGGAGTCGAAAGTGTTAAGGAGGTTGTATAGCATTGAGATAGAGGTCGAATACATTGGTGTGTTCTAAATTCAAACACCAAAATAGTGATTAAAAGAGCTTTTTATTCACTGTTTTCAGTGAATAAAATAAGCTTTTTAGAGGGGGAATGGTATAAACTATATTGCTACACAATGTGGAGACTACAATACAACAATAAATGAAAATACTGGCACTACTAATGCAAAAGAGTATTTTGGAACTGTCAAATAAATCCTAGCTTCGAAATAAAAAAATAAGTTTTTCAAATAAATTAAATGTAGGTAATGTATGTCGGATCCACCCTAAGCCTATAAATTCCGTTTATCCAACTAGGCCTAGGGTGGATTCTCGGGCATACGTTTCCGAATATCCACCTTAGGGTGGATTTTTGGGGTGGATAAACGGAATAACCCGAGCCGACTATGGATTTTGCCGAGCTATATTGACTAAACTATTGAATATATTCAATTGAATTTTTCTATGCAGAATGGGAATGTCATTAGGGACTCGGCATTTAATTTTTTGGTGTATTGTCGTCTCCACCTTGTATTGTTAGAGCTGTGTGTTATTGGAGAGCTCCTAAATTCAAACCTACACTCTACTCTACACATTCAAGTGCTGCCAACATAAAGATTTTTTCGCTTAATTTAGGGAATTTACGAGTATGTAGACCTCGAACTATGAGCGATGGGCTACAAAGGAGCGCCTGCGGCGCCCCTTTTATCCGGCGCTCTAGGCGATCGCCCAACCGCGCCCTACCCTAACGCCGCTACTGATCGGGAAGAAAATATGTTACCATATCTTGAAAAAAATATTGCAGACATATATATATCTAGCGGGGTTTTTTTTATTTTTTCGGTTGGTCGTTCATCTATTGGTGCCACTACCCTATTTTCAAATGAATAAAACACAATAAATCGATGACTAGTATCAAAAAATCTTTGTGATAATAAGCTTTTTATTTAAAATTAGTAAATAATACTTACCGTTGCTTCGTAGATTGTAACAAATAAAACACCCAACACCGTTGAACACAAGCAAAAGACAAAATAAATAAAGAAATGTTGTCATACTCATACGTCACAAACGTCAACGTAAACGTCAAAACTGAACCAATTACATGAAAATTTTGTCCATTGAAATATTTAAGAACAAAATTAAACACCGGTAAATTACCGGTTTCATTTATTTTTACCGGTAATTTTCTAACCGTCAAAATAGGCGGTTTACCGGTAAACCGGTATTGCATGCCCTAATTACCTGCCTACAAAAATGGTTGGGTCCGACCCCCCATGTAGAATAATTTTATTGATAAAATAGAGCAAACTACCTTCCCTTTAAGTTTGTACAGTCCGAGACCAAACACATTGTATAGGTCCCTAGTTATACACCCAACTATACACCTCTAATAATTTATAGGTATTGACATTGAATTGCTTGAATTGTTACTTAGCCCTCTTCCTCTCATAATGTTGCTGTGCCCGACAGGGCCCATATTGGTCTTTCACTTTATTATACCATGTAATACATATGGAACAGGGATGTTGCGGATGCCGATTTTTTCACATCCGCGGATGCGGATGCGGATGTTTAAGATCTTATATAAATATAGTATATGAATGAAGAATTAAAACAATGATAAAGTAATAATTTGAACAAGAATGATGTAACCAATATTTTGTAACAATATTCTGATTTAAGGGCCTTAGTCTCGTTTAGTACCGTAAAACGGTCACTTTAAAAGCTATCTTCTCCTTAACGGCTTAGTTAAATGATTTGAAAAAAATATATGTTTGCTATAGATTCATCTACAACATATCTGAAACCGGGTTTTTTCGTATGACTAATACTTTTGCCTTAAAAAAATATTTACCATAACGCTATTTTTGGCTAATATTCCTAACTACTTCTAAACGGCTTTGACGATTGGAAAAAAAATTACACTGAAAAATTGTTGATTAAAGGTACTACAAATTTGAAACTGCATTTGTAAATCAATCAATATTTGTTAAACAAAATGTCCCCATTTAGAGATAGAGGTTCAGAGGGGCTCTGCGCGGGACGCGGGCGGCAGTCGCCCGTGAGCATTGAGACGGGATGGCTGTGTCGCTCGCTGGTCCGCTCCGGCTATCGACCGAGTATGCGCATACGTATGTGTTAGTGCGAATATTTATGAACTTATTGTATTAGTGTGCGTTTATAGACGAGCTTGCTGCAGAGAGTCCAAATCGATTGTGCGCGTAGGCGCTTTATTGTTGAGTTGTTCTTTGATGTACAATTATTAATACTTTTTTACATTGACAATTACATACAAATTAACAATTTACAATATAAACTAAAAAAATGTAAATGTAAAATATAACATAACATCACGACTGTATTCCCTGAAGGGTTAGGCAGAGGTGTACCTATGGTGTTAAAAAATTTACTTTAGAAACTTTAAGAGGTGTTTTAGACCATCGAACTGAATAACTTTTACTTTGGGACATACATTGATATCGCGAAAAAAATAATCTGTTGTTCCATAGTAAACTTTAATACCTACTGTTCTAAACTGTATGGGACAGCTGTTTTTTTTTTCGCGATTTCAAAGTTAAAGTAAAAGTTATTCAGTTTGATGGTCTAAAGCACCTCTTAAAGTTTCTAAAGTTAATTTTTTTTAAATCACTAAAATTTGTTTAGTCCTGTCAAACGAGCATTTCCCATTCTGAAATAGACTAAGGTGACACAACTTAACTATATTTTAGTTTGACAGCACTAAGATTGCACTGAGTTATTAGTTTAGTGAAAATGGCAATTTTGCTATTCTGAATTTGACGTTTTTCACCTAAAAATTTAGATTATCCTACTAAATCAGTCTATTTTTAAACGCGATTAAAAAGGAGTGGAATAAAATTAGTTGGCATGAACACACACTTCACACCCTTCAGCTGCAAAAACTGTATCTTTTTTTTTATTTTGCTTATATCTCGAAAACGGTGCGTCCTAGCGCAAAAATAATGGAAATTTCGACCCCCTCTGCCATCCGTAAACCCATATGCCCCTACTCATAGGTAATATTGAATCATATTTTCTATACAAAAAGTTTAAAATTCCATACAAAACACGTCAAGGCTGCCCCCACCGCGCGCCTCTGTCTCTAAAAAAATTCACGGGGTAGAGCAAACAAGTACCACGTCGGTCGCGACGTGACTGTCAAATTCAATTTTAGATGTATCAAAATTATTTTTTAATTTTAGCTTTTAGATTCTCATAGCCAAAAGTAAGGAATTTTAGTCGTAGTTTAGTTAGTTTAGTTCGGTGTACAAGAGAATCGGCACCAAATATTTTCTTAAGTTACGTAGGTAAGAAGGTTAAGAAATAAATCTTGATTGGTGCCGATTCTCTTGTGCACCGAACTAAACTATCACTAAAATTACTTGCTTTTTGGCTATGAGAATCTGAGATTCTGCAAAAAAATATCTCTAAATTAAAAAATAACTTTGACACATCTAAAATCGAATTTGCGTCGCGAACTCGCGACTCCACGTGGTACTTGTTTGCTCTACTCTGTGAATTTTTTTAGGTCCAGAGGCGCGCAGGGGGGCAGCGTCGACGTGTTTTGTATGGAATTTTTAACTTTTTGTATGGAAAATACGAAAATTTGTTACCTTTGTGTTGGGGTAAAGGGGTTTAAGGGTTTCCTAAAGGGGGTCGAAATTTTCATTATTTTTGCGATAGGACGCACCGTTTTCGAGTTATAAGCAAAATAAAAAAAAAGATACAGTACTGTTTTTGCACCTGAAGTGTTGGTGTGAAGTTTAGTTCATGACAACTAATTTTTATATTCCATTCCTTTTTAATCGCGTAAAAAAAAATAGTCAAATTTAGTTTGAATAATCAAAATTTTTAGGTGAAAATCGTCAAATTCAGAATAACAAAATTCCCTGTTTCACTAAACTACTAAGTTAATAACTCATTGCAATCTTAGTGCTGTCAAACTTCGGTGGCAGTGACCTCTCGCGTCCGGCCCTGGTCCAGGCCATGGTGCGGAGCGAGAGGGCATGGCAAGCCGTCACCTCCTTCTGCGAAGCAGTAATGCTCGCGAAAGAGGAGGCGGAGTGCGCGAGGGAGTGGCAAAGGCCGCGCCCTACCAGCCCTAGCCGCCGCCGCCGTAGGAGACGTCCCGGGCGTCGGGAATTGACTGCGACTGGACTGGAAAGGGCTAGGCATCAACATCAATGGCGAGTATATCACTAACCTTCGGTTTGCCGACGATATAGTTATCATGGCTGAGACCATGGAGGACCTCAGTATAATGCTCGATGACCGCAGTAGAGCCTCCAAAAGAGTGGGTCTTAAAATGAACATGGACAAGACAAAGGTCATGTCAAATGAACATGTAACACCCGCCCTCATAAAGATCGGTGACGCTACGCTCGAAGTTGTAGACGAGTATGTTTACCTAGGACAAACTGTCCAGCTAGGTAGGTCCAACTTCGAGAAAGAGGTCAATCGTCGAATCCGACTCGGCTGGGAGCGTTTGGGAAACTATGCAATATCTTCTCGTCCCACATACCACAGTGTTTCAAGACGAAAGTCTTTGACCAGTGCGTGTTGCCAATGATGACTTATGGCACTGAAACGTGGTCGCTCACAATGGGTCTTATCAGAAGGCTAAAAGTCACCCAAAGAGCAATGGAGAGGGCTATGCTTGGAGTTTCCCTACGTGATCGAATCAGAAATGAAGAGATCCGCAGGAGAACCAAGGTAACCGACATAGCCCGAACAATTGCCAAACTTAAGTGGCAATGGGCAGGACATATTGCTCGCAGAACAGATGGCCGATGGGGCCGAAAGGTTCTGGAGTGGCGACCACGTACCGGAAGACGTAGCGTTGGAAGGCCTCCCACAAGATGGACCGATGACCTAGTAAAGACCGCAGGAATTCGCTGGATGCGGGAAGCACAGAATCGGTCGAAGTGGCGATGCTTGAGGGAGGCCTATGTCCAGCAGTGGGCGTCTTTCGGCTGATATGATGATGATAATGATGATATGCTGAGTTATAGGGGTTTATGGATTTCATAAAGGGGGACGAAATTCACATTATTTTTGCGATAGGACGCACCATTTTGCGATAAGAAAAACCTTCTCCCATCACACATAAAGGCAATGCTTGTACAGTCCCTAATATTTCCCATAATTGACTATGATGATGTGTGTTACTATGACCTGAATGCAGATCTTCTCAATAACTAGACCGCCTTCTTAATAACTGCATTCTGCATGTTTCGTTTTCTCCTTTTCTGATCGTTATTTCTCCTCTACCGATCGTTATGTCTCCTGACAAAGTTTATTCTGTTTATTTTGTATAATATGTATTTATTAATTATAATTTATTCTTGTATTTTTTTAGTTATTTTCGTGTTATCAATTGATTGATTGTGTATTACGTAATTAGGGTACGGGGCACGTGCCCCGGGCGACACCGTTAGGGGGCGCCAAATTCGAGCATGACAGACAAGTGCACCACCCAGCGCACCGCAACTTTGCAACAAATGAGACGCGCAACAATTATAATCTTTCTCTGAGGGTGGTGCACTGAGGAAATTACTGATTAGCGTAGGTTTAGGTCGTCAAACGGTCTGAGCGGGTTGTGAGTACTTGTGAGCGGGCGCAGTTGTATTCTACCAGGAACTCGATGAGCGTTTCTGTGGTCTATTTCTTAAGTTTTGCGGTGCCGGGCGTCTTGCTTCAACGCCGACGACGCCTGTGACACGACTTACTTTAACTTTTACCACAGTTTTGGCGCCCCTGTTGGATTGGCGCATTTTCGATCGATTTTTGATTAATGTGTTTATTATGCCTAAATTTTCGAGCTCGCTTCGCTCGCTCTTGCAACCTAGTAAAGTAACTCCTAAAGCAAAAATCCAACTTATCTCAGGCAGAGTGAATAAGGCTAATCAAAATAAATGTCTGACACGTACTAGTATATTTAAAAAAAAAACGGTTTTTTTTTAAGAAAAAAAAAAATGATTCAGGGTCAGGCGATAGGTTTTGCCCCGCCTCGAAAGATCCGTTCCGTTCTAGATCCGGGGCTGCCCCTACCAAATATCACTCAACGCGCTTAAAGAAGTTTTTCCTAAAAAAAAAAACTATGATACCTACAAAAAATTTCTACAGTCAAAGGCCGATTCTCTTGTACACCGAACTAAACTAACTACAATCACTAAAATTCCTTACTTTTGGCTATGAGAATCTTAAAGCCATTCTGACAAAAAAAATCTCTGAATGAAAAAAATATTTTGACACATCTAAAATCGAATTTGACAATCGCGTGACGACTCCACGTAGTACTTGTTTGCTCTACCCGTGAATTTTTTTAGAGCCGGAGGCGCGCAGGGGTTGGCAGCCTCGACGTGTTTTATATGGAATTTTTCACTTTTTGTATGGAAAATATGAAAAATTATTACCAACATGTTGGGATATAGGGGTTTAAGAGTTTCCTAAAGGGGGTCGAAAATTTCATTATTTTTGCGATAGGACACACCATTTTCGAGATATAAGCAAAAGAAAAAAAAATACGATACTGTTTTTGGACTGAGGTCGAAGTGTTGGGGTTTTAGTTCATGCCAACTTACTTTATTCCACACGTTTTTAATCGCGTTTAAAAATAGTCAGATTTAGTTGGATACACCAAATTTTTAGGTGAAAAACGTCAAACTCAGAATAGCAAAATTGCCATTTTCACTAAACTAATAACTCAGTGCAATCTATTTTTAGTCTAGTTTAGAGGCATTTGTGACAAGAGAATCGGCACCAAAATATAACTAGCAGACCCGGTAGGCAGACGTTGTCATGCGACAACAGCGCCTCCCAACAGCGCGTCCAACTATAGCTAAGAACCATCCAAGTGACACAAAAAGAATTGAAAAAAAAACATCTAAATCAGTCAAGCCATTTAGCATAAGAAGAATTACAAACACACGCACACCGATATTTTATTTATTGCCAGGAATGTTCTTAAAAAACAAACAAAGTATTTAAAATAATATGCGGGTCAAAATATGGTAGTCGGCGTACAATTTCAGATTTGCCTACGATTTCTTCTCTTAGGATTAGGAATCTTAGGCAAAAAATGCGACATACGTGCGCATGTCTGCGCCTTTGTCTAGTCTTTGATCGTCGTTTTAGTGTAGTGCGCCACCGTTGCACGTTTTACGTATTGGAGAGTAGGGCGTTTAGCTCCGCCCACATGCACAAGGTCAGTGAGCCTACTATACACCTTAAAAGAGTGTCCGTGGAGTTTCTTGCCCGTTCTTCTCCATAGGAACCTACTACGCTTTGGAATGGGCAACTAGCTTCATCTTTCTGACTGACTGACCCCTTGCTTGACAATTCAAAAGTAAGTACCTGTAATTGGTTTATTATTTGAAATAAATGCTTTGAGATTATTTTTGCCGTCACCATGGATGTAACGTGGGTCCACCATTTTGATCCTGAAACTAAGAGACAAAGCATGTCTTGGAAACGACCATCCTCTCCATCCATTAAGAAATTTTGAGTTGCTTCTACCGCTGGCAAAGTTATGGACGCAGTGTTCTGGGATAGTGACGGAATCCTTTTTATTGATTACATGCTAAAAGGCCAGACGATTACTGGACCCTATTATACAAATTTAATTCCGAAAGTGCGTAAAGCGATTAAAGAAAAACGTCGTGGAAAACTGTCGTTGGGCGTGTTGTTCCTTCAAGATAACGCGCCTGCTCATCGATCGGAGGTTGCCCTCAACGCAATCCGCTGTGCTGGCTTCAATCTCCTTAACCACCCACCATATTCTCTGGACTTAGCCCCACCCAAGTGATTTTCACTTATTCCCAAAATTAAAAGATGAAATTCGTGGAATTAAATTTCAAGATGATGACGCGGTTATGGCTGCCGTAGAGGAGTTTTTCGAGAGTCAAGATTTTTTTTTATTTCGCTAGGAATAACAAACTTAGAAACGCGTTATTCTAAATGCATTGCATTGGAGGGAGATTATGTAGAAAAATAAAATATTATCGTTAAATACTTTGCTTTTTTTTTTTCATATTGATTAGAAGAACTTTTTGATTCACCCTCGTACATTGTATCTAATCACTATTTTTTTTATTTAGTCTAAGAGCATAGAAATCAAAACCAAAAATAAGGGAGATAAGTGGAATCATTCAAAATGAAAAGGGTCATTTCTGGATTTTATTTACACTAGAGTGCAGTTTTCCCTCCTGAGGAACGGTTCGAAGCTAGGGTTAAAATCAAAAAACAAAAAAAAAAAGACGTTTTCTGCATTTTTTTAAATTCAACCCAAGAGTTTTATCTTCATTTACGAGGAGGGTTACTTGCTAGTGATCCTAAGTATGTGCATGCTTGTTAGTTTTTAGAAGATATAAAGTAGGTATTTCTGATTTCAGAGACGGTAAATAAAGAGTAGGTACTTTATTAAATACTAATTATTGTTTTTTTTTCTAAACTGCATTTCTAGTTTCCTTTATGGAAAATCATAAAAAAAATGATGCTACCATCTCAGATATACCTAATTCAAATTGATGAAGAGCATCAAATTATTATCAATTTCAATAAATAAAGTCCTGTTTCTCTCTTCCCGCCACTTTACAATCATGACCAAAATAGGGAAGGTCACTTTAGGTGAATATAATGTAGTATGCAAGAGCGAGCGGAGCGAGCTCGAAATTTTTTGCATGCTGCTTCGAATACGTTAGGTTTTCTTTATCTTTGACCATTCATACAGAAATAGAAGTAAATTTATCGACTTATCAAATTTATGTAGAAAATTGAGATAATTTAGAGAATATAGGATGTAGGAGCGAGCGAAGCGAGCTCGAAAATTTTAGCACCCCGCCTGGAATACGTTAGACGGTTAGACTCTCTCACAGAATACTGAAGTCAATCAAAACAAAGTCATAGTCGATAAAAATACCAATATTTAAGCGTACTCTTACTGCTTTTGTAGATTATAAAGTACGCCTTTGCGAAATAGATTACAATTATATGTATTATTGTATGTACGGAGGTACCCTAGGCGGGGTTGGTTGGCCCCCCTGATACACTCTGTTGTAAAGAATATATTTCTGATTCCTGATATACCTACCTATGCTGTGTAAAGTAAAAGTAAGTGCACCTGAATTTAATCGAAAGTATAGAATTCCTCGGTCGTTTGGGGGGGGCCATGGCCCCCATGCACCCCCCCCCCCCTGTATCCGCCAATGGGCACTGGACCCGTATGCACAGCTGCAGGTCTGGTGCAGCGGGATGCGGAGGTAATTATAGGTTTTTAAACTAGTTTATTTTTGTTTCTGTTTTGTTTTAGTTTGTTTTATTTAGAAATGTTACTAACATAGTTTTGTAAGTATTACTAGTTACAACAATATGAATCACATGTGTTCGATATAAATAAATAAATAAGGTCCAGTTTTCCCCCTTGAGGGGGATTCTCTCAGGAAGGAATAGTGGAATAAGCCCTTAAAAATGTAATAAATAATAACGATTTTGACCGTTTATTAAATAATAATTGTATTGTTTTGGAATAAAATTAAACAATTTCTCTTAATAATGAGGTATTGCACATTTTCAGTATTTTTATACGCGGGAAAATAACCCATTTAGATTTAAATTATTTGTGTCTTTACAGGATGGAAAAATGTGGCCAAGTGTGGCGGGCACTAACATTTTAAAATGTAAAAAATACTCAAAGAAAACATTTAGGTATTTTTAACAACTGCCTTTTAGCTTGTTTGATGGGTGGCAAGTGGCGATGTAGATGCCGCCACCAGCTTTCTATAGCCAGAAGACCAATTTTCTTATTTGAAAATGAAGAATAACTAGATATCGTATCTGAAACGAAACTATTTTCGCGAAGTTGCAAAAGTTACAAGTTTTCCGACGTATTTAGAAAAACGGCGTCTAATCACTGGGAAAAGAATTGTACGCTTTCTTTGAACATCTGAACACGCTTTATTTCCTCCCATTGCCTCCCAGGAACCGAATAAATAAACAGAAGAGTAAACGAGCGAGCATTACAGAAGTCGCATACGATGTAGGATCATCACATCTTAACATCTTGACTGACAGTACCAACGTCTTGGAAAAATGTGCATCTGGACTCAGTCCAGATGCACATTTTTCCAAGACGTTTTTTTGACGTTTTTTTGGCCCATTTTTTTTTTCTTGCGGAACTAGTTGAATCATATATTTAGTTAAAAAATTGTAAAATTTAAAGCAATGGTTCATAAATTTCTTAAACGTGAATTAAATCTTTTATGAACAAATGACTTGGGCTCTCAGTCCAGACGCTTGCATAAAGAGGCATAGCATAAATCTCAGAAAGTACTATCTCTGGGTCAATAATTTTTATCTTTTACGAAATTTCCAGCTCGCTAGAATATGATGTTACAGATTTATGGCGGTTTAACTGGGTCCCTCAGACTGTACTGAGGAATCTTCAAAATATGAGTTAAACTGTCGAAATACGTAAATATGCCTTTTACATCTTATAGTTGAACATCTCTGGGAATTAGTTAAAAAGAAATGATGGCTCAAAAGTTATTGGTTGAAAAGAAAATGAAAGTCAAATTTTCTCAAAACGTCTGAACTGAGAGCCCAATGTTTTCGGCTTTATTGACTAGGCTCAACCTCGTAGATTTATTCAAATGAGACCAAGTATTTTTACTAAAATTTGACATATGGTCCGTTCTTCTAAATGCCATATTTAATGAGAAAATGCATTATTCATTTTTATATAGAAATATATTTGGTAGGGTGACCATAATGCTCTTCTTAAGTACAAAATAAAAGAATTCAAAATAAGTTTGTAAAGCGCAGTCAGTGGTGGCCCAGTGGTATCGGCCCCGACTTACCAGTTGTAGGTCATGGGTTCGAACCCAAGCAGGCGCTTTACATTGTGTAAATAATTTCATCAACACTGCTCTCAAAAACGGTGAAGGAAAACATCGTGAGGACACCGGCATGTCTTAGAACCAAAAATTCGAAGACATGTGACATCTACCAACCCGCACTGGGCCCGCGTGGTGGATTACGGCCCACTCCCTCTGACCGAGAGGAGGCCTGTGTCCCAGCAGTGGGAACATTAATAGGTTGATGAAAGCGCAGTCAGAAAGTCATAAATAAGCTAAAACCATATATTTACTTTTTGTTTTTAACAAGGCATTTTGACTTTTATTTACACACACGTATTTATATGATTTAAAAACTAACAGACTTAAAATAATATTATTAATATGTACAAGTATATAAAAGAAGGGGAAGGGAACAATCATAGGCATCAAAATAATAATCGTATCATATTATTTTAATTTTCGTTTTTTATAGAAAGGGGTTTGAAGATTTTTGTATGGAGGGTGGCCCTAACGTGAGGCCGCCATTTTGATTTATTTTCTGATTCGCGGTGATAATCGAAAGTTATATATTTAGATAGAGGATACTCATACACACAAAAAATGTCATATAACATAATATGATGCATATGCATAATATGAACATTTAGGGGTATGAGGAACAGGGTGTAAAGTTCACTCATCCACCTTAGAAAAGGGAGGATCCTCCAACCAGACGGGTTGTTATGTCTGGCGGGCAACTGCCCATATGTTGATTTCGGATAGTCTTATCTATGTTATTCGCTCAGTAAACTCTAACTGCGAGATGTAGGAATTGTGTGACGTCATGTCTTTTTGTTTCGTAGTTTTTTGTATGTGGCGGTCTAACCGCTACATCACTCCCCTCCGGAGACCGGAGGTCGATAGTGGGCTGAGTCTTGGATCTTGCGATGCTTCACAGTGCCAGCTGTGGTTCCAGTGAGACGGAACCGAGTGCCGCTCAGTTCACAGTGGGTCGGAACTGTCTGCAGTGATTGCGGCGATGGTGATTGTGGTTCCAGTGAGTCGGAACCGGGTGCCGCACAGTTCACGGTGGGTCGGAACTGTTTGCGGTGATTGCGGCGATTGTGGTGATTGCGGTGATTGAGGTGATTGCGGTGATTGAGGTGATTGCGGTGATTCCCCAGTGAGTCGGGGTGATGTGGCTGAGGGTGATGACCAGGAATGCGCGTTCGCTGCATGCTGGTGGTCCGGATACCCGTTGAAGCCGAGGGTGCTGGCTTGCTGTGTGACTTGCCTCACGAAAGCTTGCGGGAGTGATGATGATGACGTCACGCTGAAGTAGTTGCACGAAGGCTGCGTTGACGTTCATTCTCGGGGTCACCAATTTAAGGTTATGAGGAACAAGGTGTAAAGTTCACTCATCCACCTTAGAAAAGGGAGGATCCTCCAACCAGACGGGTTGTTATGTCTGGCGGGCAACTGCCCATAATAATATGTTGATTTCGGATAGTCTTATCTATGTTATTCGCTCAGTAAACTCTAACTGCGAGATGTAGGAATTGTGTGACGTCATGTCTTTTTGTTTCGTAGTTTTTTGTATGTGGCGGTCTAACCGCTACAAACATATATAACTATGTTGAAACAAGGATTTTTTTGTTTTTTTTCGTTCACGTAAGTATATTGAACTATGAAAACACCGTCACACGTCCGGGTGCCCACTTGGTTTTTCAAGACATCGCCAAACGGTTGGTCGACTCTGCACGTGACCAGAAGGCTGGCCTATTCTTCGGCCAAAGAATCAGCATTGCTATACAACGTGGCAATGCTACCAGTCTTTTGGGCACTTTTCCTGTTGACAGCGATGCGGACGAATTTTTTGATGCCCTATGATTGTTCCCCTCCCCTTCTTTTATATACTTGTACATATTAATAATATTATTTTAAGTCTGTTAGTTTTTAAATCATGGAAATACGTGTGTGTAAATAAAAGTCAAAATGCCTTGTTAAAAACAAAAAGTAAATATATGGTTTTAGCTTATTTATGACTTTCTGACTGCGCTTTCATCAACCTATTAATGTTCCCACTGCTGGGACACAGGCCTCCTCTCGGTCAGAGGGAGTGGGCCGTAATCCACCACGCGGGCCCAGTGCGGGTTGGTAGATGTCACATGTCTTCGAATTTTTGGTTCTAAGACATGCCGGTGTCCTCACGATGTTTTCCTTCACCGTTTTTGAGAGCAGTGTTGATGAAATTATTTACACAATGTAAAGCGCCTGCTTGGGTTCGAACCCATGACCTACAACTGGTAAGTCGGGGCCGATACCACTGGGCCACCACTGACTGCGCTTTACAAACTTATTTTGAATTCTTTTATTTTGTACTTAAGAAGAGCATTATGGTCACCCTACCAAATATATTTCTATATAAAAATGAATAATGCATTTTCTCATTAAATATGGCATTTAGAAGAACGGACCATATGTCAAATTTTAGTAAAAATACTTGGTCTCATTTGAATAAATCTATGAGGTTGAGCCTAGTCAATAAAGCCGAAAACATTGGGCTCTCAGTTCAGACGTTTTGAGAAAATTTGACTTTCATTTTCTTTTCAACCAATAACTTTTGAGCCATCATTTCTTTTTAACTAATTCCCAGAGATGTTCAACTATAAGATGTAAAAGGCATATTTACGTATTTCGACAGTTTAACTCATATTTTGAAGATTCCTCAGTACAGTCTGAGGGACCCAGTTAAACCGCCATAAATCTGTAACATCATATTCTAGCGAGCTGGAAATTTCGTAAAAGATTTAAGAAATTCTTACTTTTTATACTTATTTAGTACTTTCTGAGATTTATGCTATGCCTCTTTATGCAAGCGTCTGGACTGAGAGCCCAAGTCATTTGTTCATAAAAGTTTTAATTCACGTTAAAGAAATTTATGAACCATTGCTTTAAGTTTTACAATTTTTTAAGGTGGTACCCCGACCAAACAACCTTGAGCATTCGTTCCGTCTTTGCCGCACCCCACCTCGACAATACTTCGTAAAACATTACTAGCGCCATCAGGCGAACAACTTACGAATACAAGTAAAAATCACTGACCTTAGAATTCACAGACATCACACACATTCATAAAAAGTACTCTGTGCACACATTCGAAAAATTTTTTTTTGAAACAAAGTTTTAATGCGCTGTTTGCGGTAGCTAGTAAAAATCGTCACGCGAAAAAGCGTTGATACTTATAAGCCTCCTCCATGCGACTTTCTTCTTTCGAATTCACATTGTGAACTTCGTCAAAATGTAAATCCAAGATGGCGGCTCCGAAAATTTTCTCATTTTTCGTCTTGGGTGTCGTTTTATTAGTTTTCAGGGGTTCTAAAGCCGATAGTAAGGTCAAAATGGAAATCCAAGATGGCGGCACCGAAAATTTTGTCATTTTTCGTCATGGGTGTCGTTTTATTAGTTTTCAGGGGTTCTAAAGCCGATAGTGAGGTCAAAATGGAAATCCAAGATGGCGGCTCCGAAAATTTTCTTATTTTTCGGTTCGGGTGTCGTTTTCGTACTTTTCGATGGTTCTAAAGCCGATAGTGAGGTCAAAATGGAAATCCAAGATGGCGCCAGCGAAAATTTTCGAATTTTTCGTCATGGGTGTCGTTTTCGTAGTATTTGAGGGTTCTAGAGCCGACAGTGAGGTCAAAATGTAAATTCAAGATGGCGGCAGCGAACATTTTCTTATTTTTCGTCATGGGTGTCGTTTTCGTAATATCTGAGGGTTCTAAAGCCGATAGTGAGATCAAAATGTAAATCCAAGATGGCGGCTGTGAATATTTTTTCATTTTTGAAGTGAAAACTTCTTTAGCGGCGTTGTGCACTTTTTTTGGGATGGGTAAAAAATTTTGAACTCGCGTCCGAAATTTTACCTATATTGATGAGTGATGGATGGATAAATTGTTTATTTTTGTTAGACTATATTTTGAAAATAAATAAATATACTACTAATGAATATTGTATTTAACCACATAAATTATAGTACTTTTATACTGATAAATAAAGCAATACATGCAAAATTATTCCCTAACCATTCCAAAATATTCAAAAATGCACAACGTTAATGTTCAAGTTTTCACTTCTGCCCGCAGTCGCGGAGTGCAACCCGTTGTTTTTTTTAATTTTAAGTACAAGTATATATACGGTATATAAAACTGTACCTATTGGTATAAAAGAAATTAAATTAGGTGTCGGCAACAACTTTTTGAAAAATGAAATAGGGGATGAAAGTTTGTTTAGAATCTGTAATTTTTGAAATGTTAAACTCGCGTCAGAACGTGACCGTATGATCTGTTGCCTAGCAACCGACAAAGTATCAAAATAAATAGTCTTTGACATTACGTAAAGATTGCGAGGTAAGAAATTTTACCCATATTGATGGGTGCTGAATGGATAAATTGTTTATTTTTGTTAGACTATATTTTGAAAATAAATAAATATACTACTAATGAATGCCTATTGTATTTAACCACATAAATTATAGTACTTTTATACTGATAAATAAAAGTTGGTATCGTTTTCGTAGTTTTAGATGGTTCTAAAGCTGATAGTGAGGTCAAAATGGAAATCCAAGATAGCGGCTGCAACTTTTTATTTTATTTTTCGTCGTGGCTGTCGTTTTCGTAGTTCGGCTGTGAACATTTCTAATTTTACAAAAAAAATTCACAGCCGCTATCTTGGATTTACATTTTGATCTCACTATCGGCTTTAGAACCCTCAAATACTACGAAAACGTCGCCCATGATGAAAAATTAGAAAATTTTCACAGACGCCATCTTGGATTTACATTTTGACCTCATTATCTGCTTTAAATCCGCTGAAAACTAATAAAACGACACCAATGACGAAAAATGCAGCCGCCATCTTGGATTTTGGTTTTGACCAAATTCATTCAACTTTCTTGTACTTTCGCATTTTGTGTGTTTACAGTTTACCTACACAATAGTAGCGTCTTTTCGCAAAACTCAATAGTATAATTAATACAAACTTATATTATTATCTACTGAATCGACTGATAATGTGACGATGTGTGTGTGTGCTCGATCACGTGACCGACGAGCTGACAAGCGATACGTGTTTCCCCCTCGAGACCTTGCGGCGCACTGAATCCCGGTATGGGGCGCATGAATTACAGTAGTGAATACGCCCAGATTTTGGAATAAAATCTTTATAAAATCTAAATTTGGTCTTTTGAAAAAAAAAAACATTGCAAATGTTCGTTATTAAATTGTCTATCCATTAGTGTTAGTAGCAAAATTAAATAATGTTTACTTTACGAGTAGATGCATATTATCAATCATTATTTCTCATTTTTAAGGTTTCGTTGGAAGGAGATTAATATTAAACTTACACATATTTAAAAAAAAAAAAAAAGATCAGTTTGGACTCAAGATTATGTAGAAATTTAATGTATTTTTATTAGTTGATATTTATTTTTAAATAACAAGTAGTTAGCTCCTAAAAACTGTACAAAAAACGGCTAGCGCGGCGTTTTGGTCAGGGAGCCGCCTTAACTAAATTCCCTATAAGTTTCAACTTGTTCCGCAACAAAAAAAAAATGGGCTCTCAGTCCAGATGCACATCTTGGAAAATGGGTTGGTGCCATCCGACTATAGCACAGCGCGCGCTCATTGGTCAAATTGAATAGCGCGCGCCTCCCCGCCTTCCTGTTACACACTTCCGTCCCTTTTCACGAAATCATTCGCAAAGATTGCAGGAAAGCGAAAGAAAGATGTTACACATCAAAAGGTTGCCGCCAATCGCAAGGGTCAACCATACCCACTTTAAGAAACATCTAATACACAATCCTATGAAAATAAAAACAACTCATTACTCAGGTAGGTAACAATGATTTTTCCTAAATCTAGTGATGTCATTTTGGTGACAAAAATACTAGTGTTGCAACAGAACTCTGCTTCCGCTTCCGCAACTGCAGAAGTTACGCTGTTTTTTTCACTTCCGTTTCTGCTTCTGGTTCCGCAAACTTTATAACAGAATTCTGAACGGAAGCGGGGAAGCGTTTAATATATGAAGGACATCGAAATAGGCTGAAAGGTGAAAAAGCGGCCAAGTTACTCTTTATTAAATATAACTTGCCGCTGTTTAATTTTGACTACTAAAATACAAATTTAATAAAAAAAGTTTTAAATGTACAATTGTGCTTTTTTTTCATAGTGTTAACGCTTCCGTTTCCGTTTCCGCTTCCGTTAAGATTTACTTTTGACATCTGTTTCCGTTTCTGCTTCCGTTATGCCAGTTCCGTTGCATCACTAAAAAATACAAGCTAGATACGATTTTTGCGAATTTATGTCGAGTCAGCTTGCTTCCCAGATGAAGCAATCTATAATTTTTCTCTATGAAAAATTTTAGATACCTGATCGTTTTTTTCCACCCTGTTTATGCAGCGTCTCCAGTGGATAAGTAAATCTCTACAATGTGGGGTCTTTAAGACAAATATTGTATGTGATACTTGTTGCAGCAACTCATTTGATAATTTAATGAGTCGTAAATGATGGCAGAGTCGTCTTCTATTCGATATCAACCAAATATACAATTAGAAAAACGCTGTTATCGCTGAAATATTACACGAAACATCGATGACGGCCGGATACGAAGCGCAGGTACGTAAACTACGGGATGGTCGCGAACGCCTACGCGTTGAGGTCCATGTCAGCGAAGATGTCGCCGCGCGTGGCCACGCACAGCGCGTAGTGCGTGTTGAGCTGCAGCAGCAGCTCGCGCTCGTCCAGCATCTCTAGCGCGTCCACGCGCGCGCGGTCGTCCTCGGCGAAGGAGCGCCACACGGCCTCCATGTCCCAGGCGCGCGCGCCGTCCCAGCCCAGCGCGCGCAGGCGCTCGGCCTGCGCGGCCGGCGAGCGCGCCAGGCGCACGCCCTCCAGCACGCAGCCGCGCGCGCTCAGGTTGCGCACCATGACCTCGCCGAACTTGTCGCCCAGGTTGCACTGCTCGTACACCAGCAGCGCGGCGCGCGGGAAGCTCTCGGCCAGGTAGCGCAGCAGCGCCTCGGCCGCGTCGGGCCGCAGGTACACGAGCACGCACTCGGCCAGCAGCAGCGTGGGCGCCGCGCCCGCGCCCGCCGCCGCCAGCTTGCGCCGCACCTCGGCCAGGCAGCGCAGGTCGCAGCCCAGCAGGTGGTACCCGTCCGCGTGCAGGTCGCCCGAGCGGATCATCACCTCGCCGTCTGCAACCGAACCGACGACATTCGTGACTCTTCCGACGTTCAATAAATCGTTTCATTGATTACATAACTCTCATCGATCATGACATGAAGTACTTGAAGTTATGAGTCCAATATTATTTTTTTGTTGCTTTTACCCACAGCTTTGCGTCTGAGGTTCTTCGCCCCACCCCTACGAACTGAACTGAACAGATCTTTGTTTAATCTGCTTCAAGAATCGACTGGACTAATCTGGTATTACACACATCAACACGGTCTAGGGATATTTCATACTCAATTAAATAACTCGAAAAGTACTGGCCGCATTGGAATCTTTTATACACCGATTTGTTTGTAATTTATCTCAGACTAATTCCAAATTCAAATTTTTGAAAATTCTTTTTTTTTGTGGCAAAAAAATGTCTTGATGTGTAGGAGAGGGAATTTTCATTTGTGCGAAATTTAGAAAACAATACGAATTACGTTTAGTTACAGTTTTTTTTTCATTTTTAAACGAGAGATAAAGTTAAAATTGAGGTATTGTAGCCATGCAACGCCAACATTTGACGAGGGCGGAGATGTTACGAGCTGTGGGAATGCTGGAAGCTGGGTCTGTTCAGCGTAATGTTGCTGAGGCCATAGGGACCCACCAAAATGTAATTTCAAGATTGTGGACACGCTATCGTGCCACAGGTGAAGTAGCGGAGAGGCACCGGGGGCCAAGTCGCATCACTACCCCCAGACAAGACCGATTTTTGCAAATTACTGCGCGAGCTCAACCAAATGCAACGGCGACTCAATTGGTCCAAAGGCTGCGAGTGGAACACCAAGTGCTTGTGAGTGACCAAACTGTAAGAAGGCGACTGCATGAAAGCAATCTACGCTCTCGTAGACCACTCCGGGTCCCACCTTTATGGAGAGGCAATCGTGGACGACGATTAGAATGGGTTCGGAACCACGTGGACTGGGGCCGTGAGCAATGGTCCAATGTGCTGTTCATGGTTGAATCCAGGTTCGGCTTCCATCCAGATTCACGAAGGACGCGTGTTTGGCGAGTTCCTGGACGATGGAGCCGTCTTCAGAACCCTCAGGAAGTTCACCCATACCAAGGAGGAACAATTATGGTTTGGGCAGGAATTCGTCTTGGAGGACGGACGGATCTCGTTTGGGTGCGGGGCAATATGACGGCAGAACGATACGTCCAACAGGTGCTGGGGCCCGTAATCTTGCCCCACAGAACACAAATGGGGCAAGATTTCCTGCTCATGCACGAAAATGCCCGGGCACACACGGCGAGAACGGTAGCAGCTTGGTTACATACACACAATGTTAGGGCCTTAGACTGGCCTGCTCAATCGCCAGATCTAAATCCCATTGAGCATGCGTGGGATATGCTGCAAAGAAGAGCTCTGAAGGAAGTTCCTGAAAATCTGGCTACAGAAGATTTTTGCGCACCTCAGAAGGACATGGGACAATATTCCGCAGCAAGACATTGACAACCTTGTTCTGAGCATGCCGAATCGTTGCCGATGTGTTATGAACATCATGGGCGCTTTCTCAGACTACTAACTTCAAGTTTATAAACACAAATTAAATGATTTTTCTATTTTTTTCAGTTTTTACTCATAAATTAAAAGTTAATTCATATACGGTTTCCGTCTATGCTTCATTTTTTTTCCATAAAATCCTGAAATTTTAATCGAAGTACCTTAACCATTATTAAAAAATGGTAGAATATTAAATAACGTATCTTTTAAATATATACATGTCATATAAATAATTAACACATTGATAGTAATTCGCTTTTTAAAAAATATCCCTAGACCGTGTTGATGTGTGTATTTATTTATTTATACATATACGTATACGTGGCATGCGACTACGGCTTTACTTTGTCTATGTCTTGATTTCTGTCCGAAATATGTTCTTGTTTCATACATTTTAGAGCGTGATTTTTCAGTAGTCGTATACTTTATTGTACACCAGAAAATACATAGCTACAAAAATAAATATAACACTACTGTAGGGTCTCTACACCTTGTAATGATGGTAGTTTCGAGTGATACGCAAGAATACGTTATAATAAGATTTATTGATTTATTAATTTTTACAACTACAAAACATACAATGGGCGGTATTTAGTGTCATCAACCTTGCAAATCTTCAACAAAGGGAGCCGCTTGGCACAGGCATACCTAGTGGCAGTGCTGCCAGATCGAAATACCCATTCAGCGCTAAAAGCGATTCAAAAAGCGCTAGATTTGATAAAATCTGCCTATAAAAAAGCGCTAGATTGCGCGCTAAATTTAAAAAAAACTTGTATTGTCTTGAGAACGAAGGGCCAGGTTGATCATTAATTTCTCTTTCAGGGTTAGGGCTATATTTTTCTGACTTTCCAATCATTCCCTCTGCACATGTGGCTTCCCTGGTACCTCATTAACGGCAAAATATGTAAGATTCTATTAACTGCTCTCAAATTACCATGTTTATATTTTTGTTTTATTTACATTCTTCCTTGACATAATCATAATTTTATTTGACATTATATACCTACTTTTTAATTTTCAACTCTTTATTTGTGGCTTTTGTGGACATGTTAAATAATCAGATTTGTTACAGTTGTAATAGCAATCATGTCATTTCGTTTGGAATAGTTTTTATTTTTATTAATTTATTCATCTTTTATATAGATTCTTTTATATTTTGTTAATGTGAGAACGCTGTAGGCTTAGTGGACTGTAGTCTTGTTGACCATCTTCTATTTTGTTAAGTACATACTTGGTACTTGTTGAAAGACCTACACTGTCCTCGCATACCTAATAACACTGTATTTTTTTTGTTGTAAAAATTGTAAAACCCAATTATTTTTAAAAGAGTAACCGTGGAGTTTCTTGCCGGCTCTTCTCCATAGGAAACGACCAATTGGAACCGTGCGTAGCTTCTGACGTTTCATAAGTGCCCATGTAGGTTTATGTGAAATAAAATATTTTGAATTTGAATTTGATTCATATGACATCACTTGGAAGCTGATAATCATAGCAGGTGCTATTGACAGCAGTTAGTCCAGTTCTATTAATCAGAATGGCGTTTATTGTTTTTTTTTTTTTTAAATTGCGCGCTGAGGGCATCAAAAAAGTGCTAGATCTAGCGCCGAAAGCGCTAAACTGGCAGCACTGCCTAGTGGTCATCTGAGCTGATTAAGCCCTGTACCCACGTGGCACCACCATTATGGGCTTATGGTAAGTGTGTGAAAATTTTCGGATTCAAGGATTCGTTTGCAAAATATTAAGTTTTAAAGAGCAAATTGTTTAGAGTTGAGTGCCGCCCCAAACCCCCCCCCCCCAGCCAGCTATTGTTTTATATTTTTTTAAAGCCTACACTGTTTGTGACTTTTGTTTTAGACCGATTCATCGCGAGTCCAACATTGAGGCTTGCCGTGCTTAGATCTTGAAGCATAGTCTGTAGTTCTAGAGCTGTGGGGGCAAAAATGACTATGTCGTTGGCAAATCGGAAGTTTGTCAATCTTCTGCTGCCGATTTCAATGCCCTTGGTCATCGGTAGGCTGCCAGTGTGCTAAATATCTCCTCGAGAGTGCTTCTGAATAATTTCGGAGAGAGCAGGTCACGCTGCCCCCTCTCTTACCATGGCGTCGCAAAACACGCAGAACGATACCGTCAAGCCCCATTGCGTCGCATGCGACGCAGTCCGCGCATGCTGATTCAAGCTCTATTTGTACTATAGATAGGGGCTAATATGGTCTGTGGTTAATTTTATTCTATGGAATTGGTAATATACTTGTCAAATAAATCGACTAAAACGTCAAAATATGCAGGAACAACTCTAAAAAAAGTAAAAATTGGACATTTTAGCACGACAAAATGGCGTCCGCGCAGGCGTGCAGCGCACTGCACTCCGCGTTCTATTTATTTGTTTTCTGTTGTTTTTTAAATAATTAACCCACTTTTTTATCCTAAACGAAGGTCCTGCAGTATTCAATTTGATATAGAAACTCATCTCATCTCTAATTGACTCAGGCGTAACTTTACGGAAATCCATTATAAAATATAATAGACGACGTATATTTAGTAACCTAATCCGTTTAAGCCTAGCGCCACACCTGCCGAACGTTCCGCGGCGTAACGCTCCGTCGCGTCAAATTTCTATGGACGTAACGTTCGGCTGATGTGTCATAGGTAACTTGAAAAACATTAGGAGCGTAGTCAACCGAACGTTCCGTCGCGGAACGTTCGGCAGGTGGGCCCGGCCCTAACTGTTTTTAAAGAGTCATAAAGAACCCTGAACCCCGAACGCAAAAAACTCTTTGCGTTCGGCCCTTGTCGTGGCAATACGTCGTATCTGGGTTCGCAACCAGTCAATAGTCCTCTGAGGATGCCTCGTTGAGAGGTGAATCTCGTGTTGATTACTTACAGGGTTCTTTACGACTCTTTAAGAACAGTTAAGCGGATTAGGTTACTAAATATACGTCGTCTATTGTTTTTACTCAGTTTGATGTGTGTTTGGGTGTGTGTGTGTGTGTTTGGTGTGTGTGTTTGTTTGTGTTTGAAATATATACCACAACAGCGTTCTTATTTTATTATATTGCTATTCCAGTTCTTGGTTTTCTAATGATTTGAATATTTCGGAGTGTTTGGTGCCGTCGAATGCCTTCGTATAATCTACGAAGGCTAAGTATAGTGGTTTATTATATTCTGAATATTTTACTAGCAGCTGGTTCAAGGTCTGTAGATGGTCGGTTGTTGAGAAGCTAGGGCGAAATCCGGCTTGTTCTAGTGGTTGATGTATTACCTTAATAAAAGCTTTGTATATGCGAGATGTTAAGATGATTGGACCGTAATTGCCGATGTCACTATTGTCGCTTTTTTATGCAGAATAACTATATTTGAATGGCACTTGAACTTTTCCGATTGTAGTATGGTGTTAAACAGATTTGCAAGGCAACAAAGTGGTAGAGCCGATTTTGAGCGCTTCAGTAGTGATTCTGTAGCGGCTATACCGCCACATACGAGCTACGCAGCAAAGACATGACGTCACATAATTCCTGCATCGCGCAGTTAGAGTTTACCGAGCAAAAAACATAGATAAGACTATCCGAAATCTACTTACGGGCAGTTGCCCGACAGACAGAGTCGTTCCACTTACATCCCCTAGACCAGTCCCCCAGGGGACTACACAGCACTCAATGTTCCACTACGATCCCCCAGGGGACTACACAGCACTCAATGTTCCACTACGATCCCCCAGGGGACTACACAGCACTCAATGTTCCACTACGATCCCCCAGGGGACTACACAGCACTCAATGTTCCACTACGATACCCTAGAGGGGAACATACTCTAATTTCCTTTTGAATCCCCTAATTGTTTTACGCCCTCTTGCGGGGGTGTCGCGACATCCCGACGTCGGAGGTCAGTCAGTTGCTAGTTGGCTTTTGAGCTATGCGTACCTCGATTATAAACAAGTGTGGTGATCAAGTGGCAAGGAGTTGGTTGTTGGGAAAACAAATAAAGCTAAGTAAATAATTATCTATAAACCTTATTTATTTAATGTGAGACTTTGATTTTATTAAAATGTTGAATTAATTGAAATTATTCCCTAATCATTCCAAAATATTCAAAAATGCACAACGTTAATGTTCAAGTTTTCACTTTTGCCGGCACTCCCGAAGTACAAACCGTTTTTTTTTTTAAATTCTTTGTAAATGCTAGCTATTACTATTGGTCAATGAAAGATCTTCTAAAAGGAGATCTACCACTATGTCTCAAACGGAGAATTATGGACATGTGTATTCTCCCCATTCTCAAATATGGTGCTCAAACCTGGTCTTTGACACTTCAGCAGAGGTCTAAACTCGAGGTTTGCCAGCGTCCGAATATCGGACCGTATAAGGAACACAACACTGCGCGCCAAAACCAAGATCACGGACGTTACCCAGAAAGCCGCTAAGCTTAAGTGGGACTGGGCCGGACATGTCTGCCGCATGTCAGATGAAAAATGGGCTAAGAGAACCACCGATTGGGTCCCACTAAACGCACGACGACATCGTGGCAGGCCGAGACGAAGATGGCGGGACGAGCTTGACTCTTACCGAAAGGACTGGGCAATACTAGCAACAGACAGAATTGTGTGGAAGAGGGAGAGGGAGGCCTTTGCCCTGCAGTGGGACAATACAGGCTAATTAATAATAATTAATAAATATATAATTTTACATGTTTTTTATATCTTTTTTTAAGAAATATTTAAAAATGTAATTTATATGTATTTAAATGAAATAAAGGATAATAATAAATATAAAATTAACATCGTTAGAATTTGTTAATATTTCACCACACGTTTTCACGAAACCCTGCGGCACGGGCTTGAACTGCGCCTAACAATTTTTATTTTTTTGCGTTTATTGTTAAATATACTTAAATAGTTAAACGTTGAAAAACATCGGTGGGACTCGAACCGAGTCTTTCACTATCTAGGTGAACGCGATTCCAACTACGCCATCGAGACGCTGCACTGGTCGAACCTGCGAAATTCTTCAATGGTTTTGGTACCTTTTTTTCAACAAGTTCTTTTACGTCATTGTTATCCCGGTAGACAGATTTTTTATTGAATGTATTACATATTGTAATTTTGTAAGTGGCGTTTTTATTTAAAAAGAACTATAAAGGACTTATTAGTACTCAGAGAATCCCCGCATAGGGGATCGAAGTGGAACATTGACTTATTAGTACCCAGAGAATCCCCAGCATAGGGGATCGAAGTGGAACATTGAGTGCTGTTTAGTCCCCTCCTGGGGGACTGGTCTAGGGGATTTTAGTGGAACGACTCGACAGACATAACCCCCGTCTTGGTTTAAGGATCCTCCCTTTTCTATGGTGGATGAGTGAACTTTACTGCCTGTTCCTCATACCACTAAAATTCCATCTTCCCCATGCCTTCTATTAGAGTCTTCAGTGGTGGCCCAGTGGTAACGGCCGTGACGGTCGTAGGTTCAAACCTAGGCAGGTGCTTTATTTTGTGTAAATTATTTCATCACCACCGTTAAAACTCGAAAACGGCATGTCCTAGAACCAAAAATTCGACGACATGAGATATCCACCAACCCGCACTGGGCCGGCGTGGTGGATTACGGCCCACTTCCTCTCACCGAGAGGACGCCGGTATCCCAGCAGTGTGAACATTACAGGCTGATTATGCAGGACTCAGGATCAGAGTTCATTGTAGTAAGTGCTTTGTGCACTTCATAACCGTTTATTGGGGGAATGGAATCTGAAGGATTGTATTCGATATCGGGTGGTGAGTAATCGAAATATAATAATCTATATGTTTATATAGATTCGATTACTCAAGAAACTCAAAATCATGGAAATGGCAACTACAGATGGGCAATCCACCGGGTTTAATGTGCACAATAACCGTGCTGTATTATGCAATTAAGTTCATTGATTTTTTTACAAAAAAAAAATATGAATTTTTGTTTACACTGTGGAACGGAACGTGAAGCGACGACATTTTGTTTTATAATTTGGATGCAAGAGCGAGCGATTGAGCGAAGCGAGCTTTGGACTTGGGGCACCCCGACACGGATAGGTTAGGTTAGAAGGGTATGACGGGGTCGAATGATCGAGCGAAGCGAGCGAATAGACCCCGCCATACCCACGAAGGGTATGGTTATTTATTTTAAACCACTCAGAAGTAGGAGCCCCGCTCAGCGGGGCTCCGTCGACCGGCCTTCCTTCGACTGCGCCACATAACCATCGGGTTCCGCGGGGTGTGGATGGTACAGGGATTTATTCCCTTGACGTCGAGTCCCGCCACGTCGAGTCGCCGCCACGTCTACTCTGAAAATTCTCCCCGCTTTTATTCCCGCCACGTCGAATCGTTGAAAAAGTCTATTTTATTACCGCCACGTCTACTAACTATTTTGATTTGTACAGTCGTAAAAAAATGCTCATAGTTGGTTACTTGGAATAAATAGATAGGATCCTACGTATATACAAGATGTTTTGTTTTATATCCCTTATCCATAGACCATATCAAAGAATCATCTGTCATGTTACTTTTTTTTTACGGAGGGAGAGTAGAATTTGTTAGTAACCTAACAAAAAGTACTAGGCTTGCATGAATTCAAGATAGTATTTCAATCATTAGACGTTGTGCACAATATCTGGGGGCCAAGTCTACTAATTTACAAACGTCACAATGGTCTCTCGATGGTGAGTTCTTGACAGATTTTGTATGGTAAATCTGTCAAAAACTAATAATCGAGAGACCATTGTGACGTTTGTAAATTAGTAGACTTGACCCCCTGAGCAGTAACCTTACAAAAAGTACTAGGCTTGCATGAATTCACGATAGTATTTCAATCATTACACGGTGTGCACAATTTCTGAGCAGTAACCTAACAAAAAGTACTAGGCATGCATGAATTTATGATAGTATTCAATCATTATGTTAGGCCACTAATAGGATTTGGATGAGGCAGACAGAATTTTATTACCTGGATTATCATAATATTATAGGCTACTGTTTTCACTTCATGCAAGCCTGATACTTTTTCTTAGGTTAGGTACTGCTCAGAAATTATACACGTCTAATGATTGCAATAGGTACTATCTTAAATTCATGCAAGCCTAGTATTTTTTATGGGAAGTTTCAAATTTATTAACTCAAGGAATAAGATGTTTCATACAAACGAAATCCCGACTTTTCTCCCCCGGTGGAGTTTTCAAAAACCCTTCTTAGTGCTCCCCTAGATTATAAAAGGAAGCTGTGTGCAAAATTTCACGTTCCTAGTCCCAGTAGTTTCGGCTCTGCGTTGATATGTCAGTCAGTCAGTCAGTTTCTCATTTAAACATCATAATGTATGATAGATAACCAACTATGAGTGTTTTTTTTACGACTGTAGAAATAAAAATGGTTAGTAGACGTGGCGGTAATAAGATTGACTTTTTCAACGATTCGACGTGGCGGGAATAAAAGCGAGTTTTCAGAGTAGACGTGGCGGCGACTCGACGTGGCGGGATTCGACATCAAGGGAATAAATCGTACAGGGGGTATCCCCTCTCCCCCTCCCCCTTTTCCGCTCCATAAATCGATGGACAATTATTTTATGGAAATTTTTATTCTAACCTAAAAACTTTAACCATGGATATCTCCATAATCATGGGGTTGCGCGGGATGGGGATGGTACAGGGGGTATCCCCCACCCCCTCCCCCCCCCCCTTCCCACCCCACAAATCGACTTCCCAAAAAGGAAATTTTAACCCTTTTGGGCCTTAAACATTATTTCTTTGTTTGTAGATGTTCCCCTAAATATAAAACCGTAGCGCAATAACAATGCTACTAGACCATGATAAGCTGACTCAACTGGCTCAAAACAAATTCATTTCAGAGAAACTCATTTAATTTCATTTCAGTGCATTAGAAACTTTTAGCTGCTAATGTTTCTGTGTGCTATTACATCCATTACTTTGATTTTATATTAACCTGTCCAGCACAGTTATTCACAACCCTTAAAGTGACACATGTGATACAACTTAGTGTTTATTTAATAAACAGAAGATAAGATAATACAGATTTCATACCTTCATTTGATATTTTCTGAAGAAGTTGCTTATTCCTCTTAATAATGTGACATTTTTTAGAAGTAACTGCTGGGAAATCCAGTTCGATGAAGTTGCCCACTGCCTGTGTTGTGTCCTTGAGGCGCCAGTACAATGTGTCAAAACCACAGCCCAAGTTTATTATCTGGCATTTGGTGCCACAACGCTGCAAATATTACACATTGTTAACTGTACGTCCTTACTAAATACATTCACTAAAAACAATACATTCTTTTTTTATGTTATTGCATGACAAGCAGGCAGGCGGCCCACCTGATGGCAAGTGGTCACTGATGATGACCTCGGACACAATGAGAAACAACGCTGCAATGTGTTATGTGCCACTACCAAGTGCATTATAATCACTTCCCTGGACAAGCTCCTCCACTAACACCTCTACTACTACTCACTGTGATGAAAACAAACAAAAAAGTTATGAGAGATATTACACTTATTGATGTCAAAGCTTCTGCTTGTTTGAATACTAGCTGCGGTATAATTTTATTATGATGATGCCTCTAACCTCTAAGAACTGATGAATAAATATTTCCATAGCCCTGACGCGCGCGTAGTAGCCGCGGTTAATCTCGGGCGCCTTGCGGTCAGAGTGCCGTGCAAAGTACGAGATGTAGTCATCCTTCCAGTAGCCGAGCTCAACGGCGCATCGCTTACATTCCGTAGCGTCTGTATTAGTCGCAATGATTGCCTCGTCCTCCGCCGTCCATGATTTTATGTTATCCATTTTGTAAATACTATTATTGGGAATGATGCCACAAAATTATAGTGTTTACGCAAAACATTACAGGCTGCCGAGAATAATTGCGGAATTCACTATAAATAATATATGCAGCCAGTGCGCCTAAAATAGAACAAATGTTTATCCTTCAGAACGATAAATAACTTGCTTGCTGCAGTCTGCTGCACAGAACAATACAATATGACATTGACATAATACTGTTTTCTTAGACCATGTTCACCATGTACAATTATTGTACCTACTATAGTACTTGCTCAGTTGCTCTCACAGAACATAATATATACCACAGACTACAATTCAGTGCTGCCAATAAAAATTTCTCGATTCCTCGCGTCAGCGTTATCAATTCCCCGGAATTCCCCGCCGTCGTACAAATATGACTGTGAAATATCATTATTTCTCATTATTTCTAAATAATCTTATTTGATAAAAGAGACAACAATAATATACATAAGTCGTTGCTCATTATGGCAACATTTTGTCGTGACGTAGAGACAGTTGTAACTTAAGTAAAGTGCCATTGTAGGCATTGGCATCGCAGCCATTTTATTTAGGAGGCATCTAAGGAGGCCACTCCTTCTCACGTTTTCTCTTGAGCGTTAATCAAAATAGAAAGTTGGCAACGTCGCAAATATCTGTCAAATATTTGCCTGTTTTGCAAATATTTGCAAAATAAAATGTTGTGTGCTGCTTAGCGTTTGTGGATTACGAGATAGCCTTCGATTCGATCGAGACATGGGCTGTACTGCAGTCTCTTCAACGGTACCAGATCGACTATCGGTACATCGAGGTGTTAAAGTGTCTATACAAAGACGCCACTATGTCAGTCCGACTCCACGACCAGACCTCGAAACCTATCCTTCTGAAGCGAGGTGTGTGACAAGGAGACGTTATCTCTCCGAAACTGTTCACCGCTGCACTGGAAGATGTATTCAAGGTTCCACCATACCATACCATATATATATACCATACCATACCATATATTACTTACCCTAACAGAGTGGCTACTCCGCCTGCTCCTTAGGATGGATTACTCTTATACAGAGTTTTTACTTACATTACTTGTGTAATACAAGCAATACACACACAAACACACACCACGCACAGACACACAACACACTTATACATACGATTTTACTCTTTGTATACAATATACAGTAGAATGACACAGTCCACTTGAGATAAGTTTTTGTTGATCATTGTAATGGGTAAGTAATATATGGTATAATTACAAAATGACTAATATTTACAAGATATAACAACTGAATCTATAATTTTATTTGTTAAAATCATCAGTTAATATAATAAACGATTGATATAATTTTAAAATAACAAATTTTTATAATCATAACATACATTTAATATAAAATCGTTTGATATACCACTCAAAAGACATAAAACATATTTAGTCTAATATGTAATTTATATCACAGTTACGAGTAGTACCGTGAGTAGATATACCTAACTGATTACCACCTGCCAAGATGGCCACTCGCTACGCTCGCTCGCCTTCACGCGTTAATGGTCACTGTTCTAACCTATCCTAACTCAAATGGTTCACCAACAATAGAGGGTATCTGGCACTCGGCGGCCGCTGCCGCGGCACGCTCCCTATGGTCGTTCGCCTTCGCGCGTTAATGGTCACTGTTCTAACCTAACCTAACCCAAATGGTTCACCAACAATAGAGGGTATCTGGCACTCGGCGGCCGCTGCCGCGCCACGCTCCCTGCGGTCGCTCGCCTTCGCGCGTTTATGGTCACTGTTCTAACCTAACCTAACCCAAATGGTTCACCAACAATAGAGGGGATCTGGCACTCGGCGGCCACTGCCGCGGCACGGTCCCTACGGTCGCTCGCCTTCGCGCGTTAATGGTCACTGTTCTAACCTAACCTAACCCAAATGGTTCACCAACAAGAGAGGGGATCTGGCACTTGGCGGCCGCTGCCGCGACACGCTCCCTACGGTCGCTCGCCTTCGCGCGTTAATGATCACTATTCTAATCTAACCTAACCCAAATGGTTCACCAACAAGAGAGGGGATATGGCACTCGGCGGCCGCTGCCACGGCACGCTCCCTACGGTCGCTCGCCTTCGCGCGTTAATGGTCACTGTTCTAACCTAACCCAAATGGTTCACCAACAAGAGATCTGGCGTTAATGGTCACTGTTCTAACCATTTTTTTTTTTTTTTTTTTTTTTTTTTTTTTCGGGTTGGAGATCCTCATGGATGTCCTCCGCCCTGGGGTGGGCGAAGGGGTCTGTCAGACTCTTACTGACTAAAACCACCCCGGTGTTCCCTCGCACACCTGCGTCGGGGGCCCGCAGTCTGCGGGCCTGGGTCTGCGGGATCTCGGGTCCTGTGTGATGGGGGGCGACGGATGTCCCCGAATCCGTCGCCCCTGGACCCATTTAGGGGGGCTGGAAGAGGGCGTTATCCGCCCTCCGCCGACGCCCGGTGCGCCTGCTGCGGGCCGGGTGAGTGGACGAGATCTCCCTCTCCCTTTCCGCAGCCTCCTTCTGCGAGATGACTGTCTCGCAGAAGGAAACCACCGCGTCCCACGACTCGGCACTCCCGACCATCGAACGAACGACGGCCGGTCACTGTTCTAACCTAACCTAACCAAAATGATTCACCAATAATAGAGGGTACCTATCTGATCATCTGACGCTTGGCGGCCGCTCACGCCTTAGCCTTCTAACTTCTAACCTAACATAACCGAGTTGGATTGCTTTCAATCGGGTTGTTAACCATAATGATGGTATCAATATATATTTTAAACGATAGACCTAATGATTTTCGATTAAATAAACGTTATATCCAATAACATTATACCAAATAACTTTATAAGATATGAGCCGCACCCCTCTGTTACTTTAGATTTTAGTACAAGTGAGCTTAGATTAATAATATTGAGGTGTTTGTTAATGTTTTTGTAAATGTGAATGTTTTGCAATCTCGTCAATTAATAAATGTTTTGTAGGTATTAGGTATTTAAAGCGTGCATTTTGACAGTGGGCAACGTCACAAATAGCTGTCACTTATTTCGCTGTTTGGCAATATTACTGTACGGAAATAAGAAATGTGGCTAATTAGCGAACTAAAATAATAAAAATAATGAATTGCAATTGTGACATTGAATTTTGGCATTTGGAATGAGTGTATGTCATTAGTTCGATCAACAGGTGTGCGACATGTCATAACCTCGACAAGTCGTTTGTTCGACAGGTCGCTTGTGCGACAGGTCGTTACTTCGACAAGCAATGTACGTTAAACAAATATGGCTTCTAGATAATACGGTGGTCGATACCGATGGCGCTACTACCTTTTACTCGACTGCCCTGGGTTATGTTTCCAAATACTTGCTTTACATCTAAAACTAAATATTCGGTGTTACGATATTAATTATTGCATTTCATAATCAATATTCTAATTTCCAATTTTGTTAATTCCCTATAGTATTTACAAATTAATCAAAACAGGTAAATATTTGACAGCTATTTACGACGTTCCCAACTTTTAAGATGGACGGTCTATTGGAATGGAATGGATATACGTGGAATGATTCGTTATTATTTAGTATCATCAATTCATCATGCTCCCAAAATCAAGGAATAAAAAAAATAGGGAATTTTAGGGATAATTTAATAAGATACTGGGAAAAAACAAAAAACGGAAGTGGAAACACTGGTTTATGGTCTGTCAGACGTCAGTGTCAGTCTGTGTGTGTTGTGTTTGGTTGAGTTGAGTGTTGAGTTAGTGACTTGGTTGGTGTTGAGTTGATTATTTGACACAGGGCAGGACTCTTGATAGTTTTCGCATTGGCACCTAGGTTCCTCTATTTAAAAGTAGGTGTATATTATAAGAAAGTACCTCATAGATAATTCACTTTAATTACCAGATATATATACTTTCCTCTATGACTTAAATAGAAGTACCTGTACCTGTGCTGTGCTCAGCCTGTGTGCTCAGCTTAGCAAAGAGCAGCTCAGTGCTCACAGAACAATATTACTTCTTGTGGCGACCCACTGACCAATTGTCTTTATATTGTGATTTATTGTTAAATAATAACCATGTCAACATTTGCTACATTACCTGTCATCTTGGTCAGCGCAATCAACGAGACCGCTGCTACAGCGTTTATTTCTGGTTTGTAAGCATTTACTTAGGCAAGTCATTCTGATATATTAATTTAAAGTTATTTACATTAAGTATATTATATTTTTTAAATTGCTTTATTTTAGAACTAATAGACAATGATGTGACGGATGATTATCTGAAAGATTCACAATCCGTAGACCGCGTTTGGAGACTGGTTAACAAATACTATACAGTGAACGTCAGAGTTCATGCGCTGTTGGACCACGAACGACTCGAGGTGGACCCGGACACTATAGAGGCGCACATCATTTACATCACTGAGAAAGAGGTAAGTTTAATGTTGCATGTTTTATGTAGAAATAGAAATAATATTTATTTGCATAAAACATGGTATATCAAGTTGTTATAAAAGACATTATAGAGCATACATGTTTTGCTTGTATCCTGCAAATATTTTAGCTTACATTACAAATGTATCCCGTCAGTAAATTCTTTTAAGCTGTAAAAATTATTAGAGTTTAACCATTTGTAAAGTATTTTTTAAACAGTACAATATCTAAAGTTTTTAAGTCACTTGGAATATGATTATATATGCAAACACACATGGCTAAACAGCTTTTATTGACTGAGTGAGCGTAGCGAGCGAAGCGTCTCTGCATCAACTGGCAAAATTTGCTTTTGTGTGTCAGACATAATTATTTTTTTTTTTTCCATATAAATAACTGCCATCAGTCAGTCCTTTCTGGACTATTATCAGTTTGGTTGCGTGAGTAAAGTTGGCGTTTCAGGTACAGGGGCCACTGCCACTGCTACCTCTTTAGATTACTTGACCTCTCTTAAGTCTATTGACAGTTTCGCTGCTGTCCAGTAATTTCACAGCCAGAAGATTTGGGTGGATGGCTAGACGATCAGCATAACGCTTTTTATGTCTATTAATTTCCTCAAGAATAGTAGGAGTGTTGAGATAATCATGGATTTCTTCATTCCGTGTGAACCATGGTGCATTGACAATATTCCTCAAGATGGCGTTTTGAGCTCTTTGGAGGCACATTATGTTACTTTTGCTGGCCACTCCCCAGAGTTGGATGCCGTATGACCATGTAGGTTTTAATAGTGAATTGTACAGCAGAAGTTTGTTGTCCAAGCATAAGACTGAGTTACGACCCATCAACCAATACAAGTTTTTATATTTAGTGTTTAGTTGTTCTCTTTTTTGTTTTATATGCGTCTTCCAGGTGAGCCTTTTGTCCAGGCAAAAACCGAGTTAACACAATCTGTGTGTGGTAGAGTTTTATCGCCCAGTGTTACTGCGGGACAGTCACCTCTTCTCAAAGTGAAGGTAATGTGATTTGATTTTTGAGCACTGGCGCAAATACGCCACTTTTGCAGCCAGGTATCCATTTTATCCAGTACTATTTGCAGTTTGTTACTGGCGATATCCGGATCTTTGGCGCTTGCCAGGTAAGCAACGTCATCTGCGTATGTTGCTACCGTTACATCTTCTGTAGTTGGAAGATCAAATGTGAAAATATTATATAAAACGGGTCCCAGAACCGATCCCTGTGGGACTCCAGCTTCGATATTATACAGACTAGATCTTTCGTCTCCTTGTTTCACTTGGAATTGTCTGCCATCTAAATACGAAGCTATGATGGGAAACACTGAGTGGGGAAGCGTTTGCTTTACTTTGCACAGTAAGCCCTTGTGCCAGACACGATCAAAGGCCTGTTGCACGTCTAGAAATGCCGCAGAGGTGTATTCCATCTTCTCGAAACCCTGGCGTATTGCATGGTAGACTCGGTGGACCTGTTCGGTAGTTGAATGTGACTTTCTTAATCCAAACTGGTGTACAGGGATCAGGTCACACTCATCCATGAATACTCTGAGTCGGGACAAGAAAATTCTTTCCCAGAGTTTCGACAACACTGGTGTGAGACTTATAGGTCGGTATGATGTGACATCGTGCGCTGGTTTACCAGGTTTAAGGAGCATAATTATTATGGAGATTTTCCATAGTTTGGGAACATAGCCCGTTCTGAATATTCCGTTAAACAGACTAGTCAGGAATGTAACTGCTTTTCTGGGGAGCTCCTTAAGAACCCTAGGCGTGATTAAATCAAACCCAGGTGCTTTCCTTGGATTCAATGATCTGATTTCCATCGCGATTTCTTTGGGTGATGTTGGTCTAATAGGCAAACACAATTGAAAGTCCTGATCCAGTATATCTTCAACTTCTTGTTGGTTTAGGGCTCATTGGGTTTGAAGACGCTTGCCAAATTTAAACCAAAGGCCTCGGCTTTTTCTTTGTCTGTTCTGGCCAAAGATGTGCGTGATCTGATGGGCGGATTGTGGTTTTGTGATCTGTCGAGATTTTTAACGGCCTTCCACAAGGAATATTCACCTTGATCCGAAGCAGACAATGTTAAAATTTGCTTTTGCAGTGAAATGTTTGCGGTATCCTTTAGCATGACTTTTAGTTCCTTCGAGGCACGATTAAATTTAGTCTTGTCTGACGGATGATGAGAAAGGTGCCAAGCTCTTCTGAGGTGACGTTTTTCTTCGATTTTATGTTTAATGTCAAGAGGTTGTGAAGGAAGTTTGCATGACATTTTTAGCTCAGGTGTATTGATCCAACAAGCCACTTGTATCATTTTGGTGATATGTTTGCATGCATTCTCGATGTCATCTGGTGACTTAAGTGCTATTTTTAGGTTTAAGTTTTCTTCAAGGTAACCTCTAAAACCTTCCCAGTCTGTTTTGAAGTTATGCATGTTCATGTTCGCCTCTGGTGATAATGTTGCTGCTAATGTTAAGTATCACAGGAGTGTGATCAGATGATCCATGATGTCCAGGCATGACTCAACAAACAAGTGTTGATTACTCATTCCGTTAGAAATAAAAAAGTCCAAGAGATCGGGAACTTTCTTTGGATCAGAAGGCCAGTAGGTGGGACTACCATCTGACCAGGATTTCAATTAATTTTTATCCACTGAGTTTTTCAGTGCTCGACCTCTGGTTACCGTGCATCGTGAGCCCCAAAATGTGTGCTTAGCGTTCCAATCTCCCCCAGCAATAAACCGATGACCAAGAGTCTGGAAATAAGTTGTGAACATTTCTTCGCTTATTTTGTGCTTTGGGGGACAGTAGATTGCTGACACGATGATTGGACCAGCTCGTTTCTCTAACCTGACTGTGGTGGCCTGCAGATAAGCCATTGAGTGTGCTTCCAAAATGGAGTGCTTTATATTAGATTTTATGACGAGGGCTGTTCCTGCGTGAGCACCACCGTCGGGATGAGGTGTAGCATAGATGTTATAGCCCCTTATGCGAAACGAGCTTCTTGTTGGTGCATGAGATTCAGATATAAGCATTATATCTAGTTTATTTTTGTAAAGTATCGCTCCAAGTTCCAGTGTGTTGGGTGACAATCAAATCAAATCATCAAATCAAATCAAATCATTTATTCTTTGCAAACATGGGTAATTTTTACATTGATGTTTTATTATGAAAGTCCTCCACGTTCTACCGTCACATGGGCATGCAAATCACGTTTATTTTTCACAAATTAAAGACATTATAGTTTTATCAATTAGGAAATTACAACAATACATTATTATACATTAATGTCAAATCGTTCGAATTACAGTAAATGTCAAATTAAAATAAAAATGTCAACAAGGTTTCAGTAATAAAAAATAAAATAGTAAAATGTCAAATTGATTATTAGCATAATTAGCATGTCAATCAGTCAGTGATTCATCATTACGGAAGTCGTCAATTGTGTAGTAACTTTTATGAATTAATATTTCGCTTAGTGCCCTTTTGAATTTTAAAACAGTCATATTTTTAATAGCATTAGGTACTCTATTATAAATGCGGGGGGCAATACCAAAAAAACTTTTTTGCATTAGTGCGGTTTTACATTTTACTTGACACAATTGATTTACGTATCGAGTCCGTATTGGATTCTTTCTGACTGCCGACAATTTTTGAAAGAGATGTGGATTGTTTTTCGTGGACAATCCGTTTATGTTCCAAGTTGCGATGCGCAAGGATGTCATTTTGAGTTCATTTTGGATATTACGGTTGTCAATAGGTTTATCAATGCACATGCTATGTGCGTTCAAATCCGTGATAGGGCCAAGTTGGTTTTTAGGGTTCCGTACCCGAAGGGTGACAAACGGAACCCTATTCATAAGCCTCCGCTGTCCGTCTGTCTGTCAGCGAGCTCTATCTCATGAACCGTAATAGGTAGGCAGTTGAAAATTTCACAGATTGAGCATTTCTATTGCCGCAAGAGCAACAAATAATAAAATTAAAAATTAAAGGGGGGTCGCCATACAATAAAATTAAATTTTGAAAAAAAATTAATCTGACCCTGGCATGTGGGGTATCATTTTCTAGAGCTCATCGAGTAGAGAATAAATATAATTTTTATTTGTTTTTATCTTCAAAAATGATGAATTAGGGGGCCGTAGAAGTTGTCTGTTTTAGACCATTTTTCTACGAGCTCTATCTCAACAACTAAACAAATTAGGAATTTGAAACTTGTGTGTATCATGTAACATATACTGTTTATAATCAACAAATACTAAAAACGCCGATTCAAAACGTATTTTATATAATATTGGCGATTTTCAGCAGCTTAAAAAAATAATTTTGTATTTCATGCTAATATTATGCGATATAAATTCCACAGATAACTATTTAATAGTCGGAGTAATGACATGGAATTAGTAAGTACCTACTATCATGGCAGCATATACTATTTCGATCATTTAAATTTCGATCATCCAAAAAGGTCTACAAAATAAACTTTCTTCACAAGATTTTAAAACCGGCCAGTATTTTTTTGAGTTTAAGAACTTTATCGACTTTTTTCAAAGTATCCCTAGACGGTGTTGATGTGTGTATCTCATGTTAAAACTACACTCCAATAGACAATATATTCAGTAACATTGAAATGAATGCTGGCACATACAGTGTACTATTCAGTTACCTTAAACCGTTGTGGATTTCATATTGAGAAAAATTATTGGTGTAAAAATATTCGGCCACGGCGGCCAATCTCAACGGAGACTGGCCTTCGGCGCGGGAGATATTATAGTGCACAAGTGTGTGCGCAGACACGAGTGCACTCTCTTTTCCCTCACTCTCATAGTCCGATGGGATGTGTAAAAATAATAAGTACGAAATAATAGATTTCTGTATGACTATCAAAAATAACGTAAATAAATACCTGTATTGACCCGTGCGTTTGCACTGGCGAAACATCACGACAAAACATGTTGAAATCTCTAGTTCCTGTCAAACATTGTATGAAACATTGACAGAAAATAGAGATTCCAACATGTTTTGTTGTGAATGTTTCGCCAGTGCAAACGCACAGTTATAATTAAAATTTGGCGTACTACTTACATTCTATTTTGTACAATATAGTCTGATTTAGCAAGAGAAATCCTTTAATTTAATCAACAAATACTAAAAACGCCGATTCAAAACGTATTTTATATAATATTGGCGATTTTCAGCAGCTTAAAAAAATAATTTTGTATTTCATGCTAATATTATGCGATATAAATTCCACAGATAACTATTTAATAGTCGGAGTAATGACATGGAATTAGTAAGTACCTACTATCATGGCAGCATATACTATTTCGATCATTTAAATTTCGATCATCCAAAAAGGTCTACAAAATAAACTTTCTTCACAAGATTTTAAAACCGGCCAGTATTTTTTTGAGTTTAAGAACTTTATCGACTTTTTTCAAAGTATCCCTAGACGGTGTTGATGTGTGTATCTCATGTTAAAACTACACTCCAATAGACAATATATTCAGTAACATTGAAATGAATGCTGGCACATACAGTGTACTATTCAGTTACCTTAAACCGTTGTGGATTTCATATTGAGAAAAATTATTGGTGTAAAAATATTCGGCCACGGCGGCCAATCTCAACGGAGACTGGCCTTCGGCGCGGGAGATATTATAGTGCACAAGTGTGTGCGCAGACACGAGTGCACTCTCTTTTCCCTCACTCTCATAGTCCGATGGGATGTGTAAAAATAATAAGTACGAAATAATAGATTTCTGTATGACTATCAAAAATAACGTAAATAAATACCTGTATTGACCCGTGCGTTTGCACTGGCGAAACATCACGACAAAACATGTTGAAATCTCTAGTTCCTGTCAAACATTGTATGAAACATTGACAGAAAATAGAGATTCCAACATGTTTTGTTGTGAATGTTTCGCCAGTGCAAACGCACAGTTATAATTAAAATTTGGCGTACTACTTACATTCTATTTTGTACAATATAGTCTGATTTAGCAAGAGAAATCCTTTAATTTATAAGTAACTAGCTTTACCCGGCCCGGCTTCGCACGGTTAGCACTAAGTACTTCGGCGCACCTACCTTTCCTTATTACCTAATTACCTACCCTACCCTACTTACTAGGGTAGGTAGGTACCTAACCTACCCTACCTACCCTACATATCTACCTGCTTACCTACCATATATAACTATTTATACCTACTATACTATGTTAGTAGCAAGTAAATAACTTTGACTTTAGTTAATGCATGTTACTGGATAAAGTTAACTTAATATTTTTCTCTTAAAATAAATGAAATATACTCCTACACCTATATTTTAACACAACAACAGTTTTTCATTAAAATTAGATAATTTCTTTACAAATCTTTGTTTTTTTTATAGCGCCTCTGTTGTTACCTTTACGAAAGTATTACAAAAATTCATAGTGTTAAATCTTGTACGACATGGTATGGAACCCTTCGTGTGCGAGTCCGACTCGCACTTGACAGATTTTATTGTATTTTGCAAACACATTTTATTATAATTAATGTATTGTTTTTGTGAATAGGTTTATCATTTACGATAAGGTATTCAACGTTTAAATAGACCGGTGGTTTCAAGACCGCTTGACGTGTATAAGATAGGAGGTTCGAATCCTGGGCAGCACTGTGCTTTTTGTCATGCATTTTTTTATTTTTATATAAAGTATTTTTTCTAATTTGTTTTGGTAATATTCATAAATAATTTAAAAATCAAGAAAGATAAAATACTTTAAGAATCATTCAATAATACATATTTATTATTGCTATTATTTAACAAAAATTTTTACTACAAAGATTTATATTTTACAATTTGATTTGATAATTTACAGATATAATAAACATAATTTGCCATCTGACACAAACGGGTCCCTAGATAGATAAGAGACATCCTATTACCGTATACATCAAACGTTGTAGTTATAACTGGAGGGTATGGATTAATTTTATAAATTAGTGGATACCCTCAAATTGTAACATCTATCGATTAGACAGAGAACTAAAGTTAAAGTGACTCGGACGATAGTAGATAACAATTTCATAGAAATTCACATAGGCTCGCTGGCTAGTTCGTCAAACAGCGGGCGTATGAGTGTGCGACGATGGTTCGAGTCCTAGTCGAAACAATGAACAATTTTTGAAGTAGTTTTTAGATTATTCGTAACGAATTCAATATTGTTGAATTCAATGTTACACTGCTACAGTGTAACATTTTAAAACTTGAGGGGTTAGCACATACTGACGCTGTGTGCGATGTTTGTCGAATAATATTCGAGTTGGTAGTTACTTAGCAACAGGAAAAAAAAACAAAGTCATCACAGGTAAACAGGCTCGCCAAATAATAAAGCACTATAAAAAAATTAAAGAGGTTTATTTCTTACAGTTTATTATTCTTTCAGTCAGTTAATTAACTATCGTATTACATTATAATATTATGTATAACTTCTTATTGAGGCCATAGCTTAAGAATTCGTTTCCAAAATCGGAAAGAGGATTGAAGCTTATGTAACCTCAATAAAAACAAACAGGAGACCAGATTGTTTTATCCAAAGGTTAAACGGATTAAATGGATTAATTTTATTAGGTAGGCTAAACTACAAAATTGCACAAAAACATATCAAATGGTTTGTATCATAAAAAAATAAAAATTATGTTGTGCTTGAATTTGAACTTGAAGTGTTCATAACTTTTTAAGTTATTAAAAATACGTAAGTAAAAGGTTATACACACATAACCTGGTCTCCAGTTAATATAAATAATAAGTACTAGGTAAAATAATATTAATTAAGTTTAATTACTTAGGAAGTCTGGAAAAGTATGGGGGAGACCTTTGCCCAGCAGTGGGATAAAACAGAACAGCAAAAAAAAAAAAAAATGATTTTCCGTGAGCAAGGGTTTCACAGCATGCCTCCGATAATGCAGCCCTTCACTATGAAGAGCACGACGCCCAGTGTCAACACTTGCGTCAAATAAACCAGCATAGTGGCATAGTGGTTCGTCGGCAGAAATCCATTTTCTTCATACTGCCTTATCATGGTTTGACGCTGCAATGTGTTTATAAGTCGTGGTCTACCAGTTCTTTGATGGTGTTGCAAAGAACCTTCATCTTCAAATCGTCGTACACAAAGAATAACTGTTTTTCTCTGCAACAATAAAACAAAAATATATAATACCCAATAATGATTATTAAACTAAACGTAACTAAAAAACAATGGAGTTTTTTATGTATAAAAGTTTAAAAATAAAACTACTTACGTTTACGCCGGTCTCTCTGGCTATTTTTACCTTGATTATGCAAAGCAATAATTTGTGCTCTAGTAACAAATCAATATTACAAAGCGTACTCATTTTGGTAAAAATATGTAATTCACCTGATTAAAAATAAGAACTGAACAAAAGGCACTCGAACGAGGTAATCGAAATGAACTTAGCATACGATCAATTTGAGCTTAGTCATAACTCTTCGATCTAAGTATTATTTACACTAGGTACCTACCAATACCAATTATTTATAAAACCATATTCAACCTACCCTCTCAAGTTTGAAAACCAAAACTAAGAAAATCAGATACTTATGGTTGATATTCAATTTTAACATAGTTAATAGTTAGGAACAATTTACTGTAAAAGAAACTATAAATTATTAAGTATGTATATAGAGATAAAAAGGAAGTTCTACAAAAATATTTTATAATAAAGCAAAGGCACGCCATCTAGTAACAGTATAAGTAAATTTGGTAGGTTGATAACTAGAATTACGCTAGATGGCGTAATTTTTTGCTTCACACGATTTTATTTCTGTATCGCTCATGGACTTTTGCTTCCGACTGTACCTATTTGTTGAAGGAGTGAATCTATCTTCTCAGATTGTTTTGTTAAAATAGCCTCGATTGAAGATTGTTGAGAAAGTAGAGGATCTGAATCATCTGCTTGATCGGTATTACGACGATTGGAGGTAACATGAGAGTAGGATCTATTATCACATTTAATTGTTGATACGGGCTGTTTTGGTCTATTGTTGTATTCAACTGGGGATGTTGTACTTTTGTGCTCGCTATTTCCTGAGTGATTGGGAACTGGTCTGGTAGTTTTTCTAGCCAGGATCTCTTTATAGACCTGGCACCCTTTGTAGTTTGCGGGATGGTCGCATGAACATAAAGCACACTTAGCCCCTGGTGTTGCGGTCTTTCTTTGGGCACTCTGCTGTTTTATGTCCTTCACCACATTTGACACACCTAAATGGCCGCATACAATTATTTTTTGAATGACCATATTGCTGACATCTCTGGCATTGCACTATTGTTCTTGATTTACGTGGATCCTCAATTTTAACACGTTGGTGAAAGATGTATTGCAAATCTTTAATTGATTTGTTACATGGAATAGGCTCTAGATTTATGAAAAATGTAGAAGTAGGTTTCTTGTCAGGACCATATCTGCAATTGATGTTTAGCTAAATAAAACATAGCATGCAAAATTTTAGGGTATTTTCAAATGTTACAAAGTACCTACAAAAAAGGGGGCTACTGGATATCTCCGCCTTATGAGATCCGATTTCAATGATTCTTTTTTCATTTGAAAGACAATAACTTTAAGATGGTCTCAAAAATATTTAATGAAGAATTCTGATGAGGATTTTCGGCATGATGAGCAGAACACCTCCTCAAATGCAATAAATTTATCGCTATTTATTTAAACCTACACTCAGCGGCAGAAAATGTGACCCAAACATAAACAACCCGATATCAGACGAATTATACTAAAGCGTATTACATCTTGAGGTGGCAGTTTGTTACAATGTTTGTTAATGATATAATTTAAGAGGGTTAGAATAACAAAAAAATTAGTTTCTTAAAAGTTTTTAAACACTGCTTCAATTCGTTAATGGAACGCGTAGAAGACGGTAAGTTAAAATTTGATATTAAATCAATTCTAATATCACTCAATTCTGCATCCAGAATAAAAAAATAATGCCTCTAACTTCACTCTAACTCTAACTCAAGCTGTAGTGCTTCGGAATCAAGGGCGAACGCAGCGAGAAATCGCTACAACTTTAAATGTACCGCGTGCAATTCTCAGGTACGCATTAAACAAGTACGATCAGACTGGTCTGTACACGAGGAGACCAGAAAATCGTGGAATTAGGTGCACTTCAGCACAAGATGACTGATTTATTGCTCTCGGAATTTTAAGAAATCGGTTCCTCGCTGCAGTCGAGATACGGCAGCGCCCACAAGCGGCCAAAGGGGTAAACGTAAGTGAGCGGACGATTAGAAGGAGAATAGACGAATGGGACCCGCATGCTCAAAGGCCAGCTCGAGGTCTAGAACTCCTCCCTCCAGCACCACCGTGAAGCTCGACTTCGGTTTGCTCGCGAACACGCAAATTGGACCCACGACCAGTGAGGTAAACTTCTATGGACTATTCTATGGACAGATGAATGCAGAGTGGTCTTACGAGCTCCAGACGGCCGCAAACGGGTATAGAGAAGGCGCGGTGCCGATCAGCACCAGGCAAACCGTCAGTTTTCACGATGGGTCTGTTATGAATTGGGGAGGATGAAGTTCGGACGCTCGCACAGGGTTGGCCGTAGTTGAAGGTCTTCTTACAGTGTGTGGTACTGTTGATGAGATCATCCAAGAACATCTTTTCCATAGATACATGTCATTCGTTGGTAGTAAGGAATTTCTTTTAATGCAATATAATGCCCGCCGCACACAGCACATTGCGTGGATAAATTGACTCAGAGGCTAGAATTGCCAAATTGAAGTGGCCAGCAAGAAGCTGAGACATGAATCCCATATGTATGGGACATGCTTAAAAATCGAATTCGGTCTAGTCTCAACCCTCTTCAGACCCTCCATGATTTGTAAGCCACTCTGGTGGTTGCCTGGCAAAAACATCATCAGACTGTGATCAGAGCCAAAGGTGGAAACACACGTTATGATTTTGTAAAATGTTTTTATTTCGTGTTTTTTTTTGTAACAAAACCTTATTTTAATGTTTGTGTTAAGTAATTACCATTTTTGTATTTTAATTAAGTTTTAATAAAGTTTTCATTTTTTTTTCCGATTTAGTGATTTAAATTTAGGTATCAGACCATCCTCTAAGTTTAGTAAAAAAAAAACATGCCCTTCGAGTTTCATTTGGACGATAAACCACATAATACGTTTGGGCCACATTTTGTGCCGCTGCACATATGGGTATTTGAACCTAACAGCTGGCCAAAAATCATTTTCGCGTAATCTTCGGTAATTATTGAAAAACAATTTAGTCGCTTAAATAGCTAAAGGTATCGCGCATCATGTGACAGCCATTGTATTTGACTCGACTCCCGCGCCGCCCGCTGGCATCAGTCGGACGGAAGTTACCGTTCGCATGAAGTGTGCGCGTAATTGTTCGATATTCACCCTTTGTGATCTCACAATACTTGTTATTATTTTGTGTTTGAAACTTCTCATAAAATATATTTATGATGGATCCGTCAAAACCAGTTAAGTAGTTACATTTTTAACCATTTCTTGTTAAATATACTTTGAGTTTTAGTATTTATTGTAAAGAACAAAAGGTTATAGAAAATATGTAAATTTACGCGTTTTGAATTTAATCTTTAAGAGATTTACTTAACTTCTAAGCTTTGCTATGCAATGAATTATACATATAATTAAGAAGACAGATCTAGTAATACGCTTAATGCAAAAGTTGCCGTGGAATACCGTGGATGTATTTTTCACATATTTTTTTAGTAGATACGGTATGTTGAGAAAAAAATGCCAATGAAATTTATTTTTCTTTATTTTTTAGAAACTTTAAACTTATTATTACCTGCCGAAACGTCAAGTATTGATTCTGATTCAGAAACTGACACAGACTTAAATAGTGATAACGAGGTTTAAACGATTTTATAATAGGTTTTAACACTTAAGCTCCCAGAAACATGTAAAGTTATAATGGTCAAGCTCCGCGGTTTGACATTGACGCGCGCAAAACGTCACTTTCGACATTTTTCAGAATTTTTCGGTGTTATCTGTAATTTTTTGGTAATTTTACTTCTAATAATCAGCCGTCAGACGATTATAGTCATTATTTAGCAGTAACAATAGTGACTCAAGCCGCATGAGTCACCCGTTACCAATTGGTAACAGTGGGGCTTTAAGGTAATTGCCGGTCACCGTTACCAATTGTTAACGGTGGGGCTTTATCGGTTTTTGGTTTTATATATGACATGTGACGAAATAAATGATAATAGATACATTTGTAATGATTGACGACACCTTTATGCCCAACTAGAGACAAAAAATATTTTTGGCCAGCTTTTAGGTTCAAATACCCGTCTGTGCGCTGAGTGTATTTGTTAATTTATACCCCCCCTCTGGTGATTTTACTAATTTTGAATCGGTAATGGAGGATTCACTTAATAGGTTAAAATCAAGTAATAAGAGTATAATTTTATGTGGAGATTTTAATATTAATGTTTTAGATGTTACTCCATTAAGTATTAGACTTCTTAATCTGTTTAGGTCTTATAATTTAATCAACTTGTTTTTTGAACCTACTAGGATCACGGTATCTTCGTCAACTTGTCTTGATAATATATTTAGTGATTGTGATGCCAAAAAGAAATGTGTGTTAGTGACTTAACTTCTGACCACTGTGGTTTATTAGCTAGCTTCCCCATGCCATTACATAAAAAGCCGCGTAAAATAGAATGCAGGCCCTATACAGCTAGTCGTTGCAATAAGTTTAAAAATAATATAGCTCATAGAATTACACCATCTATATTAGAACACGAGAGTCAAGAGCAAGAGTACCAATCTACTTTCAAGACCAAAACTATTGCAATTAAAGGTACCACCGTTGGCTTTAACCAATGGGCCACTCCAGGTATTTAAAATATTCAGGTTTGATACTCCTTTCCTAGAGTTTTTCAAAAATTATTCAAAATTATTTAAAAAGGTTAGTGTTTATGCTAAATCTAAATTTTTAAGCAATAAAATTAAAAATTCCAATAATACAGTAAAAACCACTTGGAAAATTATTAACGATGAAACGGGTAAGTCGGTTAAACAAGATAAAGAACTTGAGATTATGGTCGACAGTAAATTAGTTACTATAAAGCAGCTGACGTAGCTGAGGCGTTTAATGAGTTTTTTGCCAACATACCTATAACTACGACTCGCTCCTTAAATTCGTCCCCGTCTAAAGCTGAAAATCTTTTGCTTCGTAGTGTGTCTAAAAGTAGTCGTTTATTTAGCTTCGAACATGTAACGCCTCGGGATGTAGTTAATATTTTTAACACACTCAAATCCAAAAATACTGGTGATTACTGGGGTATCTCCATTAAACTTTTAAGTAATATAATAGACATCGTAGCCCCCTATCTAGCTGTTATTTTTAATAAATGTGTTGACTCAGGAACTTTTCCTGACCTCATGAAGAGTAGTAAAGTCATACCATTATTTAAATCAGGTAATAAAAATGACGCTGGCAATTTCAGGCCTATTTCTATCTTGCCTGCATTTAGTAAAATATTTGAAAAGTTAATACTCAAGCAGTTGCTTAGACATTTTAATTTAAATAGCCTCCTTCATAATGAACAATATGGCTTTACAAAAGGTCGTTCGACTACAGATGCGGGTGTTGCTCTGCTGAAACACATATTTAACGCATGGGAGAACTCGCAAAATGCTATTGGGGTTTTCTGTGATCTCTCCAAAGCTTTTGATTGCGTGCACCATGACACGCTTTTGCGTAAACTGCGTCATTATGGTGTGCAAAACAAAGCTCTCGATGTTCTAAATTCTTATTTACATAATAGGTCCCAATGTGTAGATGTTAATGGTGTAAAATCTTCCGGGTTACCAGTTCAGTTAGGTGTACCTCAAGGCTCAATACTGGGTCCATTCTTGTTCTTAGTGTATATCAATGACTTACCATTCTTTTTAAAGGGTATCTGTGAAGTTGTACTGTTTGCAGATAATACCTCTCTTATTTTTAAAGTAGACAGGAATAGACATGATTTTGACGATGTAAACAGTGCACTCTCAATGGTTACGGATTGGTTTACAACAAATAACTTAGTTCTCAATTCCAAGAAAACGAAATGTATTAAATTCGCTTTACCGAATGTTAGAAATCTAGGACCCAACATCGTCTTAGATAAAGAGGTGCTTGAAACTGTGGGCTCGGCAGTTTTCCTGGGCATAACAGTAGATGCTAAACTTTAGTGGGGCCCACATATTTCAAGTCTAGCGGGAAGGCTTAGCTCGGCCGCCTACGCTGTCAGGAAAGTAAGACAATACACTGACGTTGATACTGCTAGATTAGTTTATTTTAGTTATTTCCATAGCGTTATGTCCTATGGCATTCTGCTGTGGGGCAAAGCCGCTGACATTCAAAATATATTTGTTCTTCAAAAACGAGCTGTTCGAGCAATTTACCAGCTAGGTGCCAGAGTTTCTCTAAGAGATTTTTTCAAGGATATTGGTATTCTCACAGTGGCATCACAATTCATCTTTGCCAATATCTTATATATTAGGCAAAATATACACTTATACACTAAAAACAGTGATATTTACAATATTAACACCAGAAATAAGGACAAGTTACGAGCTCCTTTTCACCGGCTTCATAAGGTTCATAACTCATTTGTTGGGCTTGGTATAACCTTTTATAACAAGCTACCCACTTCTCTGCTAGACTTGCCTTTTAATGCGTTTAAAGCTAAAGTAAAATCCAACCTTTGTTCAAAGGCATACTATTCTATCAACGACTACTTAAACGATAAAAATAGTTGGTCGCTGTGATTAACTCAAGACAATGTTTATGTTATTTCTCCAGAATTAGCTTACCTACTGACAGGTTATATGAGTTATACCTATAATTGTTTATTTTATTTGACTGTATAAGTCAAATTATTTTAATTTAATTTTCATTTATAATTGACATAATCGACTCATTACAATGTTTTTGTTTAATGAGTTGTATTGCAATCTGTGGTTAGCTAGCGACCTCGACAGTAGATCATTATATTATTCTTGCCTAACTGTTGATTTATTTTTACTTCGATGGTCCTAGTTTATCATAATTATGTGACTTCGAGTTACAGCTTTATTAGCTTTATGTAAGCGGGCACGCCCTTTATGCCTGGAGGCTTTATAATTCGGGTATTAAGTTCTGTTTACGTTTTTAGTTTTTATTTTTGCTTGAGTTTTGATTTCGATATTTTTTTGTTGGTACATTGGCGCGTGCTAGCTGTCATTATGGCAAATATATTTTATTGGATGTTTTGTGTTGAGTAATGTAAATTATTTGCATACTATTGTATAGAATCAAGTTTTTTTTTTCTAACTGAACAGACAGCTGTGCTGCTGGGGAGTTTGTTGCGCCACTTCTTCTCTCCAGCAAAAGCACTAGGAAGTGGTGAAGGGCGGGCGTTTTTGGGGGACTATCTTATGTAATTTTGACGTTCGAAAAGTGCTGATTCTCAGCCTAGTTTGAATAAATGACTTTTGAATTTGAATTTTGAATTTGAATTTATACCATTCCCCCTCTAAAAAGCTTATTTTATTCACTGAAAACTGAATAAAATAGTAATTCAAATTCAAATTCAAAATATTTTATTTCACATAAACCAACAAGGGCACTTATGAAACGTCAGAAGCTAGGTGCACGGTTCCAAATGGTCGTTTGCTATGGAGAAGAGCCGGCAAGAAACTCCACGGTTACTCTTTTAAAAATAAATTGGTTTTTACAAAGGATTTTTTTAAATTACAGTGATAATAGGTATGAGAGGACAGTGTAGGCCTATCAAAAAGTACCAGATACTTAGCAAAATAGAAAATGGACCACAGATATACAGTCTGTTAAGCCTACAAGGTTCTCACATTAACAAAATCTAGAGGAAAAGAATCTACCCATATAAAAGATAAATAAAATAATAAAAATCTATTTAAACCAAATGCATGATTGTAGCTACAGCTGTAACAAAATACAATTTAAAAAAGATTAATCTATATATTGAAGGTATATAATGTCAAATAATAAAAGGATTCTGTCAAGGAAGTATGCAAGATAAAATAAAATAATCATCGTAATTTGGGAGCAGTTAATAGACATTTATATAGTTTACCCGTTAATGATGTACCAGGGAAGCCACATGTGCAGAGGGAATTTGCCAAACTTTCCTGTCTTCAACGTAGTCTTTAATCTTATAGTATGCTTTTTTGATAAGGACACGTTTGATGTAGGTTTTAAACTTTCCATCGCTAAGTTCTGTAACCGACTTTGGCAACTTGTTATAAAAGCGGATACTGTTTATAAGAAATGATTTACTTGTTTTAGCTAATCTAAATTTGGGTATCACAATTTCATGTTTACTACGTGTATTTATATTATGGAAATCGCTTCTTATTTTGAAAAGTCCTAAATTTTTGCGAACATACCAAATACTTTCTAAGATATAAAGAGAAGGCAGGGTTAGTATATCAATTTCTTTAAATTTATTTCTAAGGGACTCACGAGGGCCCATTTTATAGATTACGCGAATTGCTCTCTTTTGTAAAATGAAAATTGAATCTACGTCAGCTGCTGATCCCCACAGCAGAACGCCATAAGACATAATACTGTGGAAATAAGCAAAGTATACTAACCTAGCTGTGACTACATCAGTCAACTGCCTTATTTTTCTTACTGCATATGCAGCTGAACTTAGTCTACCCGATAGAGCTCTAATGTGGGCGCCCCATTGCAATCTCGAATCTAAAGTAATTCCCAGAAATACAGTTTCCGTAAGAACATCTAGTTTCTTGCCATCAAGTTTTAAATTTAGACCTACTTGAGGTACATTTGGTAGTGAGAACTTAAGACATTTAGTTTTGTTCGCATTAAGTAAAATATTATTAGCTGCGAACCATTTCGAAAGAGCTGCCAGACTGTCGGTAACATGTAAAACATCCGTATCTTTTCTATCTATTTTAAATAAAAGAGAGGTGTCATAAGCGAATACAATTATATCTGATAAGTTAGCCATCATGTAAGGAAGGTCATTAATATAAACTAGAAATAGGAAAGGGCCAAGAATAGATCCTTGAGGCACGCCCATCTTAACTATAGAACCCGAAGACGTCGCCCCGTTAACGTTTACTTTTTGCTGCCTGTTTGATAGATAGGAAAGAACAAGATCAGCAGCTTGTCCACGAATTCCGTAGTGGTGTAATTTACAGATCAGTGTTTTGTGGTCAACGCAGTCAAATGCTTTTGAGAGGTCACAGAAAATGCCAATTGCATCCTGGGACTTCTCCCAGGATTCCAAAATGTGACTGATAAGTTTTACTCCTGCATCAGTCGTCGACCTACCTTTCGTGAAACCAAACTGGTGACTATGTAAAATCCCATTTGAAGTAAAATGTGACAACATCTGGTCTAGCATGATTTTTTCATATATTTTACTCAATGCTGGTAGCACAGATATAGGTCTATAATTAGAGGGATCAGTCTTACTACCCGATTTGAAAATTGGTACTACTTTACTATGTTTCATTAAATCAGGAAACGTACCCGTATCTAAACATTGATTGAATATGCCTGTTAGGACAGGGGCAATTGTGTCAATTATATCTCCAAGAACCTTAACGGAAATCCCCCATAAGTCTTCAGTGTTTTTTATGTTAAGACTTTTGAATGCTTTTTTAATTGTGGCAATACAAATGGGCTTGAATTCAAAACTTGGAATGTCCTTACTGAAGTTATCTTTTAGAAGAGATTCAGCTAATATAGATGATGAGGGGAGAGATTTCGTAACCTCTATTGGGATGTTGGTAAAGAAATTTTCTAGTGACTCAGCAACCTTTAACTTATCTGAAATGGTTTCATTATTAATTTTTAAAGACAATTCATTCTGATCGCGCTGTTTTGTGTTTCCACTTTCTTTGTTAATTACCTGCCACACAGGTTTATTTTATCGTTAGAAATACTAATTTTATTACTTATTAATTTCGATTTAGCTTGGGCGCAGACTCGTTTGAATATCTTAGAGTAGTTCCTGACATAATTATGAAGGGCTTAATCAGAGGTCAATGATTTCTCGTTGTACAAATTATATAAAATATCTCTGCTTTTTCTAATGCCAGCAGTAGCCCATTCATTAAATTTAGGTTTAGAATTGGTTGTTACTTTTTTACAGGACACGCTTTATTTAATTCATGGCATATTGTAGAAAATGATGTACCGTAGTTAATATTGGGGTCTTGTGAATCAAAACTAGCAGTTGAAAGATTGCTAAGAACATTATTATCAAATATTTTCATTTTATTTTTAGTGAGAGGTCTCAATTCAATGGTTTTATTTAGGTGTAACTTTTTATCTAAGTAAAATGATACAAGTTGACCAGTATGGTCAGACCTAACGCCACTAATTAAGGATGAGTCTTGTACTTTACAATTAGTAAATACGAGTATATTGTCAATGCATGAAGCTGAGGTTGCTGTTATTCTAGTCGCTTCATTAAATATACATTTTAAATTGAATGATTTAAACAATGATATAAGCTTAAATTTATCGGGTGAGTAGTAGGGCATGCAATACCGGTTTACCGGTTTACCGTTTTACCGGTAAACCGCCTATTTTGACGGTTAGTAATTTACCGGTAAAAATAAATGAAACCGGTAATTTACCGGTGTTTAATTCAGTCCATAAATATTTTTATGGACAAAATGTTCATGTAAATGATTGACAGTTTTCACGTTTACGTTGACGTTTGTGACGTATGACAAGATTTATTTATTTTGTCTTTGTTTTTTGCTTGTTTTCAATGGTGTTGGGTGTTTTATTTGTTACAATATAAGAAGCAACAACATATTTTGAATCTGAATCTATATCTTAATTACTTGAGTTTTATTATTAAAAAAAGATTTATTATTATAGATCTATTGATAATTAGTACTAATTGTTTTCAATATAAAAATATTTTATAATAATTGTTTGCTTGTCTCTATGGCATGAATCGCAACTGTACCGTTTAAAATAAATAATTACGTTAACATCCAAGTTTATTTATTTATTTTCTCATTTTAGGCTTTTGAAATAATTTATTTACTTTATTAACAAAAAACATTTAAAAAAATACATCCATTAACGATTTACCGGTTTACCGGTAAAAAAAATATTGTTACCGGTTTTTTTACCGGTAAAAAATATCGACGGTTTTTGCAAGCCCTAGTGAGTAGATTATGCAACAAGTGAAAAAAAAGGGAGCAGCGAAGGATTCTAGAGTAGAGTCACGAGCGTAGCGAGGGATTCTAGATTAGAATCCTGAGCGGAGCGAGGAATACAAGGTCTGAGACAATTTTTTTTTTCACAAGTTGTCTCTACTTTTTACCATTGACTGCGAGAAAATAAATAGTAGTATGTTAGTATATCAATTTAACTGTCGTAGTTGTAATATTTATAAGACTGCTTCGTTGCGCGTTGGTCTAGTGGTCGCAAGCGCTACTGCTGAGCATGAGGTCCTGGATTCGATTCCCAGGGCTGGCAAAGTATTATTGAGTTTTTCCAACAGGAATTTCTTAGTTGCAGCCCGGAGTCTGGAATTGTGCCCGGTTGATGGCAATACGCTCGCCCCCTATTATATGGGACTTAAAAATATAACGCAAGCATTACTACTGAGCATAAGGTCCTGGATTCGATTCCCCGGTCGGAAACATAACTGGTGAAATGTGGATGTGCACCTCTTCCCAACTCTTCGGGGAAACAAGGCGTGATCTTATGTTATTTATATTTATCACATTTTTGGCGGCAACTAGTTATCTACTAGACTGATAAAACGTAATGATAAATCGGATCATATTTTCTATACTAATAATAAAGCTGAAGAGTTTTTTTGTAACAACCAGAACTACCAGTCCGACTTGAAAAAATCTTTTTGCATTTGATAGCTCAATTCTTGAGGAATGCTAAAGGCTATTTAACATCACGCTTGGACCCATAGGCGCCGAGCAAAAAGAAAAATAAGCGATTGTAATAAATAAAAGAAATAATTATCATTACCTTTTGAATAGCCTAGTACTATTTGCTATTTGATACACACGCATCAGCTAATTAGCTGCTAGTGTGTCTAACCAAATAATAATAATAATAACCCCACCGTCGTATCTCTACGTTGACGTCGTGGTGGGGCTTACGCGCTCCGAACTCCAGGCCTGTGCCGGCAAAGTTTACTTTGCCGAGACAGGTCTAGGGTGAAAAGCCAGACCAAGGGAAATACAATCCAAGCCAAGGTCGCACATGCCAAGCGCTTCATGGCTAGGGGACAGCACTAGTCGTTAGTGTGCCAACTCTGGATAATAGGGGACCTCCAGTTTTATTCACCCTTACTACAGTGAATGCAGGGCTCTGCTGTAGTCGACTTCTTAAGTCCCTAGCTACTCGTGGGAATAATATGAATACTCGATCTAAAACCAAAAAACAACTTCAGGCTAATTTGCCTCAGATAAATGACGAAACTTCACAACTCTCTTCGTCATCTCCTTTATCTCTTTTTCCATCAATTCCATCATCATCACAATCTTTCCGTGTCACTCCGACGCCATCATCATCATCATCAATAAGTATACAGTCACCGGATGTTGTACAGGAGACAAATTTTGTCGAAGATACTGTACCCACCGCTAGAACTGCAACAACTCGTAGGAAATGGAGTATTGAAATGAATAAATTCATCCTACGCACTTATCTTCATCTTACTCATATGGAAACCGACAAAAATGCATATCTTCCATCACTGCACACTAAGTTCTTAGAAAAATACCCAACTATGCAAATTAGGCCGACAAAGGATAGGTGACCAACAAAGAGCCATAGTTCAAAAGAAACTATTACCTCAGGTCACAATAAATCAGATTTATGAGGAAGTCAGAGCGGAACTACAAATAGTTCATACACAAATACAGCAACAAACTACACTGTCTAAACACAAATTAACACACAATCCGGCCAGCGTATGAAATGGACGAACGAATATAATGAAGCAATAATTAGAATATACTATATTACCACACAATTAGAAACAAATAAAACAGTTACAAGAGGGATTTATAAATATATATCCAGAATTAGCACATATATCAGAGCAAAGACTATCTGACCAAGTGAGAGCTATTGTTAATAACCAATATATAAAACCCTATACAGGTTTACGCCTAACAGGTTTACGCCCCGACCTCGTCACACCCCGACGATGAGGTGGAGACCATGTATGAGGATATTTCAAGAGCCATGCATGGCTCTAAAACTCACTTCACCGTTGTCATGGGGGACTTCAACGCGAAACTGGGCAAGCGAAACGATGATGAACTGCGAGTGGGGCAATTTGGAGTTGGACGTCGGAACCACCGGGGTCACCTACTGGCCAGTTTTATGGAGAAGGAAAGCCTCTTTATGATGAACTCCTTCTTCAAAAAACGTGAGCACAGAAAGTGGACCTGGCAGAGCCCTGATGGTGCAACTAAAAATGAGATCGACTTCATTATGTCGACGAAGAAGCAGATATTCAATGATGTCTCTGTGATCAACGCGGTGAAAACCGGAAGTGATCACCGTATGGTAAGAGGCACATTGAACCTAAATATCAAGCTGGAAAGATCTCGACTGATGAAGTCTACGCTCCGCCCAGCACCGATCCAAGTCCAAAACCCCGAGAGCTTCAGCTCGAACTTCGGAATCGTTTCGACTGCCTAGGGAGCTCCGTGGACGACTATAACGATGGGTTCGTGGAAACTGCCCTTACGGTCGGGTCCAAGATCTTCAAGACCCGTCGTACAAACCGAAACAAGAGGCTCTCTGATGCTACTCTACAGCTCATGGAGGAGAGGCGCGAGATGATCCTGCAGTCTTCAGACGATGCACTCAATTACCGGCGGCTCAATAGACAGATCTCTAAGTCCTTGAAAAGCGACCTTTGCCATTATAATACGAACCGTATTAAGGACGCAATAGAGCGGAACAAGGGCTCGAAGGTTTTTGCAAGAGATCTGTCTATTGGGCAGAGCCAGCTTGCGAAACTGAAGACCAATGATGGCAGAATCGTATCCGCCAAACCTGAACTGTTGAGGGAGATCGAGAGGTTCTATGGATAGTTATACACGTCAACTAGTTACCCCGTTACGAATCTGGCAAACGACCCTAGAGCTAGATTAACCCGACATTATACCGAAGATATCCCGGACGTCAGCTTGTACGAGATTAGGATGGCTCTAAAGCAGCTTAAAAACAACAAGGCGCCGGGTGATGACGGAATTACGGCCGAACTCCTAAAGGCCGGTGGGAGGCCCTTCAGAAGCTATTCGATTCCGTCATACTCGAGGGTAAAACGCCACACGCATGGAACAGAGGTGTGGTGGCTGACTTTTCTTTAAAAAGGGCGACAATGCCCTGCTTAAGAACTACAGGCTCATCACACTTCTGACCCATATCTACAAGCTGTTTTCAAGAGTCATCACGAACCGTCTCGCGCGCAGGTTTGACGACTTCCAGCCTCCCGAACAAGCCGGATTCCGTAAAGGCTTTAGCACCGTGGACCACATACATACGCTGCGACAGGTAATACAGAAGACCGAAGAGTATAATCTGCCTCTCTGCTTAGCGTTTGTGGATTACGAGAAAGCCTTCGATTCGATCGAGATATGGGCTGTACTGCAGTCTCTTCAATAGTGCCAGATCGACTATCGGTACATCGAGGTGTTAAAGTGTTTATACCAAAACGCCACTATGTCAGTCCGCCTCCACGACCAGACCTCGAAACCTATCCTTCTGCAGCGAGGTGTGAGACAAGGAGACGTTATCTCTCCGAAACTGTTCATCGCAGCACTGGAGGATGTCTTCAAGGTTCTGGACTGGAAAGGGCTAGGCATCAACATCAATGGCGAGTATGTCACTAACCTTCGGTTTGCCGACGACATAGTCATCATGGCTGAGACCATGGAGGACCTCAGTATAATGCTCGATGACCTCAGTAGAGCCTCCGAAAGAGTGGGTTTTAAAATGAACATGGACAAGACAAAGGTTATGTCAAACGCCCATGTAACACCCACTCTCATAAAGATCGGAGACGCTACGCTCGAAGTTGTAGACGAGTATGTTTACCTAGGACAAACTGTCCAGCTAGGTAGGTCCAATTTCGAGAAAGAGGTCAATCGTCGAATCCGACTCGGCTGGCTAGCGTTCGGGAAGCTACGCAATATCTTTTCGTCCCACATACCACAGTGTCTCAAGACGAAAGTCTTTGACCAGTGCGTGTTGCCAGTGATGACTTATGGCACTGAAACGTGGTCGCTCACAATGGGCCTTATCGGAAGGCTAAAAGTCACCCAAAGAGCAATGGAGAGGGCTATGCTTGGAGTTTCCCTACGTGATCGAATCAGAAATGAAGAGATCCGCAGGAGAACCAAGGTAACCGACATAGCCCGAAGAATTGCCAAACTTAAGGCGAAATGGTATCCTGGAAGCGTAGGTTTTGAGGGGGTGAAGCAGACGCGGCGGGCGCGCGGCGCGCCCCCCTCACGCCACTCACGCGCTCTGTCGCCCGGCTTACTGCTAGCGGGCAAATATTCATACGGTCTGCATAATAATACAAACATTTTTTTTGTAAAAAAAAAAAATACATTTTCGCATATGTATTTTTTATAGAATGTACCTACTTACTAAGTACATAATATAATGGTAAAATAAATAAATAAATTGTATCTAAAGGTATGCATGTGGTTTATTTTTGGGTTTTATTGTAATTATTGTATTATTAGGAGATCACTATAACATATCTAAATAATATATTTATTCAAAAGCTGCCTGGACGTTGTCGCTTTTAGGGATAAGACTGCTAAATATTATACTGGTTTTAAAATCTTTTTAACAATGTGAATTCTTGTAATATGATGTGTATTATGCAAAAATTAACCTTTTTATATCTATCTACTACTTATGAGTAACTGCCTACTAATAAAACTACATAACAATATAATACAGTCAGTACAAAACATAGATAGATAGATAGATAGAATATTCTTTATTATGTACACCATAAAAAGTACAGGTATAAATGTAGAAATTTTACATAGGGTGACACAATGGGCGGTCTTATCGCTAAAAGCGATCTTTTACAGACAACCTTTGGATGGATTAAAGTAAAAAGGAGAGACAATACTGCAGGTAGTCAGTGGTGTACCATTTATGTACATATACAATAAATACAAACACACATAAAGCATATACTTATCTATATATATATATATATATATACATACAATAATGAACAAGAAACAAGAGCAAGGAACTACCTATATGTAATGATGATGTAAGGAGAGAGGAAGTGTTTTTTTACTAGAATTTTAAAAGTGAACACAGTTTGAGCACGCCTTATCGACACGGGCAAGGCATTCCATAACCGTACTGCTTGAACTGTAAAAGACTTGTCATAAAAGCTGGTGGAATGCATCGGCATCTCTAGTCTCAAGTTTTCCGATGACCTCAGATATCTATTATGTGTGTCATGAAGGAACTTGAAACGTTCTTTAAGGTAAGAGGGGGTTGTAGGAAAACATAGGTAGTACGTATTCTACTACTAGAAGGAAATTATGGAATCCAAACCAGGTTTTTTAAAACCGGTTTTACTGTTACCTGGTTTCTTTGAAAATGAGAAACAGATGTCCGTTTTTTATATTTATGTAAAATCACAAATGCGGGAACATATTATTGTTAGCTGCGTTGTGTGCCCTTTACGGGGCATCGGTGTGGGCGCGTTCCTTGAGGTTGCGGCCAGCCCGCGTCTGTTGAACGCGTCCCAAAGGGTCATGGGACATGGCCATCCTGATGGTCCGGGGTTACCGTACGGTCTCCGGTGACGCGGCGAGCCCCTTGCTGCCATGGGATTGGAAGGCGAAAGTCCTCGACCACATTTGGGAGTGGCGCGAGGAGGTAAAACGCCGGGGTGTAACTCCGCTGCCGCGAGAAATCACGATACAGCGGACGAGGCTCCGGTGGGTCTCAAGGCGATCTGGAGAGTGCGATTGTCATAACCCAGAGCTGGACACGCCATAATTGCGGCGATAGGTCGTCTCTTTGAGGAGTGGATAGAGAGGCGCCACGGCGTCCTCATCTTCCGCCTGACGCAGGTCCACACCGGACACGGTTGTTTCGGGACGTTCCTGTTTCGCATAAGGCGGGAGGAAACGCCCGGGTGTCACCACTGTGTGGATCGCCCGGGGGACACGGTGGAGCATACGGTGGGGATCTGCCCTGCTTGGGCGGAGCACCGCCGTGTCCTCGTGGAGTTGATCGGCGGGGGTGACCGCACGCGTCCAGCCCTGGTCCAGGCCATGGTACGGAGCGAGAGGGCATGGTAAGCCGTCACCTCCTTCTGCGAAGCAGTAATGCTCGCGAAGGAGGAGGCGGAGCGCGTGAAGGAGAGCCAAATTTCGCGCCCTCACGCCCATAGCCCTAGCCGCCGCAGGAGATGCCCTGGGCCGGAAATTGGTAGGCGATTTCCGGCCAACGCAGGTGCTGCTTGCGGACGGAGAGCAATGGGTAGCTCGCCGTCCGATAAGGACCAGGCCCGGGTCGTCGGCGCGTTGTTCGTTGTATTTGTTCTGACGCAAGTTTAAAATTTCTTACCCATCCGAAAAAAGTGCACAACACCGCTAAAGAAGTTTTCACTTCAAATTGCTGCGTTTCGTAAAGTGTCCACCATCGACCTGAAACTATTTTTCAGATCCTCTCAAAGATATATCCCGGTTTCGGCGGGAATCTACCAACTCAGGAAGAACTTGTATTTGATTAAAGTTTACCTGGTAAAAGTTAATAAGTTTCGACTCCATTTTATTTTTCCAAAATTCGTTATCTTTTTGGATATATATGACTTCCATTTTTTCATCTTCTCCACCACATATCCTGAAAATGTATCTCTGCTTGCCAATCACTCGTAGTTGCCCTTGGGCCTGATAGTACCAGTTACTATTTTTTGTGTAGTGTGACTTCTTCATTGAAAACCAGTTGAAAACCAGCGTCAGGCACTAGTTGTCTGGCATTTTTGCTGAACTGGGCCTACTTGGCGCAGCCGCGAGGCACACATTCCTGTTAAATTATTATTTTACACTTTTTATTTGTTTCCTTTTTATTTTCTCTTTTTTTTACTTGTGTTATAATTATGTTGTGCTGTGTGCCTTTTTGTCTGTGCTAAATAAATGTATTTTCTTTCTTTCTTTCATTCTTTTTATTATGTTTTAGAATTTTGATCTTGTTTTGCTTGACAGCATTTTCCATGACGTTTCTAAAAGCAGCTACAGGGCATTTAACCTCGACGACTGTATTTTCTGCAACGACTCCACCTGGTGTGGCACCGATAAAAGGAAATTGTCGTGAATCTGTTCCTGTTGTTCCGTCAGTATCAAGTATTTTTTCAAGGTTGCTGAAAAAACCAAATAATCTTTGTTTTCTGGAAACTAGCATCTCCAAGAGGAGAGTGAATAGGTAACTATTAGGCAAACGCGGCTAGCATTTTATAGAAATCGCACTTATGTAAAAAAGTACGACGTGAGTGCCATCGGTAGCAATCGTGCTCTAGCCCGTTTTTTCAAATCTTGAACCGCTTCTTTTTTATCTTGAACCGGTTTTAAATTCTTAGGTCCGGCAAATAAAAACCGGTTTCTGATAAAACCGGTTTGTCAACTCTATTCATGACCTCTAAATATAAATTATATTTTCAAAGGCCTTCTGTATGCAGTTGCCAGAAAGGATTTGCAATAAAGTACATTGACTACCATTTCATACCTACGAAGACGCGAACTACGAAGCGGGTTGGATGTATTTGTAGGTTCACGTACGCTTTTTTTTTTCGTAGCGCTCATTGTTGGTGTCATAGAAAAGAAGGTGATAAGATAAATGCACCCATAATGGCCACCACAGACAAAATACTTGTCATGCGCTAAAATCAATTTAGCAAATTTTTTTGCGTAAAATAATGAATAAAAATCCATAACAACCCATCTTCGCAGGTTTTTTGTTTTCACGTACAAAAAATCCGTCGTCTATGGTGGCCCTACTAAAGCAGAATATAAAATGAATTGGTATGATAAATAAACTTATCTATTCAGGTTCAATAATTTCAGCTTCTTTAATTTATAACGATTTTTTTTTGTTTTTTAGGGGTATGAGGAACAGGGTGTAAAGTTCACTCATCCACCATAGAAAAGGGAGGATCCTCCAACCAGACGGGTTGTTATGTCTGGCGGGCAACTGCCCATATGTTGATTTCGGATAGTCTTATCTATGTTATTCGCTCAGTAAACTCTAACTGCGAGATGTAGGAATTGTGTGACGTCATGTCTTTTTTTTTTTTTTTTGTTTCGTAGTTTTTTGTATGTGGCGGTCTAACCGCTACATCACTCCCCTCCGGAGACCGGAGGTCGATAGTGGGCTGAGTCTTGGATCTTGCGATGCTTCACAGTGCCAGCTGTGGTTCCAGTGAGTCGGAACCGGGTGCCGCATAGTTCACGGTGAGTCGGAACGGTCTGCGGTGATTCCCCAGTGAGTCGGGGTGGCGGTGCGTCGTCATCCAGTGAGTCGGATGTGGTACAGCGCCGGGTTGTGGTTGAGGGTGATGACCAGGAATGCGCGTTCGCTGCATGCTGGTGGTCAGGATACCCGTTAAAGCCGTGGGTGCTGGCTGGCTGTGTGACTTGCCTCACGAAAGCTTGCGGGAGTGATGATGATGACGTCACGCTGAAGTTGTTGCACGAAGGCTGCGTTGACGTTCATTCTCGGGGTCACCAATTTAGGGGTATGAGGAACAGGGTGTAAAGTTCACTCATCCACCGTAGAAAAGGGAGGATCCTCCAACCAGACGGGTTGTTGTGTCTGGCGGGCAACTGCCCATATGTTGATTTCGGATAGTCTTATCTATGTTATTCGCTCAGTAAACTCTAACTGCGAGATGTAGGAATTGTGTGACGTCATGTCTTTTTGTTTCGTAGTTTTGTATGTGGCGGTCTAACCGCTACATCACTCCCCTCCGGAGACCGGAGGTCGATAGTGGGCTGAGTCTTGGATCTTGCGATGCTTCACAGTGCCAGCTGTGGTTCCAGTGAGTCGGAACCGGGTGCCGCATAGTTCACGGTGAGTCGGAACTGTCTGCGGTGATTCCCCAGTGAGTCGGGGAGGCGCTGCGTCGTCATCCAGTGAGTCGGATGTGGTACAGCGCCGGGTTTTTGGCTGACTGCTTGCGTCGACCAGGAGAGGGTAGAATAGGCTCTGCTTGTGAGACCGGCCGGAAGTGCAGGTGCTGTGCCAAGGTTGCTGATGAGGCTGAGGGTGATGACCAGGAATGCGCGTTCGCTGCATGCTGGTGGTCAGGATACCCTTTGAAGCCGTGGGTGCTGGCTGGCTGTGTGACTCGCCTCACGAAAGCTTGCGGGAGTGATGATGATGACGTCACGCTGAAGTAGTTGCACGAAGGCTGCGTTGACGTTCATTCTCGGGGTCACCAATTTTAGGGGTGAGAGGAACAGGGTGTAAAGTTCACTCATCCACCATAGAAAAGGGAGGATCCTCCAACCAGACGGGTTGTTATGTCTGGCGGGCAACTGCCCATATGTTGATTTCGGATAGTCTTATCTATGTTATTCGCTCAGTAAACTCTAACTGCGAGATGTAGGAATTGTGTGACGTCATGTCTTTTTTTTTTTTTTTTGTTTCGTAGTTTTTTGTATGTGGCGGTCTAACCGCTACAGTTTTATAACGTTTATTCGCCATTTTTGTCACTTTGACCTTAGGAAGAATATTGTAGAATATTTTCGGAGGCGCCGACAACGCGCGCAAAAAAGTTGTACACAGGTGCTCTCTACGACGCGTTGCGGACGACTGACGGGAGCCGCGAGCGGCGGTATGACCCGGCCCGCGCGCAATTCTATTGCATTACTCGTATGTTTGCAAATATTTAATTTTATTTTTTATTTGTGTTGATATAGAAAAATAAGTCCATAATCCCTTAAAGTACTTAATAGTGAACACATAGACAAAATTTTATTACAATTGCTTTGATAACAATCGAATGAAATGGGTTTTTCTCAACACGGTTGTAACAAAAAATGCAGATTTTAAGGAAACTTTGTGATTTTTTTGTATCGAGGAAAGTTGTGTCAATCGTGTTTCGGGCCTCATACTTCACTAAGGACTCTCTTCAATTTTCATAATCATAAAAAAAAAATACGCAAATTCGGTGTTTTTTTAAGAGAAAAAATGATTTTGCGTGAAGTCGAAACGCGTCAAAACATCTACTTTGGAACCCATTTCGCCTTAAGTGGCAATGGGCAGGACACATTGCCCGCAGAACAGATGGCCGATGGGGCCGAAAGGTTCTGGAGTGGCGACCGCGTACCGGAAGACGTAGCGTTGGAAGGCCTCCCACAAGATGGACCGATGACCTTGTAAAGGCCGCAGGAATCCGCTGGATGCGGGAAGCACTGAATCGGTTCAAAGTGGCTGTGCTTGGTGGAGGCCTATGGCCAGCAGTGGACGTCTTTCGGCTGATATGATGATGATGATGATGAAAACCCTATAGATTAGAAGAAATAAAAAATCTGGTAGATATAGAATTAAGAAATAAACAAATTAGAGAACAGTTAAGTAATGAATATTTAAATACACAAACGCAGAATGACTTAGAATAACCTAATGAAAATATACACTCACTAAATACTCAACATACAAATACTCACATCTCCGATACAACTACAAACACCCCCACAACATATAATATTATATTCCTAAATAATATCTCAGATACTGACGTAGTGTCTCAAACTCTTATAAATACAGACGTAGACAATTTCTTGGACCACATAGATATTGGGCAAGCTGAACCTACAGTTACGCAAACTAACTTTGATGCTGCCCCAGAAACGAACCCAGAAATAAAAGCAACGTTTCAGCAAGCTCAACAATTTTTCTCTGATGCACACCCCACTAATAGACCATATATTCCCAAGCAGAAAACTTCTAAAAAGTTTTCTGCCATAGTTAGTTATTTAAATACCGTCATTCTTCCTAAGTACGCAAACGTTGACACCGACTTCATGGCACTGCAGGCCATAATTTATTGTGCAGCATGGACGGCAGCTACATGCAACGGAGCTAAAATATCACACTCTACACAAAATGAGCGTCACGCATACATAAATAGAAAACCAAAATGGCAAATCAGGTTAGAAAAGAAAATAGAAAATCTAAGAGCAAACATAGGCAGGCTGACACATTTTATTAATGGTTGTAGAAGTCAAAAACTTATAGCAGCAATAGAAGAAATAAAGAAAAAATACCAAGTACACGCACATCCTGTGATTACCTCCTCACACACTGACTTATTAATTGTAAATTTTTAGTAGATTCGTCTATTTTTACAATGTTCGTGAATATGTGAACACCATGTATCTACCACATAATTAATTTATCTGTCGTTTGCTCCAATTTAAATTCTTTTTACTGTATACAGTAATTTACATATTATAATTATATAAATAATGTACTTTTACAACATATTGTAAAACATTTTAAAAGAGTAACGGTGGAGTTTCTTGCCCATTCTTCTCCATACGAAAACTACATTTTGGAAGGGGCGGTAGAATCAATACTATATTTTGTCAATTTTGACGTTCAAAAGTGCCTTCAAAGGCCTATTTGAAATAAATGCTTTGACTTTGACTCACAACACGAAGACTCAAAACACACAAATAGATTTTTTTTTTGATACTTTAAAACAAAAATTAAACGCAGCATCAAGTAGACTCAAAAGATATGTAACATGCACGAACCGAAAAGTGCAAAACACAAAATTTTTAAACAACGAAAAAATATTTTATAGGAACCTTGGATCTAATAAAGCTAAAGCAGATTGTTACAGAGCCTACCCATTTTACAGACCATAGTGAAACACTAATTGATGTTGTATGTACTGATGCCCGTGTGTGTGGGGTCTCTGTATCACACATACCTGAGCTTGGTCAACATGCGGTTATATGTGTTGAACTCAACTTTAAATTGGAGAAACCTTCCCCACACTGGATCACCTATAGGCCACTTAAAGACATACTGCTGGACAATTTTAATGATGATCTGAATAAGATGGTCTGGGAGTATATAGAAAGTCTGGAGGATGTGAACTCTATGGTGGCAACATTTAATGAGTTTATTTTGAATCTCTTCGACTTACATGCACCCCTTAAAAAAGTCTTTATCAAAGAAAAGTCTTACCCCTGGATAACTTACACTGTCAAGGAAATGATGAAGTCTAAGATCTATACATCATAATAGACTCATACAAACAGCTTAAATATTTGGTCAGGGCCGCTTTCGATAGTGAAAAGAATGCATATTTTATAACTTATATAAATAAAAACATAAAACAGCCTAAGAAACTATGGAAATATATAAAATCTTTTATAGCTATTTCTAAAAAGCCAGAGCACAGCTTACCGCACTTTTGTAACTGAGGCTTTTACATGGTCTTAAGTCCAATGCTCAGGGTTCTGACCAGGTCTCCCTAGAGATGCTGATGATGACTCTTCCTCGCACGCTTGCATCTATAACTGCCATCATCAACAGATCAATAGCTTCATCCTCTTTTCCCGAACTATGAAAATTGGCTATAGTTAGGCCCATCCCCAAGGTATCTAATCCCACCAGTGAGAAAGATCTTCGTCCAATTAGCCTTTTGCCATGTCTCTCCAAGATTCTAGAGAAAGTTGTGTCGAACCAGCTTCGGGCATATCTTGAACAGCACAGTATTTTGCCGCTAGCCCAATCAGGATTTCGTAAGGGGCACAGCACAGCCACAGCTCTTCTTGACGTGGTTTGCAATATCCTGGAAGCCAGAGAACAGGGTATGGGTACCATGCTTGTGCTACTGGATTTCTCGCGTGCTTTCTACTCTATCAATACCTCTCTTCTCCACTCCAAGCTGTCTTATTATGGATGTCAGCCCGAAACAGTTCAATGGTTTCGGAGTTACCTGAGTCACCGTACTCACCGTTCTCAGTTTGTCCAGGTAACAAGTGATAGTGAAGGAGATGTTAGGTCCTCTAGTCCCAAACAAGTGAACCGTGGCGTGCCGCAGGGATCGATCCTAGGCCCGCTTCTCTTCATACTGTACAGTGCCGATATCATCAACTGTCTGATAAACACTAAGTTCCACTTATATGCTGACGATCGGCAGATGTATCTCTCGTTCCGCCCTCAACACTCTGCTTATGATGTAAAAAGTATGAACGAGGATTTATGTAGGATTTCAGCATGGTCAAAAAGAAACTGTTTGGTTCTGAACCCAGTTAAGTCCAAGTACATTCTCATGGGATCAAGGGATTTTCTAAACAAAATGTTAGGGTACAATCTGGACTTGAAGATTGATGGGTGTTCTGTTGATAGGGTGCAAGAAGCCCGTAATCTTGGGGTGGTCTTTGATGAGCATCTGCATTTTGAGACACATCATTGAGGCTGTGCGCAACTGTTTTTACCGTTTAAAGCTTTTGTACCGTGTACGGCCCTATCTAAGTGTGGATATGCGGGTGATGCTGTGTGAGTCACTTGTTTTATCCAAGCTGAACTACGCTGACACTGTGTATGGGGCGTGCATTCTCGGTAGATGCGAAAAGTTGATCCAGCGAGTGCAGAATGCTTGTGCGAGATTTTGCTTCAACGTTCCTCCCCGGTCCCATATAACTCCATTTTTAAATAAGGGTAATTTGATGAGAATGTCAGATCGCAGAAACCTTCATCTGGCTACCCTACTCTTTGGCACCATTCTCACAAAAAAACCAGAATATCTATACAGGAAACTGACTTGGTCACGTGACATTAATAAAGTTAAAACAAGAGCTTCATCATACCTTCTGTTAGCCTCAACGCATAAAACTGCTGCATTCCGTGGAAGCTTTAAATTCGCAGCCTCTCGCTGTTGGAACGACTTGCCACCTCCTTTTCGTGCTATAAAAACAGTTGGGACTTTTAGTACTACATATAAGCAACATTTGATGCGAGTACAAAAGGAAAACAGTTTCTAACTTACCCGGGGTCTGCACGCAATTGGTATTGGTGACCATGGCGGAGCCTTATGTTCCTGGCGCCATGATTTCTGCTCCAATCGCTTTGTTTTGCTCGTTGATTGTATCTCTTCTTCCGATTTACACTACACAACAGTAAGTCATACTTAGTTTACAACGATACGTTATAATATTATTTATACCATTCCCCCTCTAAAAAGCTTATTTTATTCACTGAAAACAGTGAATAAAAAGCTCTTTTAATCACTATTTTGGTGTTTGAATTTAGAACACACCAATGTATTCGACCTCGTATCTCAATGCTATACAACCTCCTTAACACTTTCGACTCCACCCATTTTCATAGAACTCATAACTCATCATTCCGCCATAAAAGTCTATGACTTTTATTATTCGTAGTTGGAAGTGAAACCTCCGGGAGGTTTCACTTCCAACGTCCACGAGGGCTCCCGGCATCCCATACCCAAGTAGGTGAACCCTCCAGGAGGGCTCCCGACACTGAATGTCTACATTTAAAATGAGCCCTCCGCGAGGGTTCCCGGCATTCCATATCCAAGTAGGTGAACCCTCCAGGAGGGCTCCCGACACTGAACGTCTACATTTAAAATGAGCCCTCCGCGAGGGCTCTCGACATCCCATATCCAAGTAGGTGAACCCTCCAGGAGGGCTCCCGACACTGAATGTCTACATTTAAAATGAGCCCTCCGCGAGGGCTCCCGACATCCCATATCCAAGTAGGTGAACCCTCTAGGAGGGCTCCCGACCCTGAATGTCTACATTTAAAATAAGCCTTCCGCGAGGGCTCCCGACATCCCATATCCATGTAGGTGAACCCTTCAGGAGGGCTCCCGACACTGAATGTCTACATTTTAAATGAGCCCTCCGCGAGGGCTCCCGACATCCCATATCCAAGTAGGTGAACCCTCCAGGAGGGCTCCCGACACTGAACGTGTTAATCTTTTATTAAATGTCTATTTTCGCTTAAATCTTTCTTTTTCTCGTAGTCATGCGTCATGGTATAAAGTATAGTATGCAACTCTTGAATAAAACGGATTTATATCGAGGGCCATGAATCACTCGCGTCGCTCAGGATTCTAACACTTGAATCACTCGCTGCGCTCGTGATTCAATCATCATGAATCACTCCCTACGGTCGTGATTCAGTCGTTAGAATCCTTCACTTGATCGTGATTCATCTATGGCCCTCGCTTTAAATCCGTCCTTTATTCATTAGTTGCATAATATACTATTATTTGGACCACTTTCTTGCAGTATCTATTATTATTCACTAATTGGTTATTTGTATCAATACGGTACAGAGTAGTATATTTGTATTCCTATCAATACTTTAATTACTTTTTCAATTTTTTTTTACTACTATACTATAAACAAACATTGACAGCCGAATGCACAGATGTATAAATGTATTCTATAACCACAGACTATAATAGCATCATGCAGTGCGCCCGCGCCCCCCGCGTCTTTTCACTTGCCATGCGCTATGACATAGACAATTAGTCTATAACTAGGATAAGTGATGTAGGAGCGTCGGCGTCGTGCGTGAGCCGATAGCTATAGGTTAGTTTACGGTTTTTAAATTTGTTTCTATTTGTATTTATTTTTTTACTAATAATTGTTGTTTATTTATTTTGTAATCCCCTAATGGGATTTATGTGTCCGTAGGTATGTCCGTGGCATCACAGGGGGCCCTATCAGAATACCAGCGCTGCGGTATTTATTTTTTAAGAGGGTGCATCCTAAAAGTTTGTCAAATATTTACGTGTTTCGATTAATTTGGAAATAATACTGTATGGAAATAAGAAATGTGGCTAACCAATTGACTAGAATATTAATAATAAATTGCAATTATAACATTGAATTTGATGTTGTACCCGTTTTAGGTGAAAAAAAGGCATTTGGAAAGTTTCCAAATACTTTTTTTACACCTAAAACTAACTATTCGGTGTTACGATATTAATTATTGCATTTCATAATCAATATTCTAGTTCGCTAGTTAGCCACATTTTTTATTTCCATACAGAAATATTATCAAATTAATCAAAACAGCGAAATATTTGACATCTATTTGCGACGTTGCCAACTTTCAGAATAAACCCTCTTAAATATCGCAGCATTATGCTGAGATAGGGGCTTTTTTGGCCTCGCACAGGTCGTTAATAGTTTTAATTTAAATTTTTGGTTAATACGAACTCGTTTTATTGTTAGTTTTAGATGCTCCTTTTAGTTTAATATTTTTTATTACTGTTTGTATTTGTGCGCGCAGTATACCTGTGCGTGTCCCAAATAAAATATTTTTCTTTCTTTCTTTCTTAATAACAGAGACACTATTAACTAAACCTTAGAGACACCTTCATCCGAAACACTTAGAGAATTCTGGGCTAACATTTGGGAAAATCCAGTTTATCATAATCATCAAGCAGACTGGGTCACCGAAGCAACATCAGCAATTCCAGAAATGGAATTTTTTATAATTACTACTATTTAGTAGTAGATCGATAATAATCATTAGTTTTTTAGGGTTCCGTACCCGAAGGGTGACAAACGGAACCCTATTCATAAGCCTCCGTTGTCCGTCTGTCTGTCAGCGAGCTCTATCTCATGAACCGTAATAGGTAGGCAGTTGAAAATTTCACAGATTGAGCATTTCTATTGCCGCAAGAGCAACAAATAATAAAATTAAAAATTAAAGAGGGGTCGCCATACAATAAAATTAAATTTTGAAAAAAAAATAATCTGACCCTGGCATGTGGGGTATCATTTTCTAGAGCTCATCGAGTAGAGAATAAATATAATTTTTATTTGTTTTTATCTTCAAAAATGATGAATTAGGGGGCCGTAGAAGTTGTCGGTTTTAGACCATTTTTGTACGAGCTCTATCTCAACAACTAAACAAATTAGGAATTTGAAACTTGTGTGTATCATGTAACATATACTGTTTATAATCAACAAATACTAAAAACGCCGATTCATAACGTATTTTATATAATATGGGCGATTTTCAGCAACTTAAAGTAATAATTTTGTATTTCATGCTAATATTATGCGATATAAATTCCACAGATAACTATTTAATAGTCGGAGTAATGACATGGAATTAGTAAGTACCTACTATCATGGCAGCATATACTATATTTCGATCATTTAAATTTCGATCATCCAAAAAGGTCTACAAAATAAACTTTCTTCACAAGATTTTAAAACCGGCCAGTATTTTTTGAGTTTAAGAACTTTATCGACTTTTTTCAAAGTATCCCTAGACGGTGTTGATGTGTGTACCTCATGGTTAAACTACACTCCAATCCATACTAATATTATAAATTCGAAAGTAACTCTGTCTGTCTGTCTGTCTGTCTGTATGTTACCTTTTCACGGCTAAACTACTGAACGGATTTCGATAAAATTTGGCAAGGAGATAGATGGCATCCTGGAGACGGACATAGGGTACTTTTTGTCTCAAAAATAACCCTTAAGGGGGTGATATAAGGGATGAAAGTTTGTATGGGAAATCCAGTATTTCTTAAGTTAGGTACATAAATATTCAAATTTATGCTTTTGGTTTAGAAATAAAGAATTATTCTATTCAGCGTTTTTGTAAAATCATCCCCTAAAGGGGTAAAATAGGGGATGATTTTAAAATTCACATGTAATATTGTTTTTTTTTTACTTCTTTTCAAGAGATTTAAGGGATTGGAAATATAATGGTAGTCCGAATTTTGAACTACGATATAGTATTTACTAGCTTTTGCCCGCGGCTTCGCCCGCGAGGATGTCGGTAAATATCCCACAGGAACGTGCTACCGAAACTCAGAGGATACGGGTATGACCTATGTATGTATTGGATATATCCTAACCCAAGTCATGGCTTATCCGTACACCCATAAAATGGTTACAGGCAGACACATATGTTTTAGGGTTCCGTACCTACCTCAAAATGAAAAATTTTAACCCTAAAGGATGACTTCGTTGTCTGTAAAGATCCTTTTTCTCAGGAACGCGTGGAATCATCAAGTTGAAATATTAATATCAAAAACTTAGAACTTGGGTCTCTTGGAGTTGTAACGAAAATCAAACATGTCACTCTTATTTACATTGCAGGTAGTGGTATTCGAAATTATATGGGGTAGCTGTACCAAATCTAAAAAGTGAAAAATAAAAACATTTTGGAAAAAAAAAACAACCGACTTCCAAACAAAGATGAAAAATAACTTTAATTTCGGCGACTGCAAAAATTAAAGTTATTTTTCACTTTGTAGCTTTTTTTTTGGAAGTCAGTTGTTTTTTTTTTGTAATTATTACTCTATTAAAAGTTCTTTTTCAATTGAAAAGTTAAGTTCATTCTTCAATCCAGATTGGGAAATTCGGGCAGCCAAGCAAGCACAGCTTTGAGACGAAACCCTCAGGGCGCAAATCCTACTCACACTTATCCGGTATAAAAAAAACAGTTTTATATGATTCTAAATGCCTTATTTAAAAATAATACTTTAAGTATTTTACTATTATTATCACCGGACACGGCTCTAGTGCCGCCATTGAAAACATAATACCTAAATGTTTGAAAGGTCTGTTTATGACTTTAAATTGTAATAACTTTTGACAGAGTGGGCCGATTTTAATGAAATAAATACTATATCGTAGTTCAAAATTCGGACTACCATTATATTTCCAATCCCTTAAATCTCTTGAAAAGAAGTAAAAAAAAAACAATATTACATGTGAATTTTAAAATCATCCCCTATTTTACCCCTTTAGGGGATGATTTTACAAAAACGCTGAATAGAATAATTCTTTATTTCTAAACCAAAAGCATAAATTTGAATATTTATGTACCTAACTTAAGAAATACTGGATTTCCCATACAAACTTTCATCCCTTATATCACCCCCTTAAGGGTTATTTTTGAGACAAAAAGTACCCTATGTCCGTCTCCAGGATGCCATCTATCTCCTTGCCAAATTTTATCGAAATCCGTTCAGTAGTTTAGCCGTGAAAAGGTAACATACAGACAGACAGACAGACAGACAGAGTTACTTTCGAATTTATAATATTTGACGGCACGTCTAAAGGTTTTGCGACGCTGGACTTAAGGAGTTGGTTTCAGAACGATTGTGACAGCGTCAACTTGACGTAACCCCCAGTACTGAGAAGGCGGCCTCCTGTCAGAAAAACGCGGGATCGCGACTTTTGATCGAAGCCGGCATTGAGTAATTAATGAGTGAGAGATTGATGATCATTGGGACTACCCTTGCAGGGCAGTGAGTTGGTTGATGTGCGCTCGCGACTCACGTACTGGGGGGAACGTTTACTTCGTCAGTTCATCCCCTAATGTGATCAGTGATTTGTGATTATTCAGAATGTTTCATTACATCTCCTCGCCCGCAAACCCACGCATGAGAGACAATAAGACCTCTTCTGATAAAGACCACGTATTGCCTTTATCAGAAGTGGGATTCGAAGGGCAAGGTAATGAGGAGACCAGTGAAGTGACTAAACCTATAATAGCCAGTGATCAGTGAAGTGACCAATAAAGAACGTAACGGGAACATCCTTGGCAATGGAAATTCTTATAACGCCTAATCTTTGTAAGTAGGTAACTCAAGCAGTCCATGTAAGTCACCTTTCAATTATACTCGGTTTGATTATGAAATCCATAGCGCACATTGGTGGGTTGAAATTATTGTTGATACTAGTAAGTTGGTGTGGCCTTGATGTAGTAGGTACTGGCCCCATTTAATCCTCTGAAGGAACAAGTTATTTGATAACCAAACTTTAAGAATCAGCATTAATATGACCCAATTGTATGGACACCCCATGCAGATTCAGAATTATTTTAATGAATGTTATGGTTTTGGTTAAGGAATAGACAGTCAACATATGAAGCTGTCATGTGACCCCATGGAGTGAATAATCAATCTAGATTTTTTTATTTTGGAACTAGGTACTTTAGGTTTCACCATGTCGGCCCATTCCCAATGGTAAAGTTTTATATCAAGAATTAAATTCCCATAACATTTCTACTAGGATTTTGGACAATTCAAGAGTGTCTGTTAGTTGTTTGTTGAAATAATGCTTTGAGTTTTTGAACTCAACTCTAGTTTCCTTGAAGAGACTCAGACAGTATTCAGACATTTCTGAAATAAAAACCAGAAAATCTAACAATAAGCTTAAACTTAATGACACATTGGTAGCGGTGGTATCAATCTTGAAGAGTGCCACAAGCGAAGCAATTCTGAAAATGTATGCATCTCGTTTGGGTGAGACCACCCATTGTGTCACCCTAAGTAAAACTAAACATGGACACATTTTATGGAGTACATAATAAAGAGTATTCTATTCTATTCTATTCTCGTTAGGAAGATCAGATTTGCAAACAGCTGATGATAATCTTGCTGTGCCCGACAGGGTCCGTATTGGTCTTTTGCTTTGTTATACCATCTAGGTATGTAATACATATGGAATGCAATAAATAATTGAATTGAATTGAATAAGAGTCACTGTGGGAATTAGTTTAGAGGACATTAAACAGCAGGTTTAAATTGGTTTAAATTTTGAAATGTTAATCATAATTTGTAACATTTAATTTAAGTGAAATTTAATTTCTGTGTAATTATTGTATGCCCTAAGGGAGGGACATAGTTGATTACAATTTAATTATCTTAGACCTGTATTAGGTACCTACCTATGATTCACAATAAAGATCAGCATTGATTGATGATTGATGTAAATCCAGATTTTCTCAGTACAAGCCCGGAGGCCGAATTTGTGCCACGTTGATGGTGGTTGGATCTCCCACTATTGCATGGGACATACACATTAGATATGGCTGGTTAGGTGAGGGTCAGAGAGTGTGCCCTGCCTATCACCTCGAGGAGGGTGGGCATGTCAAACTATATTTGAAATTCTATTTACATAAAGATACTCGGGCATACCAAATAGTTAGGTAATACGGGCTGGAATCCGCAACTCCACGTCAAGGCGCGTGATTTGCGTATGGGTGGGAAGATCGGTTATTCGATCCGCCCCAGCTCTTCAAAGAAGGCCAGCAACGCGTAGGTGTCACTGACAATCGCATGTAGGGTACTTGGGTTACCGAAGTAACTTGCCCTGTATGCGGCGACCGCTGGGCAGTTTAACAGCGCACGAGCTGCTGTCGCGTCGTCTTCCGTGCGGGCTCTGCACAGCGGACTGTCTGGGACTCTGGACTGGGTGTTTAAATGACCCATGGCCAGTTACAGCTGCTGTGACTGTGCGTAGCTGTTGTTTCGTTAGTCGGAGAACCTTTTTCGTGAACCGGCCATCGATTGTAGGGAGCCGTGGCCTGCCTACGCTCACCGTGGTCCAACCATAGTTTGTAATGGTGATGGTGGTCCCTGGTTCGTTTCTTTATCAGGGTGCGTAGATATCCGAAGGGGAGAGGCGTTATGGATTTAGGCCCCACTGGTGCCATGCTTGACCCCTTCTGGCAAGTTCGTCCACGATCCATGGTACCCATGCAGGCTCTTTGCATGCGTTGTAGTTTGTTGGAAGTTGTAACCAGCTGAGTCTTGGCCTGGCCACCAGACTTCGGCCCCATAAGCGATCATGGGGCGGATCGCTGCTGTGTGCAGCCACGGTGTGATTTTGAGGGATAGGCCCGCTTCTTACCTATCATTTTCCTGCATTGCCAGAAGGTGACGCGGGCCCTGTTTGGCTCGTTGTCTACATGACTGCTTCAGTTTGACTTGCTGTCTGGAGTTACCTCGAGGTGCTTGGCCTCGTTGGTCGACTGAAGTTCTGTATCGAATAGTTTGAGTGGGCGGAAAGGGCCTGATGCTCGTTTTTGGGTAGATATGACTGGTTCGGTTTTGGTGGGGTTTCACGGTTTCACTGATGGTTCAAATTCCCTGCACCGGCTTTCTACGATGCTTAGTGCTTGCTGAGTGAGGTTACAGATCGCTCCCGTCACCTTCCCCAATACAAAGATTGCGAGGTCATTAATTACCAGATTCCATAGAAGGGGGACAGAACCCCTCCCTGGGGGCAGCCTCTGGCTATCATAGCCAACTGCTGCTCATCCTCAAGGTGAACCACTCGTTTGCTTAACATGTTTGTAAACCAGTCCGTTAGTACCAGTTCAATTCGCATGTCTGAAGAGGGCGCTGCTGATGCTGGAAAAGTTGATTTTATCGAAGGCTCTTTCGATGTCTATTAAAGTTCCCAGGCATGTGCCTTTTTGATGAATCGTGTCCTCTATCTGGTTGAACACTAGACGAACAGTAGATTCAGTCGACTTACCTGAGCTGTATGCGTGAAAAGGCGTGCCAAACATGTCTATATCAATAACAACCTTGAAAGCAATGGTCGCGATGCGTTAGTGGCAGTATTACAGAAGCGTGGTAAGTTCTTCATACTGATAGTGTGCCTTTTCACAGCGATGCACAACAAGGCGTTGAATTCACTAAGTTGTACTGCTTTCATAGATGACTTGTTTGATGGAATAGTAAAATAATGCATGGAGTGTGGTTGATTGTGAGCAGGCCGAATCGCCGCGTGATTGAAACAAAATAATGAAATAGCACCTCTATTAATAGCGATAGCACTGCTTGCTCAATCTCCACTGAGGGCATGGGGTGCCCTCGTCGCATCGCTGGTTAAGATAACCTTACATTACAGCTACGAATACTGAATTACGTTCGAAATTCATTCATGTTCATGAAGCCATTATGAAGTGGATGTGCATGAAAATTAATGTAGCTACTGGTGCTGGTGTGTGTGTGTGGCTGTGGTGACTACTTGTGTGTTTTGTGTAGGATTTGCTAAAATTGGTTAAAACGGCTTAGTACGTCCGGGCAGAACCGCGTTGTGAAGCGGTGGGTGGCTGGTCGAAAGGGCCCAGTACGCCCGGTCCACGCCGCATATTGTGTTGATGGCTGGTCGAAAGGGCCCAGTACGCCCGGTCCACGCCGCATGTTGTGTTGAAGGCTGGTCGAAAGGGCCCAGTACGCCCGGTCCACGCCGGATGTTGTGAAGATGGCTGGTCGAAGAGGCCCAGTACTCCCGGTCCTCGCCGGATTTTGTGTAGATGGCTGGTCGAAGGGGCCCAGTACGCCCGGTCCACGCAGGATGTTGGGTAGATGGCTGGTCGAAAGGGCCCAGTACGCCCGGTCCACGCCGCATGTTGTGTAGGTGGCTGGTCGAAGCGGCTTAGTAGGCCCGGTCCACGCCGCATGTTGTGTAGGTGGCTGGTCGAGGGGGCTAAGTACGCCCCGGTCCACGCCGCATGTTGTGTAGGTGGCTGGTCGAGGGGGCTAAGTACGCCCCGGTCCACGCCGCAGGGTTGGTCGAAAGGGCCTTGCGCGCCCGGTCCACGCCATATGGTATGTTAGTGGTTTGTCGAACGGGCCTTGTGCGCCCCGGTCCACACCATATGGTATGTTAGTGGTTGGTCGAAAGGGCCTTGCGCGCCCGGTCCACACCGCATGGTATGATGGTGGTTGGTCGAAAGGGGCCTTGCGCGCCCGGTCCACACCGCATGGTACGATGGTGTTTGGTCGAAAGGGGCCTTGCGCGCCCGGTCCATACCGCATGGTAAGTTGGGGGTTGAGCCTAGATCGCCCAGCTTATGCAATGTGTAATCGGTGTGTTGAGCTCTGTGCTGCTACTAAGTGAGAGATCCTTACGTAGTATGTCAGGATCGGACGAGCGGTTGCAAATAAAATGTTGTTTTCTCACATTTGAGATGGACCATATCAGGATGACTAAGCACACGAGGACGTGTGATAGTCAGGGTGGCCGTGACGGCACGTCTAAAGGTTTTGCGACGCTGGACTTAAGGAGTTGGTTTCAGAACGATTGTGACAGCGTCAACTTGACGTAACCCCCAGTACTGAGAAGGCGGCCTCCTGTCAGAAAAACGCGGGATCGCGACTTTTGATCGAAGCCGGCATTGAGTAATTAATGAGTGAGAGATTGATGATCATTGGGACTACCCTTGCAGGGCAGTGAGTTGGTTGATGTGCGCTCGCGACTCACGTACTGGGGGGAACGTTTACTTCGTCAGTTCATCCCCTAATGTGATCAGTGATTTGTGATTATTCAGAATGTTTCATTACATCTCCTCGCCCGCAAACCCACGCATGAGAGACAATAAGACCTCTTCTGATAAAGACCACGTATTGCCTTTATATTAGTATGGATTTCATTAAAATCGGCCCACTCTGTCAAAAGTTATTACAATTTAAAGTCATAAACAGACCTTTCAAACATTTAGGTATTATGTTTTCAATGGCGGCACTAGAGCCGTGTCCGGTGATAATAATAGTAAAATACTTAAAGTATTATTTTTAAATAAGGCATTTAGAATCATATAAAACTGTTTTTTTTATACCGGATAAGTGTGAGTAGGATTTGCGCCCTGAGGGTTTCGTCTCAAAGCTGTGCTTGCTTGGCTGCCCGAATTTCCCAATCTGGATTGAAGAATGAACTTAACTTTTCAATTGAAAAAGAACTTTTAATAGAGTAATAATTACAAAAAAAAAACAACTGACTTCCAAAAAAAAAGCTACAAAGTGAAAAATAACTTTAATTTTTGCAGTCGCCGAAATTAAAGTTATTTTTCATCTTTGTTTGGAAGTCGGTTGTTTTTTTTTTCCAAAATGTTTTTATTTTTCACTTTTTAGATTTGGTACAGCTACCCCATATAATTTCGAATACCACTACCTGCAATGTAAATAAGAGTGACATGTTTGATTTTCGTTACAACTCCAAGAGACCCAAGTTCTAAGTTTTTGATATTAATATTTCAACTTGATGATTCCACGCGTTCCTGAGAAAAAGGATCTTTACAGACAACGAAGTCATCCTTTAGGGTTAAAATTTTTCATTTTGAGGTAGGTACGGAACCCTAAAACATATGTGTCTGCCTGTAACCATTTTATGGGTGTACGGATAAGCCATGACTTGGGTTAGGATATATCCAATACATACATAGGTCATACCCGTATCCTCTGAGTTCCGGTAGCACGTTCCTGTGGGATATTTACCGACATCCTCGCGGGCGAAGCCGCGGGCAAAAGCTAGTAGACAATATATTCAGTAACATTGAAATGAATGCTGGCTCATACAGTGTACTATTCAGTTACCTTAAACCGTTGTGGATACAATTTCATATTGAGAAAAATTATTGGTGTAAAAATATTCGGTCACGGCGGCCAATCTCAACGGAGACTGGCCTTCGGCGCGGGAGATATTACAGTGCACAAGTGTGTGCGCAGTCACGAGTGCACTCTCTCTTCCCTCACTCTCAAAGTCCGATGGGATGTGTAAAAATAATAAGTAAGAAATAATAGATTTCTGTATGACTATCAAAAATAACGTAAATAAATACCTGTATTGACCCGTGCGTTTGCACTGGCGAAACATCACGACAAAACATGTTGAAATCTCTAGTTCCTGTCAAACATTGTATGAAAAATTTACAGAAAATAGAGATTCCAACATGTTTTGTTGTGAATGTTTCGCCAGTGCAAACGCACAGTTATAATTAAAATTTTGCGTACTACTTACATTCTATTTTGTACAATATAGTCTGATGTAGCAAGAGAAATCCTTTTATTTATAAGTAACTAGCTTTACCCGGCCTGGCTTCGCACGGTTAGCACTAAGTACTTATCTACGGCGCATCTACCTTTCCTAATTACCTATTTCTACCTAATTACCTACCCTACCTACCTACCCTACCCTTCTTACCAGGGTAGGTAGGTACCTAACCTACCCTACCTACCCTACATATCTACCTGCTTACCTACCATATATACCTATTTATACCTACTAATACTATGTTAGTAGCAAATAAATAACTTAGACTTTAGTTAATGCATGTTACTGGATAAAGTTAACTTAATATTTTTCGCTTAAAATAAATGAAATATACTTCTACACCTATATTTTAACACAACAACATTTTTTCATTAAAATTAGACAATTTCTTTACAAATCTTTGTTTTTTTATAGCGCCTCTGTTGTTACCTTTACGAAAGTATTACAAAAATTCATAGTGTTAAATCTTGTACGACATGGTATGGAACCCTTCGTGTGCGAGTTCGACTCGCACTTGACAGATTTTTGTTTCATTCGTTTTGTTCACATAAATAATAAAGTTTAGTAGGTAGCCCATAAAAACTTTACTTCGTATTTTGTGCACTACCTACTAATCATTTCAATTTATGTGAGGTATACAGATCCTGTTCGTTACGAGTATTCACATCTTAATAGAATTTTGTTGGTTCGTGGTTATTGTTGGTGACGAGTATTTAAATCTATTAACGTTGTGTTACTAGTGTTGTGGTTATTATTTTCAAAATGCAGTCAAACGTAAATATTGAAGAGAGATCAAATATTTTTGCGCTGCGTAAAAGTGGATATTTACACAAATACCTATCTAATGAATAAAAACTAAGTGTGAGTGTTATTATCAATTATCATTTAAATATTTCATATTTTACTAAACTAAAATCTAAATCAAAGGTATTGTTAATCCTTTTATTCAGAAGATGCCTTATTAAATAAAGTTTTAGATTCAATTCGCTTAAATAATTATTATGTGTAATAAATTACAATGTTACCTATTCTTTGTTCTAGAGAAATACTGGGAGTCTTATTATCGAAGAGCAGCAAAGTTATATTATAAATAAATACGGCTTCATACCAACGAGATATTTTTCTGAATGATTAAACACGTCAATAAGAACCGTCTGCCGTGCACGGCGAAGGCTTGCACCACCGGAGACCAGCTACAAGCTGTTTTTACCAGAAAGGCATTATCAAGAAAGGACAATGCAACCGATTGGCCCAAAAATATTAAACCCAATGTGCATAATTGAAACCTTACGTTAGTACTAATCATCCATGACAACTTTTACTATGGGGCCAAATAAATCTATCCCAGTAAAAAAAATATACAGGGTAACAAATGTTTTAAAAAAGTGTCGATTTTTATGACTTAATTATAGGTTTTGTTTATTTTAAACAGGTTTAAAATATCCTCTAATGTAATTCCTAAAGGTTTAAACGCATACAGAAGTAATTCGCTGCTGATTTCATTGTTTAATGGTTAATTCCAGTTAAATGAGCTTACACAGATTGTTCAAAATATAAGAGAAGTGTTTACTATTCAAGAACCCATCAAAAGCGTGGAGGAGCTTGTATCCTTATCAGAAATAGGTACGAATATAAGGAACTTCCTAACACGTCTATCACCGGTGTATTTGAATATTGTGCAATAGAATTATCTCAACAGGGATTAATTGTTGTATGTATTTATAGACCCCCGAATATGACATGTATAAATTCTTTTATGGATAATTTAAACATCTTACTGAAGCAATTGTGTACTAAGTCCAGTAAAAAAAATTGTTTTGTGCGGGGACTTTAACATTAACACACTAAAAAGAACTAACTTAACATTAGACTTTGAAAATTTATTACTTACCTATAATCTTAAATTAGAACTCAAGCAACCGACTAGACCTAAAAGCGGCACTTGTATAGATAACTTTGCTCATAATTCCAGACAAAAATGTGTGAGTGAAGTAATTGATTTTGCATTATCCGACCACACTGCTCAGATTTTAAAAATACAGATGAACAAAACATGCATACTTAATTCTTGGCACATTCATAAACGTAACTTATCCAAAGAAAATTTAACATTATTTAGAAATCAACTTCAATGTCTGTCTTTCTCAGAAGTATTCGAAACAGACAACCCTAATGAGGCTTACAATACGTTCATAGATCTATTTCGTTTATTTTATTATTTATGCTTTCCAAAACAATTCATTAATGTAAAACCTGATAAAAAAGTAAAATTGATTTCGCGTGGAATAAGGATTTCTAGCAGAAAAAAAAAGAAACCTACTTTGGAAGTATAGAAAAGCACCTTCAAGTGAAAGTAAAACTACATTTAAAAATTATTCACGGAGACTAAAAAAAATAATAAACCTCACTCAACAAGCTCAGAATAATTATCTTATTAATTGTTCTCAAAATAAATCAAAGGTATCGTGGCAGATAATTAATGATAACAATCGGTTAAAAGAACCTATTTTGCAAATAAATAAAAAGAATAAATTAGTAAAAGACCCTAAGCAAATTGCTGAGTCATTTAACGATTTCTTCGTTGATCAGGTAGAGAATGTAACTAAGAAACCTCTGGGCATGACAAGTGGCAATAGTAATATCAGGAATTCTTTATTCATGCCTCCAGTGGTACCTCAAGATATTCTACGTGTAATAAAACATTTAAAAAATAAAAAAAGTTTTGGCTATGACGAAGTTTCTACTGTGGCAGTAAAATTTGTTTCGGACATCATAGCCAAACCGTTGAGCCATATAATAAATGCATGCATAAGCTCAGGTATATTTCCAGATCAATTGAAAACTGTTGTCATAAAACCATTATATAAAAAAAACAATAAGGAAGACATGTCAAACTACAGACCAATAGCTTTAATCTCAGTATTTTCTAAGATATTCGAAAAAATTATATACGAATCTATTTACACATTTGTAGTTAAAAATAATATATTATGCAAAGAGCAAAAGGGCTTTCGAAAAAATCATAATATTAACATGGCAATATTTGATATTTTAAAAGTGATCATGAATAATGTAGATAAGAAAAACCCTGTATGTGCAATTTTCACAGACATGACAAAAGCTTTCGATTATGTGAAACATGACACCCTGCTAAATAAACTTGAAGGCTATGGTATAAGAGGCAACGTACTAAATATGTATAATAAAGTCTTACCTCACTGATCGAAAACAGTACACATAAATATCGAGAGTATGTACTAAAACTAAACGTGAATTAAAATATCTATGCTCTAGTAGAATTCCTAAATTGGGGGTTCCGCAAGGTAGTGTACTTGGGCCATTATTATTTCTGCTTTACATTAACGATCTACCGCGGCAAATTCATCATCCAATGACATTATTTGCGGACGACAGCACAGCTTTAATTGAATGCATAGATAAAACGGAATACAAAAAAGATATAAATAACACCCTTAAAACTATAATAGATTGGCTTAATAAAAATAATCTAGTGATAAACATAAATAAAACACAAGTCATGCATAAACATAAATAAAACACACCAGCGGCTAGAGCCAGAAAATATTATAATTAAATATAATGACCAAAACGTAGAATCGACTACAGTAACAAAATTCCTAGGAGTACACATCGACAATAAATTGACATGGAAACATCATGCTGAAAACGTGGCGTAATGGCATATGTATTATATAACCTTTAAAAAAAAGTTAACCTCAATACATAAGTGACAGCATATCATGGTTTAGTTGCTTCCTCACTAAGATTTGGTGTCATATTTTGGGGAAACTGCAGTAAGCGAGAAAGAATATTTAGAGCCCAAAAACGCTGCCTTCGATCAATGACAGGTCTTAAAACTACAGAAAGCTGCCAACCTGTTTTTAGATCGCTAAGGATACTTACATTGCCATCGTTGTATAATAAATTGCCTATACATTTAAAAGAATTACCCATCAAAGTTTTCAAAAAGAAGTTAACTAAACTGCTTCTGGACAAATGTTACTACGCAATTAAAGATTTTGTTAATGACAAAACTTTCTGTTAATGGTGTGTAGGCTGTTTTTTTTTGTGATTTTATGACATTTCTATCTTTAGCTTTATTGAAATTCATAATTTATTTGTTTTGTTTTTTTTTCTATCTTTTTATTTTTTGACATTTGTAATTGAATTATTTGTAATTTAGTTTATTGACATTTGTAATTTAATTTATTGGAATTTGTAATTTAATTTATTGACATTTGTAATTTAATTTATTGACATTTGTAATTTAATTTATTGACATTTGTAATTTAATTTATTGACATTTGTAATTGTAATTTATTGTCATTTTAAATTTAATATGTTGACATTATTTTGTATTTGAATTTTCTGACATATTGTTTTTTTTGTTTTTAATAATATGATTACTCAATACTCAATACTTTATTTGCATTCCACAATGTGTACTTAGGTGGTAAGTTAAAATTATATGTGATCATTATGGACCCTGTCGGGCACAGCAAAATAGTAGGAGAGAGGAAGCTTTGAAAAAACTTAGATTATCATCAGTCTTTTGAACTAAATCTAATATTTGGTATTATATTAGGTTATTTTTAATTCTTTTTATTTTACATAAATAGTTTACTCAATACTTAATATACTTATATTTTATTTATCGTTGAAATATTCGTTTAAACTATAATAGCATTTTTTTATTCGAAATAGTTTTAGTTTTTTTATAAATATATTCAGTTTTTCTTCTTTTTTTATTAATTCCGGTAGTTTATTGTATATTTTTATTGACATTACATATGGACTTGTAGAATGTATTTTTAGCCGAGAAGTTGGAATGTTTAGTCTAGATTTATGTCGAAGTGTGTAGCGTGATTGTATGTCTTCGCGTTTTGTATAAAATTCTTGATTTTTACGAACAAATTTGCATGTCTCTAATATGTATATACTGGGGAGGGTTAAAATGTTATAATTTTGAAAGTGAGGTTTACAGCTGTCAGTTTGTTCGATGTTTACTATGATCCTGACTAATTTCTTTTGGAGTGTAAATAGTGTTGGCACATCCGTGCTGTTTCCCCAAAGGGTAACGCCGTAGCTCAGCCATGCATAAGCATACGCGTAGTAGGTGGTGAGTGCTGTTTGAAGATTGGTGGTTTTTTTAATTTCACGGAGAGCGTATGAAAAACTTGAAATTTTCGATCTAAGTTTTTGTATGTGAGTTTTCCAGTTAATATGAGTGTCTAAATCTAATCCAAGTAAGGTAAATTCTTTTACAACTTCTAGTTTTGAACCATTAAAAGTAAAATCTATATTTAGAGGTGTTTTTTGATGGGGATGGAAGGTAATCAGTTTAGTTTTAGAATAGTTAATTTCAAGGATTATTTTTAATAATGATAGTAATGTACATATTGTTTCCGGTTGTTCTCATCTTGCTAACGGCGAGTACTTGCACAGACACAATCTAGTAGCTAGGATTATCCACCAGCAACTTGCCTTGCAATACAACCTTGTGGAGTCAGAAGTACCATACTACAGGTATGTGCCCGACCCAGTTCTCGAGAATGGTCAGGCCACATTGTATTGGGATCGATCTATCATCACTGACAGGACTATTGTAGCTAATAAGCCTGATATTGTGGTGATAGATCGACGAGAACGCCGTGCAATGATTGTTGATATTGCTGTCCCTCATGACGAGAATCTCGTGAAAGCTGAGAAAGATAAAAAAATCAAGTATCTTGACTTAGCACACGAGGTTGTCGCCATGTGGGACGTGGACTCTGCAATCATTGTACCGATAATCGTAACGGTTAATTAATGGCCTAATAGCGGAGAGCCTCGACCAACACAAAAACAAATCACAAATTATACCAGTTTTATGTAAACATTGACATTGTTGAATATTACATACAAAATGACATGATTACTTTGTAAAGTATTATATTATTTTAATTATTGTGAATGTGAGGACTATGTGGATATTTTTTTTTTCTCTTCTCTATTTTCTTTTCTTTCTCAGTTAGTTTTAATTTAATGATGGTCTGGCAGTTTGAGTAGTTTATGCGGCCTACCCAAATGTCCTTTCTTTGGTACTGTTCGTCAAATTCAAATTCAAATTCAAATATTTATTGCATATCACATGTGTTTACAAGGTCTTAATGCTAATGATAAAGTTCACATGGACCCTGTCGGGCACAACAATTTCGTAAAGTAAGAGTAGTAGCATTATCATTAAAAATCTAATAAAATTACATTAAATAATCACACATTTTGTGATAGTCATTGCAATCTATACCTCTAAAAATCATTAGAAAGACAATTAATTTCAAATAAATAAAATCACACAAATCAAAATGCAACAATCTATAATACGAATCGAAATTATATTTAAATATTTTTTTTTTTTTAAATATTAGCAATTATTAAAAGATCAATTCATTAGAAACAAATAATGTTACAGATAAGATTAATATATAAAGTCAAATGTGTATAATATTACAAAAAATAAAAAATCAATTCACTTACAATTAAATAAATATTGTCACAGATTAAAATAGCATCAAAAAGTCAAATAAAATGTAAGAAAAAAAATATAATAATATAAAAATAATAATGATAAAAATAAAAAATCGTCGAGTTGAGCTCGTTAAGTTCAGAGTTGAGCTCCGCGATTACTGACAAATGCTTGCACTGACTGGACAGGTCCACTCAAAGCTGTATGGTTCTTTCCTCAAAAGACCATTTCAGACATTAGTCTACATGGTCCTCATATGGCCTGACCAAGATTATGTCTGGACTTTAAAAGAGACTGTGACCTCTGAGTTTGTTTCGGCCTTTCTTCTCAGAGTAGTCAGATAGGAAACGCCGAACTCATCTAGCTAATTTTTAACATACATTTTAATATGACGTGTAAAAGTGATTCCAATATCCTATTTACAGAATAAACAATTTCATTTCATTTCATTTCATTACACCTCAGGAGGCTCTCATTGCGCGGCTGGGTCAAGGGCTTGATTCAGAAAGCAGTACTCCTAGACACGGCACGCATAGTGAGGAGGTTCCTCTCTCTAGAGCCCTGACCACCGGCAGCTTAGACCCTGTTCCTGATGCCGATGGGCGACAATTTTTTATATTTTTAAATGTTTTTTATATCTTTTTTTTAAGAAATATTTAAAAATTCAGTTTATAATGTATTAAAATGAAATCAAAGAAATAGTAATGTTGCTGAATGCTTTTCTTTTTATGTTTGTTAAATTATTTTTTTATTTTCATCTTTTAAACCTATTAGATTAAATAATTTTGCATGCCGCAAGGCAAGGGACTCTCATCAAAATAACCATCATATCTGTATACTTACCTACATTATTGGCAAATAAATGATTTCTGATTTCTGATTCTGATTACCTAACAAAAATAATGGCCCGTGCTGTAAAGCATAGGACATGATTAATTGGCGCGCTGCCGTGCCGATAGAGCTTCAGGTAGCCTGTAGCTAGCGTACCCGCCCCTCGTCTCCCTCCCGCACCATTATATTGCGGCAATTGTTTAGACAGGACCTGCGTGTGCGCTTTTAGTGTTGTCCTTTTCTATCGTAAGGGACGTTATATACCTGCTTCCTTATTGTTCGTTTTCTTTGTTACCCATTACAAAGTCATGAGGAAGCAGCAACAAATCTTCGCAGTCTACATACTTTGTCTAGAAGAACTAGAAAACCTAAAACTGTATTAGGTATTTTCTTGTCTAAAATAAGAACTGGAGAAGCTGATGATAGATTGGCTTCCATATTTCACATGACGCGTCAAAATCTAGAAAATAAATTGAACTTAGCTAGGCAATGCTTAAGCGAAGATTTCGTGCCTCTACATTTAGGTTTTAATCATATAAGCCGCGAACAAGCTACAAGGCGAAATCTTCTATTACCAAATACGTTATTTGGCAGGGCGGATTATTCAAAGGCAATTTTTATTTGCGATGCTACTTATATATACGTACAAAAAAGCACGAACTTTGCATTTCAGAAAGATACTTACAGCCCACATAAATACCGAAATCTTTTAAAACCATTTATGATTGTCAAACTCAAACTCAAAGCATTTATTTCAATTAAACCATGTACAGGCACTTTTGAATTGTCAAGGAGTCAGTCAGTCAGAAATATGAAGCTAGTTGCCCATTCCAAAACGTAGTAGGTACCTATGGAGAAGAACGGGCAAGAAACTCCACGGACACTCTTTTAAACAAAAAATTGTTACATAAAATTGGTTACATTATTCAAGTTGAAATTATACATGTGAGAACAATGTAAAAAGACGTGCACGTTAAAAGCGTCCGTAATAAAAAGATACTCACTTGGGACAGATACATTTTAGAGGTTGAAGGTCCATACTCTGCAAAAAATAATGATGCTACTTTTTTAAGGGAGTTATTAGAGAGAGAAGATGGCGTTATGCCATGGTATCTGAACTCTGGCGACGTTTTTATTTTAGACAGAGGTTTCCGTGATGTGGTTAGGGAATTAGAAACCTATGGTTTTATAGGTGTAATGCCAGAGTCAAAATAGTGGCCGAGCATCGCAATTAACTACGGTACAGGCTAATAAATCAAGGTTGTGTACAATATGCCGTTGGCCCGTTGAGGTTGTAAACGGGAGATTCAAGCGAGATTATAGATTGTTTCGACAAACTTATTTTAATAAATCTATGTTACACATGTTCGAGGACTTTAGGATTGCTGCAGCACTAATTAAGGCCTTTCACATCCCTCTCGTGGATAATCGTCATGCTGAAGAATTTATAGAAATAATAAGAAACCGAGTTCATGTTCCAAATAGATTGGCAGATTTTGTGGGCGAAAATAATTTAAATAGACAGAGAACGGTATTTTTTTATATTACGGGGGATTTGCCTAATCTTCCTCAGTTTCCTGTATTGTCCGAAGATGAATTGATATTGTACTCGGTAGGCACTTACCAACTAAAACTTGCTGCGAGCTATTATAGCGAGCATGTCCGCGGAGGGGATTATATAATAATAAAAGTTTTTATTTCTAGATTATTTTACAACTGTTTTACAAATAATTACTTAGGCTAGTTTTGAGTACAAATGAGTTAAGCATCTGTAGCCGAACTAGGCAAAACCTGTATTTCGGCTATCAGCGCCAATCCCCTCGGATAGTTTTACATATGTATATCACAGCCATTAATATTAATTTTTACAAGATTATTAATAGTACTGTTATTTTCACAAAGTATTTAGAGTATGAATGTGAATGAATGCGTGACCTCTCATTGTGTGGAATGAAGTGTGAGTGTGTGCATTGAGAGAGGGTGTGTGGGGATGTGTGTAAGTGTGTGTTGTCCATGAGAAGTTAAATTTTTGGAAGTGTGATCTGTGTAAATTTTGAAAGTATAAATCATACAAGTTGATGCTAACGTGATCATTGTGCTATACAACGTGAAATTTGAATCACAGTTTTGCTAGAACAAACGTTGTTCAGACCATGGTCTACTATCATTCTATAGCATCCAATATGTTATTAAAACAAACTAAACTAGGCGTTCTCAAATAAGTCTTATGTTTCTCAAACGTGTTCAAACATTAACCGTAACATCTAAGGACTCATCGCGGTAGCAATATGGCATTCAAAAGAGTTATGAGGAGTCCACATGGACTACAAGGATGTCCGGCCAATGCGGGCCGAAATTTTAATAAATAAATCAGTCTTTTTTGTGTTTTTTTTTAAATACCATTGACGTTTTTTTTTTAATTGATTGTTATAGAATGGTAGTAGACCATGGTCTGAACAAAGTTTGTTCTAGCAAAACTGTGATTCAAATTTCACGTTGTATGTATAGTGCGAGAGCCGATTGCAAAAACACCTACCTTATAAGATACCCCAATAGGCTACTTGTAGATCGTTAACCAACACTTAAACACGTAAAAAAAATGAGGTCTGCCAGAGCCGATCCTGCCGGGTCATAGAAATAATCGATATTTTTTGACGTAATTTTTTAGTGAAAATTACCTCATAAGATACCCGAATTAAAGTGCTGGCAACAGTTAACCACTGGTTAATTATGTAAAAAAAAGTTGGTCTGCCATTCCGCACCCTGCCGGAAGTACTTGGCAGACCCCTAAAATATACCCCTTCCGACACCCTAAACCTACCTCATCGACTACCTGGATGGATCCTACGCCAAATAATAACCAAGATGCCCCTGATAATGGATCAAAAGTTCTGCCAGGTCTAAGCTTGCCGGAACTTTGTGTTCAAAGCATTTGAAGATGGTAGAGAGCATAATTTCACCTGAAGTCAAAATCACATTTGTGTCTAAATTTACACAAATTTATAAATATTAACTGCTTTTTTACCCGACTACGGCAAAGCCAAAAGGAAGGGTTGTGATTTTAGCAGTTTATGTATGTATACAGGGTGGCAGGGACATCGACGCGAAGCCGGTTACCATGGATTCAGTACATGATTCTGAACCCCCCTGCGTTGAAATTTTTCGTCGGTTATATAAAAAAAAAACAGCTGTTTCATAGAAAAGTGCAATACCTACGCGGTCAAAATGTATGGAGCAGCAGATTTTTTTTTTAATAACCGACGAAAAATTTTGATGCTTATGATTGACTCTATCGATTGATTTCATAAAAATACAGGGTGTTATTTTTTCGGATTTTAGCTGGTTCGATTCTCGATAGTGGGAAGTGAATTTTCGAAAATCCTTGAACGCAGAAAAAATTTGCTATCGTCAGTATTTATTAGAGTACTTTCAATCGAGGTGGGTTTCACAAAATCCGCCCTGTATATACATATTTGTAATGTGCTCGTTAAGTCCTTTCTTTTGATACTAAACATGTCATTATTATCTCAATTTAATTTTTTTCGAGGTTATAAATTTATGTGTTAAGTCCACCATATTAAATTTAGGGAGAATTTATATAGCCTATGTCACCTGGACCATTATTACGAATCTATTGTTACCTCATTCATCAAAATCGGTACAGTAATTTAGGCGCTACGGTGGAAGACACGTAAAAACAAACATATATATGAAGGCAGAGGGTCCGACATCTTACATGAAAGTAAGAAATATAGCAGAAATCATCTTTTATTCCCATAGCGTATTAACACACTAATTCAAATTATATTTCCAATGATTTTATTCTAAATCTGACTACAATTAATTCAGTATCTAAACGTTACAACATGCGCACCGGGCCGAGCCTGCGACAAGAATGATCCCCTCCTCGCTGCGCGCTCGTTTATGTAGAGCGGCTCGAGTAGTAGGGAAAGTAGGCGAGGCCTTGTTTACGCATTCTACTGCGCAGCTGCGCCGCTCGGCCCGTTGCACGTGCTGTTTACAATAGCGACGCCGTCACGGCCATGCTGACGTGCGGACGTCCTCGTGCGCGGAGTCTCATCAAACAGTATCTAAAAGAACAGAACGATATTATTAATGTTCGTTCATCCTGACTAACAATTCATCCCTTGAGAGTTTGCTTATAATTCTGGACCGCTCGTAATTGAGCCTTCATGACTTTAGCAATCTGGTCCGGTTCACCCCTTCAGAGTTTGCTACTAATACTGGACCGCTCGTAATTGAGCCTTCATGACTTTAGCAATCTGGTCCGGTTCACCCCTTCAGAGTTTGCTACTAATACTGGTCCACTCATTATTGAGCCTTCAGGACTTTAGCCATCTGGTCCGGTTTATCCCTTCAGAATGGGCTACTAATTCTGGACCGCTCGTTATTGAGCCTTCAGAACTTATCTTATCTTTTTATTTCTTTTTCATTTATCACTTAAAAACCCTGCAAAACTATTATCTCCTGGACCAGTCATTACCGACTTTACAGGGTCACTTTTTTTGCTAATTATTGTGACTGCTTTAGTAACAATAGCATTTGAATCTGAGTTGAGAGACTGTCGATACAGAACGTGACTTAAGATGTTTCGTATTTTCACCGATAGTTATTAAAGTACGTGAGTCAGCAGACATTGTACCACTATTAATTGATATAGTATCACTATTCACAGGCAATGGTATCACTGCTTGCCAAAGTTACATTACTGTTAGGATTGTGTTTTTTTATATTTCTGATTTGGTATTATCTCGTGGTTTGTTTCGTGAACATGGATATCATCATCATTACTACCCGCCGTCACGTCATCATAATTTTTCACGATTTTTATCTACCAGAACATTTGGACCATGAAGTACTTTACGTAATTTTAATTTGACAATATTTATAGACCTTATTAGTTCCATTCCAGTGTAAAAGTGATTTCAATATCCTATTTACAGAATAAACAATTTCATTTCATTTCATTTCCATAAATATATCTCAACTCGTTCCGGTAATTTTTTTAAACGGTGGTCTCGAATGAAATATAAAAAAATCTTAAAAGCTGAATTATCATAAGAACTCCCACTTTATTTGATTAGAAATTATTCGTTTCGACGCGCCAAACAAATGAGCTGGATTTTAACTGTTTTTAGCAGAAACGAAAATTGTACAGCGTAACCATCTGACTATTCTAACTTTAAGTTGCTAAGTCACTGACTTAGAGGAGATTGAGCTTTGGCCTGGTCACACGTTACCGTGGCCGTCTTGGAAAACTTTAAACAGTTTCCGCACTCAGGTCGGCCGCAGTAAAGACCATAGATGGTCGATGCTCCATACATGGGGTTTCTCGGATGGTTCCAATCTTCTATGTATGAGCGGCGTCTCCTCGCATACCATGGTCCACCTTTCATCTTGCGCCCCTTATATCTGCATCAGAGAACGGTGTTAGCATTGCGGAGTTCTCCACAGGAAATTAAATTATATTTGCCATTGACACGCTAAGAAGAATATCGATTTTATCAAAGCTAAGAATGATCACCCTTACGTTAGAAACGCGTTTACCCTAAACGGGCACAGCGTACTAAAGCAACCACCAACATGTATTAAGCCAACATGATCACCTGTGGTGCCAAGTAATAACGGTATCATTAAGTTTTTTTTTTTTTTAACTGGGTCATAGATAATATTATACTACGTACAGATACCCAATCCCATACAAAGAAATGACACCTCTCTAACTCGGGCTATTGACTGGCTACAGCGTAAATGTGGTACAGTTATGACAAATTGAGTAAAACGCCATCTATTGCAAAGAGCCATAGAAACAATAAGGTTTTATCTTGTTGAAAATACGAGATTTATGAGTTACAAAAGATAAATCAGCATAAAACAAGGAAGTTTTGATTTTTACTAATCTTACTTCAGCCAAAACCTTCCGTTTATCGCTTTTTAGTGACTTCATTTCATAATTATTACCTATGCTGCCATCTATGATCTTTTTTCAAGACTAATTATAATTTGTTCGAATTAAGACATGACTGGGTATAAATTTACGAACGTATGTAGCTAAATCATTCAATTCTGTAACTAATAATTACTGAAATTCCGTGTTCTAAAATATCACGACCAAATTCCAAATTCACCCGGGAATACAACGTGAATTATCTCAAGCACGTGGTTTTATACCATGGTTGGACGTTTAAGTTGAAATGGGCACGCTTCTTTACTTGGTATAGTATGGTATTATTTATAGGTGTCAACTATACTCTTTAGGATCATTTCATTTTGTTCATGAAATTGCTAACCTTTAACAAGATTTCAATTTATTACTATGTTTTAAAAGCTACATTCTGATCCAGAGTCAAATATAATAAGCTAATCTGTATCACTTATCTGTCACACTTATATTCCACGAGCTGCTCTGAAGTACAGTTTCACTTGCTTGGAGCTCGGTGCCGAGTGCTTCCTTTATCCAGCGCTCGGGGCAGGCGTTGGCCATTTATATCCTGCTCACTCACACGGAGTGACTGCCCATCCGATCTCCACAACCCAGCAACCGGGCAGTACGACAACCCTAGGTAAGACTGTTTGTCAGACCTTCGGGCTTCCGAAGACCGTCAAAGATCCACGAGTGTATCGGGACCAACAGCTTAACCCGCTTTCCGAGGCACGGAGGAATATTGGTACGTAATGATGGTCACCCATCCACGGATCAATCCCGGCAAGCACAGCCCAACGCGATGGCTCGACCCGTGCGCCCGTTATCACTCAGCCACGAGCTCCTACGTCACATTGAAGTCTACACCCTCTAATTTCTTTTTCTCAATAACTATCTTTTCACTGAGTGCACGCCTATTAACAATATCAGATTCTGGTTTATCAAGATCAGAAACAACGAGCACAGCTTTACTTTAAGTAACAGGCATCTGCACCTTTTTTAATGTAACGATCTTGCCAGCAAAGAACAATGAAAAGTTTTACATTAAATTACTGTTGCTATCATTAGTGGACGGTGAATCCGATCCCACTTCTGATGAAGGCAGAGGGTCCGACATCTTAAATGAAAGTAAGAAATATAGCAGAAATCATCTTTTATTCCCATAGCGTATTAACACACTAATTCAAATTATATTTCCAATGATTTTATTCTAAATCTGACTACAATTAATTCAGTATCTAAACGTTACAACATGCGCACCGGGCCGAGCCTGCGACAAGAATGATCCCCTCCTCGCTGCGCGCTCGTTTATGTAGAGCGGCTCGAGTAGTAGGGAAAGTAGGCGAGGCCTTGTTTACGCATTCTACTGCGCAGCTGCGCCGCTCGGCCCGTTGCACGTGCTGTTTACAATAGCGACGCCGTCATATACATACATAAACTGCTAAAATCACAACCCTTCCTTTTGGCTTTGCCGTAGTCGGGTAAAAAAGCAGTTAATATTTATAAATTTGTGTAAATTTAGACACAAATGTGATTTTGACTTCAGGTGAAATTATGCTCTCTACCATCTTCAAATGCTTTGAACACAAAGTTCCGGCAAGCTTAGACCTGGCAGAACTTTTGATCCATTATCAGGGGCATCTTGGTTATTATTTGGCGTAGGATCCATCCAGGTAGTCGATGAGGTAGGTTTAGGGTGTCGGAAGGGGTATATTTTAGGGGTCTGCCAAGTACTTCCGGCAGGGTGCGGAATGGCAGACCAACTTTTTTTTACATAATTAACCAGTGGTTAACTGTTGCCAGCACTTTAATTCGGGTATCTTATGAGGTAATTTTCACTAAAAAATTACGTCAAAAAATATCGATTATTTCTATGACCCGGCAGGATCGGCTCTGGCAGACCTCATTTTTTTTACGTGTTTAAGTGTTGGTTAACGATCTACAAGTAGCCTATTGGGGTATCTTATAAGGTAGGTGTTTTTGCAATCGGCTCTCGCACTAGTAGTAGAAGTTCAGTCTCTTCATAATTTAATTTTTGTAAATATTCAGACACCTTTTTTTTGCATTGAATTTTTGTTAGTGGGTATATATTATATTATTGAAATATTTGTGCAGATACGCAACTAAGAGGTTCAGATGAGTTTGAATTGCCATTTGAGAATGTTTGGTTACTGAGAGCGCGAATTAAAAGCCGACACAGCAATTCTAGAAAATATTTTTGCTATATATTAATAGATGGTAACTCACAGGGAAGAAATAGTATAAGTAACTATTGTTGTAGTTGTTTGACGGGCAGGAGAACTATTGGTGTTTGCGCTCATGCAATGACTATAGTATGGTTTCTTGCGTGGGCCAGACACCAAGACACCATTCACCGCCCTGCCCTTTATTTGGATAGCGTTATAGTTGATAATGATTAATAATAATAAATGCTATCTGTGTCTATTGAAATATGTTGTATTATTTTTTATTCTTAATATCCTATCCTACATCTTATTTAGGTGCTCTATTGTCCATATGTTTACAATTGGCGATATTTTAAATGTTTAAAACAAACAAAACCTTTAAGAAAGTGATATACACATCAACACTTTTTTTTAACATTTGTTACCCTGTATATTTTTTTTACTGGGATAGATTTATTTGGCCCCATAGTAAAAGTTGTCATGGATGATTAGTACTAACGTTTGGCATAGGTTTCAGTTATGCACAACAGGTTTCATTTTTTTGGGCCAGCGGTCAAAGGAAAAGTTGCATTGTCCTTTAAGTTTCGCACGAGAATAATATTTAGACTTCAACTGGAACACTCCTTTACTTATATTAACTTTAAAATATTAGGCAAACATCAACTTTCTGAAAGTGTAAATAAAGTTCATTTTAGACCGACTAGTACTGTTGAAAAAGTTATAAAACATATAAAGTTGTTTTTCCTAAAAGTCGTGTTTGTTTACAGGTTTTGCAAATGAATAGGAAACGCAGATTAGATGTTTGGTTTTAATTATTAGACGGTGTAACTAAATATTTAGAAATATTACGGATAATTATGTATCCGTAATTATTTAATGATCTTAAATTGAGGTTTAGTTTCAATCTTCTTTTCGTCAAGAAAATGAACACTTAAGCTATATTATGTATAGCTATATTATGTAATTTTGACGTTCGAAAAGTGCTGATTCTCAGCTTAATTTGAATAAATGACTTTTGAATTTGAATTTGAATATAACCTCAATATAACATTCATTGTGACGTTACATAAAAAACATGCATAAAGTCAACAATTTTATTTGTGTTAAGTATTAGAATATCCTTTGCTTGTTATGTTATTATGAATTGATTAAGTGGGTACCCACTAACAAAAAATCTGTTAAGAACGGTTACAAGAGAACTTATTTTATCTAGGTAGGAATGTGACGTCACAATACTCATAAAAGTTTGTTAATTTTATAAATGAATAAAACAACTAAACATTTTTGTTAAGTATCATTCAGCACGATTTTTTTTATTTATACCTTTCAGCACCGAAAATATAAATAAAAAATCACATAAATAGTTAAATAATAACTAATACTAATTCTTAATGCATGAATACACTATAAATAAACACAAATATCTAAAAAAACACAAATTTGATTGGTCAAAATCCACACATTTTATGTAGGATTCGAACTCGGACCTCATTGTTCCGTGTATCCATTGCGTAACTCATTACGCTATTTGGACATATTTATTATAAGGGAATTTTACTAATGCAATGGTAAGAACAGGTCATGCGTATTCTAAATGCAACAGAAATATTATAATGTTATTTCGCCGTTCGCATATAGTGCGAAGACAGTTCATTAGTGTGTGTTGTCTGTGGAATGTTGAGTTGAGACATCACTCATACACACAAACGCACACGCGCTGCATGCTCGAACTCATAGGAATATGACCTTAAATAGACGTATGGAGTTTTATTGCAGACTGTCCCTATACAAAAAAAATTGTAAAACATTTTAAAAGAGTAACGGTGGAGTTTCTTGCCCATTCTTCTCCATACGAAAACTACCTTTTGGAAGGGGCGACTAGAATCAATACTATATTTTGTACATTTTGACGTTCAAAAGTACCTTATAAGGGCCTATTTGAAATAAATGATTTGACTTTGTGATGAAGGACACGAATCATCAATAATACCTACATGTGAATGGGTTTACAGATGTTAGACGCTCCCCTTGCGGTGGCGCGGGCCGAGGAGCGTGCGGCGGGCGGCGGCGGCGCGTGGCGGCGCGCCGGCGTGCGCCTGCTGCTGGCCGAGGCCGCGCACGAGCCGGCCGCGCTGGCCGCGTGGGCGGGCCGCCAGCGCGCCGACGCCGTGGCGTTGCGCGGCGCGGGCGACGCGGGCGAGCCCTTCGCGGAGGAGGGCGGGCTGCAGCGCGCGCGCGCGGCCCTGCACGCACACGTATGGCGCGGCCTCGTGCGCACCGACCGAAGCGCGCGCCCGCCTCCGCCCGGTAAGTGCTGCAACGTCTACAGCCACTATATCCTATGCCCATATGCATAACTCCAGCTTCCTCATGGGTGATAATACAGTAGCCAACAATTTCAATCGGTTTTTAAATGTGTAGTTGGCGCAGTGGTTAAGGCATGCATCTACTTTTGCCGAATAACTAGCGTCACACGAGTGGTCGCGAGTTCAAATCTCAGTACCAACCTCCACCACTTTTCGTAAATTGAAGAATTTACATAGTATATTTGTGATCGAGTATTTGTAAGAATAAACGAAATGGGTTTCTTTGAAAATGTTACGCTTCGCAGAACGCGTAGGTACTCGATCAATGGCAGATGATACCAAAAACGATGATAGTTCACCCAACTCGACCATAGATGGCACTAGTAACAGTCTGCCAAATATTTCGGACGACGAAACTGATGAAGTTCAGTTCGGGACTTGAGACAACAAATACAGAAGCTAAAGTTGGAGCTAACATCGGCGCATGAGGAAATAAATAATCTCTCCATTGAAAACATGGAACTTAAGCAAACTGTAACAGAAATTACGATTAAACATAATTTAATTGTACGAGCTACTAAGAAGTTATCAAATGACATGCTTACTCTAACAAAAAAGTTATCTACTCCATATAAGAATACCAATTCTAGTGCTAAAAAGTCTCATAAGCGGGATTCGAATATTACACAAAAAACCGAACAAATTAAGATTAGTACATCTGCATCAACCGCTTCAGAAAATAAGCAAATAAAGATAGCAAAGCAAGTCAAAAACAAAATCTGTATCATAAGTACCTAGTAGTTCAAGAAACAAAATCTTATCGATCGCAAAAGAAAATCTCCAGGTCTTCCAATTATGTCATTATCTATATCCCAATTGTGGAATCAAGACCATGATTAATAATGTACAAAACAAATTAAGCGATTACACAACAAATGACTAGTGCATTATACTAATTGGAGAAGAAGATTTAAAAAAAACTAACAATTTCTGTGACTTGGTAGTATGAATTCGCCAGTCATTGTCAGAATTACTTTATACAAATGTTATAGTGTGTCTACCAACGTACAAATTCAGCCACTATTCTATGGTGTATAATTGGAGAATTGAAACATTTAGTAATATGTTGTATTTGGACATAAACACTCATAAATATGCTACACTACTTGACTCTAATCTGGACTTGTCGTACGATTATACCATGTTTTGTGAACACTATGGCACTCTTAATATTAATGGGATGAAAAACATTTTTAAAATTTGAGAGAATTGTTAAGTGAGTATTTAAATGTAGAGATAGACATACACTCTACTGTAGGTGAAAAATGTGCAGAGGGCAATTTTTTTCGTGTATAAGCATGTTAATGTTTTACATCAGAATATCAATGGCCTTTTAAAAAAATCCGGCATATTTACTGTAGCATTAGAACTACTTCATTTAGGAAAAACAGTTGATGTGATATGTTTTTCTGATCATAACATGCTGATGTCTGATGTTGATTTGCTGTGTATTCCTAATTACACTCTTGCAACTTGTTTCACGAGGGAATCTAGACATGGTGGTAATGTATAATGATACGTAACGGAATGGGCAAATATAGTGTCTCTAACATAATTGAGTGTTGTGCAGTAGAACTTACTGACCACAACATCATCGTAGTTGGTATACAGGGTTGATATGACAGAGGGGCATTAAATTACACTACGTATACTATACGTGTTTAGTATTAATTCGATACGGTATAAAAATAAAAAGCACCAAAAATGAGTTTTTCTTTTTTTCAAACAAACTAAATAGCTTACAAATCAGAGTAAAACGCAACCACCCTTTGTAAATAAATTTAACTGACCTTAGATACCTAGGTAACAAAGCGGCAACGTCGCGCGCGCCGGAGCGCGGAGTATGTTCAAAGCGGGCGGCCGGGCGGCCGGCGGGCGGTGGCGCGGGCGCGGCGGCTTTGAAGTACTTACAACGATCACAGCATAAACACTAAATTTTTAAATTCTCGATGACATAAATTGTGTCCTCCATTCACATTAATGCACAAATTATACCGACGGAGAATATTGTTATTTATTTTTCTACTAATTAAATCACTGTCTGTCGCTAAGCACTTTAATTTGTGAAATGCTAAAATAATCCTAGTTTTTAGTTCAACAATTGTATTTAACTCTGAGGCACACTTTAATTACACACACACACACAAAACCAAAGTTTAATTACATGTCGTAAAGCAGTCAATAAAAAAAAAAACTAACGCTAAATAATAATAATCCCAAGTTACTGGTCCTGTCACAATAAAAAAAAGAAATACTGTCTACTGTGGTAACGGTGGGGCCTTAGCGGTTAAACGTAGGTATTTAGTGTCCTATCCTATCACATTAACAAAACAAAATCACAATATTATCAGCGCGCGAGTTCGCGGAGCAGTGTTACGTAACGTATGTACGTTCCAAAAGGATTGCCTCGGCGCACTGAAGAAACACGTTTTTTAGAGGCCCCACCCCCTTACCGGTCGCAAGGACCAAGGAAGGATCTAGGATGCAAGCAACATTAGAATAGCAACACACTGACCTATTTCTATTTCTTTTACAGTCCGAACTGAGATATGGGTGTTAAAAGGAAAAACAAAACTATTGTAATTATGCCTTTTGTTTTTTGGCGGCTGTCGATAGGATATGAAAAAAATGATGCAAAATAACATAACAAATAAATTATTATATGGGGTCTTATTCATAAACTCAGTCCGAACTGAGATATGGGAGTTAAAAGGAAAAACAATACTATTGTAAATATGCCTTTTGCTTTTTTGGCGGCTGTCGATAGGATATGAAAAAAATGATGCAGAATAACATAACAAATAAATTATTGTATGGGGTCTTATATCATAAACTCAGTCCGAACTGAGATATGGGCGTTTATAAAAAAAATATACTATTGTAAATAATTCAATAATTAGCACTTGAAGTTAGTTTTATCGTTGAAGGAACTCGTGGCTAAGTAATAACAGCCACATGGATCGTTCCATCAGGTTAAGCTACACTTGCCGGGGTTGGTCTGTGGATGGGTCACCATCTTTATATACCGAGACCTCTCCGTGCCTCGGAAAGCCAGTTAAACCGTTGGTCTCGGCTGTCATTCGTGTATCTTTGACAGTCGTTACGGATCGTCAGAAGCCCGAAAATCTGACAACCAGTCTTACCAAGGGGTATCGTTACTAAGTTGTGAACTTGTGGAAGTCAGATAGCAGCCGCACCATGTATAATACTGGTATTTAGCTGCATCCGGTTAGACTGGTACCTGATCCCAACATCGTCTAGCTAACGAAGAGTATTTGCATAGACACAACCTTGTAGCCAGGATTATCCACCAGCAACTTGCTCTGAAATACAGCCTTGTGGAATCGAATGCACCGTCAGATATGTGCCCGACACAGTTCTCGAAAATGGAAATATCACATTGTACTGGGATCGTTCCATCGTCACTGACAGAACTATTGTTGCCAATAAACCTGATATAGTGGTTGTGTAGTGTAGTATCCAGTATCTTGACTTGGCTCGCGAGGTTGCCGACATGTGGTGTGGGACCGATGTGATGATCATTGTGCGCTGCTCTACTCGATCTACCACCACGATGTTCAACATAATAGATTCGAGCTTCTTCTAATAAGTACCAAGAGCATATAAAATGAGGTCATCTGTGGTAAGAGTTGGAAGACAATTTAGTTCCGTGTGTCCTGCGGTTATTGCATGAAATATAGCTCTGTGAGCAATCATTGTGCCGATAGTCGTATCAGCCAACGGCTTAATTACCAAGAGCCTCGACCATCACCTAAGGAAGCTCTCGTTGGGCAGCTGGATCAAGGACTTGATTCAGAAAGCGGTACTCTTGGACACGGCTCGCATTGTCAGGAGGTTCCTCTCTCTGGAGCCTTGACCGCCGGTCGGTAGCTTGGACCCTGTTCCCGATACCGGTGAGCTTTTATACAGTGTGTCCGGACATGGACTAGCATGGCATGAATAGCATGTATGGATATTCTAAATACTTAAATATAAACTATTTTAAAGTACAATAAAATTACACTCTAGGCTTGGGTCCAATACACTTCCCCGCTATGTGGCAGCCATTTTGTTTTTTTTTACAAAAAAATATCATACATCTCAAAGTTTTAGTCAGTATGACTAAAACTTTGAGATGTATGATATTTTTAATTTATAGATAAAAATATGCTTATTCGAAAGGCAATAATATTGTCTACCATCTGCATTACAAAGCAATGTGTTCACAATTCCATAACTTTGGAAAAAATATGAAAGTCGAAAAAAAAAAAAAAAAAAAATTATGCAATTCAACCAATTATTACAAGCCTAGAGCGTAATTGTAAAAAATAAAAAAAAGAGTGTAATTGTACTAAAATAGTTTAAAGGACATGACCAGTGGGGCGATGGGCGCCTGCTTAGGTGTAAAAATCAATGTGCAGCAAAAATTGTTTTATTTTTGCAATTGTTGTATTCTACAGTTTACAGGTAAAAAACTTTCACGACTCCAAAAGATCAGGAAACTGAGAAAAATAAAGATAAGTTTTCACTAAATAGCTCTGCTTTTCGTTAAGAGATGGCGCTAGGCGTTGTGGTAATCGAGTTAAAAATCAATGTGCAGCAAAAATTGTTTTATTTTTGCAATTGTTGTATTCTACAGTTTACAGGTAAAAAACTTTCACGACTCCAAAAGATCAGGAAACTGAGAAAAATAAAGATAAGTTTTCACTAAATAGCTCTGCTTTTCGTTAAGAGATGGCGCTAGGCGTTGTGGTAATCGAGTTAAAGAATGATTTTCTACTATTCGACACGCCATCCATCGAGGCGCTAGGTTTTTTATTTATACTATCAAGGGCGCAAACTAGCATGCTGATCACCTGATGTTAATAAGCAATAACCGCCGCCTATAGAAGTCTACAACACCAGGGTTACTGCCGATGCGCTGCCACCCTTTTCCCACCCCAAACCCTGTGCTTCCGATTCTCTCACTCACTATTCGAAGCGGAGCAACATAATGTTGGTACTTTACGTTGGTATTCTGTAAGAGTGTGGTACCTCCCCGGCCGAGCCAGCCAACCCAATTAAGAGTTACAGTCAGCTATTGACTACAACTAGGCTCTACGTGGCTCGGGAAATAAAAATAAGGCTATTGTTATTATTATTTGTGAAGGCATGAGGATTTAAATAAAACTATTATTTGTACGAATTAATTATTTTAATATTCTTAAATAAAATAAAATATGTAGGAAAGATGAACTGTGCCGGACGGGCGTGATCGCTGGACGCGTAGATTATGCAGGTTGTAAAGCTATCCCAGTCCAAGCAGCGGTGACGTCCTGCACCTAGGGATCTGGATACTTCAATACTAACCGAGCGGCTGTCCTAGATTCTTGAGGGAAAATGGGTTTTGACAAGAAAATAACAACACCATTTCCCTGATAAATCTTCATAATATGCCTTTTAACCCGCCTTACAGATATGCCATAGTTTAGGCATCTCATCATAATATCCGTTTATCCGAATCGTAGAGCAAAACAGATGAATCCTTTATAAGAATAGCAATGGTCGTGGTCAGTGGGTCGTCTTAGGGGCGTAGAAATAGAACACAATAATCGCACAGTACACAACGAACGCGTAAACACAACGTGGGTCGCGAACTGCAATGATAGATAGATAGAAGATTCTTTATTATGTACACCATAAAAAGTACAGATATAATATATAATTATACCTGACGTGACGCCAAGATTGAATGTGCAAGTAGGGATGGTGAATGGCGATCTGAAATCGATAAAGTGTCAATTGCTTTTTTCTCGAACCTAACACATAAAATTCGAAAACATTTGACTGCCTCGTTGGTCTAGTGGTGGCAAGCGCTACAGCTGAGCATGAGGTCCTGGGTGCGATTCCCGGGTCAGGCAAAGTGTTATTGGGTTTTTCCATCTGGAATTTCTCAATAGCAGCCCGGAGTCCGGATTTGTATCCGGTTAATGGTAAAACGCTCGCCCCGCATTACACGGGACTGGCGAAATGAAGGTGTTATGTTATTATTCATCCAAATTAAATATAAGTAGTTCAAAACGGTCAAAGAAAATATCAATTCAAAATCCATTTTATGTGAATCGATTTTTCATGCTTTGACTCGAATCGATTGAATTATCAATTTTATGAAAAAAACTACTACCCCTTTGGTCCCTCCCTACACAGGTGTCTGCTAATGTCAGATGCATTGTCAACGAAGTAAAACTCCTATAAACGCAGTGATTATTAAAAAACGTATGGTGTTCGAACTTCACACGTGTCAATAAAACCTAACATAACCCGTAGGCGTATCAATAAATAAGTAATTATAAACAAAACATGTATATTCCATGTCATTAAAATTCACTTGATCGAAAATAGCCCGTTTTTAGTTAATTTTTTTCCATATTATGTGTAGCTTATTTTGGTTACCGGGTGAATATAGATACAATGGAACGTCAAAATCAGGAAGTGCATAAAAGAGAGAAACGGAAGCAATTAATATACTGATTTTTCAGATAATTTAATCTGGGCTTTAGTCGGAATAATATAACCATGATAAATTAGATCTTTATTTTTAAATCTTAGTGTAAAAGTTGTAATGCTGCGCATGTTCCCGAATTCGAAGGCTAAAACTGGTCATGTCCTTTAATGATTAAACGAACTTACCTGTACGTGAAGTTCTATCATAATTATACCAGCGCAGAGTCCGAAGAGATTAGTAATTTACACATATAGTTACGCATAGTTCTCACCACTCATGCACTAAGTTGAGAAAAAATATTATATCCTATTTTTCTTTATGGCAATTTTATTTGACATAAATTTTGTTTTTTTTTTTTTTGTGGGTAGGTATACTTTGTCCAGTTCCGCTCTCAGACGATTGTCGCCAGTCATTTAGTTTAGAGTAAAATAGCGATAGCGCGACACAATTTTCGCTCGACAAACTAAAGCACGACAAACATTTCTACAAAATTTTGTTGCTAATAGCAGATAACAAAAAAATGGGAAGTACTAAGTACTTTCGTTTTTAATGTTTTTATTGGCAATATTCTTTATTGTCAATGTTAAATGACTGCAGTGCGCGAGTGCAGTTACGAGCAAGGTAGGCGAAAACCATGTATAAAGAACCTAAAACTTAAATTTTTTTTTCTTATCTGCTATTAGCAACAAAATATTATAGAAATGTTTGTCGTGCTTTAGTTTGTCGAGCGAAAATTGTGTCGCCCTATCGTTCGTCGATCAAAAGTTTCGTCGTCCCATCGATGGTCGTGAAAACAATCAGTCGCAATAACGTTCGTCGATCAAAAGTTTCGTCGTGCCATCGTTTGTCGTGAAAACAATCTGTCGCGCTAACGTTTGTCGAGCTGATGTTCTGTCGCACCGCTGATGGTCGACCTTTCGTACTGTCGCCCTAGCATTTGTCGCGCCTTTGTTTGTCGCAACTTTGATACGGAGTCAAATAATTTATGTGTGGTTCTTGTTCAGTATTCGACCACTGCCCGCTCGAAGACCTTCCTTCACAGGCGTCCCCCCACCCCGTCGTTGAGGCGTCAGGAAATATATTTCAACTTGGTAAACACCAATTTTTATTTGATGTTCAGAACGTTCTATTTTATCTAGCTACCAGTCAAAGAAATCATGAATGGTTGAAATGATTCAGGTAAATTCATAGAATTGATATAAATAGACCTTTCGAGTTGACATATTTATATCTTTCCATTTCTTGATTGTGCGGCCATCCGTATTCGATCTCTGGACAACAGGAAACTAATAATCCTAATATCTTTATACAAAAGTTACAACGTTTCGTTTAGAAAATATTACAAGTTCCGCTTTCGTTCGTATAATCATTTAACTGTTGTTAAACTAATCTGAAACTCGATGTGAATCTATAATCATACCTGAATCTGCATTTAGTCGAAGGAAATTGTGCTAAGTGCTTTTTTCTTTATTAAAATTAAATCAAGTTAAATTAATAATCTTTAGTTAGATCTATATGTTACTTACACATTCCAGGCGGGAATATTCAAGCAATAGCTAATCGTATAAACAACAAATAGTGGAAAGCTACATAGGTTTACATATAACGTGAAAAGCGTATGGGGCTGTACTTAACACAAATGGCAAAACACGTTAAATTAGAATAATTTACCCTCGAAGCAGAATCTTAAATATTTTCGAGATTCTTTCAAATCAAATCAAATCAAATCAATTTATTTGCCATAAGTATTGGTACAATTTAGGTCTTAACATAAATATTACAGATCCATAACACTTAGTCATAATAATGTGACATGCAAACATTTGGGTTTATAATTACATACTCTTAAAGTCATTCTTCTAATATAAATAAAATTTAGTAGCAAAGTTGTTATAATATTAGATAAATTTTCCAGAATACTATTAATGTCAGAGGGTAAATGATTATCATTTATTATTCAATTTCTTATTAAATATGTCACTTACTGAGTAGAAGTTCTTTTCCCTTAACCATACTTTAAGACACCTTGTAAATTTATTAGCTGGTAAGATTTTAATACTGTCAGGTATAGCATTAAATATGCGACCACACATTGCATAGCTATTCTTACTATATAATGCTGTCCTAGGAATTATGGGCAAAACTATTCTATTTCTGTGTCTATTACTTTTTTGAAACATTTCATGAGCTTTTTTAAATAACTCCGGGTGCATTTTAACAAATTTAGCGCATTCAAAGATATACAGACTTGGAAGGGTTAGTATCTTGAACTTTTTGAAAAAGGGTTTGCAAGATTCCCATGGGCGTATTCCCGCGATGGCGCGGATACATTTTTTTTGTGCAATGAACACTCTCTGACTTTCTGTTGAGTAACCCCAGGTGATAAGACCATACCTTAACACAGAATCAACGTATCCATAGTATGCAGATAATACGGTTTTTAACGCTGATGTTTTTGAGAGTTCGTATAAAACGTACACGAATTTGTTTACTTTATTGCATACCTTATTGACGTGGGCCTTCCAGTTGCAGTGTTTATCAATCGTGATACCGAGAAATGTTGTTTCGTTTACTTCTTTTAATTCAAGTCCTCTATAATTGATGTCTAAAGTTTTATTTTCTCGTCCATATGTACTAAATTGAATAAAATTTGTTTTTGTTAGGTTTACACGTAGATTATTTTCGTCAAGCCATGTTATTATTGATTCAATTGTGCTATTTATGTCAGTTGTATATTTATTAATGTCAGTATTATTCGAAGTCATTATTAACGATATGTCATCAGCGAACAGAAAACAGGGGTGATTAGTAACTTCGGGAAGGTCATTGATATAGAGTAAAAATAATAGGGAACTAAGCACACCCCCTTGGGGCACACCAGACTTGTTATGTTTATAGTTTGATCTGTACGACTTTAGTTCTAGTTTACTATCAATTCTTTCGATTTCTACACACTGCATTCTGTTGCTTAAATAACTTACTATCCACTGAAGTGCTAGGCCCCGTATCCCATACTTTTCTAGCTTGTCTATTAGCAATGTGTGTGATACGAAATCGAAGGCCTTCGACATGTCAAAAAATATACCCGTTGTCTGCATTCGCTTATCTAAATTAGTAATTATTGTGTGAATTAGGTTAAAACATGCTAATGTTGTGGACTTTCCCTTTTGAAAACCGTATTGTTCTTCTCTTAGGATCGCATGCTTTTTGATGAATTGTGTAAGGCGTTTATGCATGGCAGTTTCAAAGATTTTTGAAATGTCGGGTATGAGAGTAATTGGGCGGTAGTTATCTAGATCTTCCTTGTTACCTTTTTTGTGGAGAGGTTTTACAATCGATTGTTTAAGTAGGCTAGGAAAACATCCAGATTCAAAAGATAGATTTATTAGAAATGTTATGACTGGTGTTAATTCACTTGAACAGATTTTTTGAATTTTTGTTGGTAACTCATCATAACCTACTGAGTTTGTGTTGTTCAGAGACAGTATGATTCTATTTATCTCTTCATATCCATATGGTTTTAGAAAAATACTATCACTAACAGATTGTTTAAGGCTAACACGAGTATTTTTGTGGGTGTCGTTAGTTAGATTAATCCAATAGTCATTGAATGTTTCAGCAATTTTATCCGGGCTATTAACTACAGTACCTTTGTTCCTTACGTTTTCAATTACTTGTTTGCTCTTAGTATCGATGGACTCTTTTTTTATCAGTTGCCATGCTGCCTTGCATTTGTTTTTTGAGTTACTGATAAATTGGTGATTAATTCTCTTAATAGACCCATGTATTTGGCATCTTAACTAAGATAATTAACGAGCCTTTGAGGTCAATTGATGCCATTTTACAATAAAATGATAGAATACGTTACAATTCTAATGCAATTCTTAAATCTTCTAATAATTTAAAATGGTACGTTTTAACCAATTTATTAGGATTTTATTTAAATCAATATAAATAAAAAAATTAACGCTGTGCGTTGGTAAGCGCATCACTTGAGAATGTCTTGAATGATTATCTATTTTTTGTTTGTAAGGAATACTCCGAATAAAGTTTTTATGGAAAGAGAAATTAGACCCGGAAAATTTTCAAATTCAGGAAAATCTAAACGTCTTTCCTATGGGATATTTTAATGACGATGGTTGAAATTTCAACAGAACATACGAGTACGTCTGTCGGGTCAGCTAGTTTATAACAAAACGCATCTTGCCATTTGTTTTTGGTACCAAGAAAATATTTGAAACAAATTGATTTTCTCATGCAGGAATGAATTCTGCACCTATTTTGAGTTGATTATTATTCAGTTTTAAATAATTCGGTCCTCATTACCCGAGGAAATTGTTCTACAACGGGTGACGTAAATGGTATTTCCAATGTTGATAGATAAACGGCCTGCGTACTTAGCTGGATCTCTCCGCGTACCCATCTGGAGGGGCTCGTGGCTAACTTACAACTGCCGCACGGGTTGATCGAAGGTTAAGCCACACTTGCCGCGGTCGGTTCGTGGATGGGTGCACGTCCATTACGAAATTACGATAAGCCGCTGGTCCCGGCCCTCATTCGCAGATCTCTGACAGCTGTTACGGGCATTCAGTAACTGGATTGTGGAGGCCAGACAGGCAGCCACTCCATGCAAAATCCGGTGTGTTCCGGTTAGACTGGAAACCGACCCAAACATAGTTGGGAAAAGGCTAATAGCACAGTCTGTGCTAATAGGCAGATTGAATTCTAGCTGGCTTCAATGTTTCAACGAAATTTTCACTGAACATAAAGGTATATTAGGTACTTGGTGTATAAATACGATGGTGAATCATGTCATTTTTTAAATCAAATTAAATTAAATTCTGCTTGTGTTCATGAATTTTTGCAACACTTTAATAATAATGTTAGTCAAACGATCGCAAGGAGGTATGGCAGAGTAAGGAGCTTCACGGACGCTATTTCCGGGCCCTACATGGACCCGATGTAGATTTCCTAGCGTCCGTAGCCTGGCTGCGTTTTGGTGACCTCTTTGGGGAAACCGAAGGTTTTGTCTGTGCAATTATGGACGAAGTTATGATGACGAACAATTACCGGAGATTCATTGTGAAGGACGGCACGGTTGACATTTGTCGGGCATGCCACCGTCCGGGAGAATCAATCCGACACATTATCTCCGGGTGTTCTCGTCTAGCTAACGAAGAGTACTTGCATAGACACAACCTTGTAGCCAGGATTATCCACCAGCAACTTGCTCTGAAATACAGCCTTGTGGAATCTGAAGTGCCGTACTACAGGTATGTGCCCGACCCAGTTCTCGAAAATGGCAATATCACATTGTACTGGGATCGCTCCATCATCACTGACAGGACTATTGTTGCCAATAAACCTGATATAGTGGTGGTGGACCGAGTAGAGCGGCGCACAATGATCATTGACATAACGGTCCCGCATGATGGGAACCTCGTGAAAGCCGAGAAAGATAAACAAATCAAGTATCTTGACTTGGCTCGCGAGGTTGTCGACATGTGGGATGTGGACTCAGCGATCATTGTGCCGATAGTCGTATCAGCCAATGGCTTAATTGCCAAGAGCCTCGACCAACACCTAAGGAGGCTCTCGTTAGGCAGCTGGGTCAAGAGCTTGATTCAGAAAGCGGTACTCCTGGACACGGCTCGCATTGTCAGGAGGTTCCTCTCTCTGGAGCCCTGACCGCCGGTAGCTTGGACCCTGTTCCCGATACCGGTGGGCTACTATTTTTTATATTTTTAAATGTTTTTGTATTATTTTGTTTTTATAAAAATATTTAAAAATGTAAATTATATGTATATAAATGAAATAAAGGACATAATGTTAGTCAAACAAGTTATTTTTACGTTTTATTTGCCTTTACCGCTTTAACTGCGGTATCAGCATACCATCCTAATTTCAAGATTTATTTTATGGGCATCTAGGACTCTATTTTTAGGTTATAGATATTTTGAGGTCAAATTTTCGGAACGCGTTTGAAAATATGTAAAACGGTTGTCAAGTTTGTTGCATATTTCAGACCCGTATTGGTCTGTGTTAGTAGGAACATTGCCTAAAGTTTCTAGAATTCCGGGATCAGGAATATTGCCGAAATGAGTAAAGACTCTTCGGGGGTACATCCGTGGAAGTAGTAGGGCCTGGGTGAAGTTAATCACATTTTTAATTCGAAACTGAACAGTTTCATCTTCAGGTGGCCATTCTAATAACCAATATTTGGTCGCAATGCCAGTGCGCAGCGTGTCTGAAGATTATCATAGATATGATAATTTGAATTCGTAAGTTAAATAACTTACTTAAAGATGATTTAAAAGTGAACTTGAATAAGTGATTCATCTTGGTGGCTATTCTAATAACCAATATTTGGTCGCAGTGCCAGTGCGCAGTGTGTCTGAAATTTATCATAGATATGATAATTTTATTACGTAAGTTAAATAACTTACTTAAAGACGATGGAACTCGAATAAGTCCATGACTATTTTTTATTAATTTCATAAGCTTTTATCTTTATACAAAGAATATAAAAAGCTACATAATTATTGAATTATTTTGCTAATATTGTTCGTACATTAGTCATAGTCATAATACTTTTTAGGTTAGGTTACAATCCCCAGCGGAAGGAACGCCAACCGTATTCTAATGCGTTGAAACCACGGAACAGATAATTTTCCGTGGTTGAAACAGCCCCAGTTCAGGGTGCATTTAAATACCTTCAATACGTAGTTACGTAAGCAGGGCGGTATTAACATAGTTTTCACTGTACAATAAATAAGTAGGTAGGTAAATACCTGGTCCAATATCCTCATCGTGTAGAAAAACAGCTTCCTCCAAGTCTGATTCACTTTCAGAAGCACTAATATGTTTTTTTTTTACGATTTGAGTTCTAACTATTTAATTTTATAATGTCTAAATGTCTACTTCACGAGACCTAGAATTCTTACATTTCGATATTTTTTTTTATAACAAACGGTGCGAAGACGCTAAATAGATGTTGAGTGGTTGAGCACTAAAATGCGAATGACTGGCGACAATCGTCTGAGAGCGGAACTGGACAAAGTACCTACCCACAAAAAAATAAAAAAAACAAAAGTTATGTCAAATAAAATTGTCATAAAGAAAAATAGGATATAATATTTTTTCTCAACTTAGTGCATGAGTGGTGAGAACTATGCGTAACTACATGATTGTGTAAATTACTAATCTCGAGGACGAGGCGCTGGTATAATTAAGTATTTAGAATATCGCTAGTCCATGTCCGGACACACTGTATATTTTTTTTAAATGTTATTAATATGTATATTATATAGTGAAATAAATGAAATAATAATAAAATAATAATGTCGTGCATGTGCCTGCCGAAGTTCCAAATAAAAAAAAAAAACAAATTGAAATTCATTCCATTGCAGGCAAACCAGCATGATGAGGAGGAGGACGCCAGGGCTATATCTGCAGACAACCTATGCAATGTGGAATTAAAGAGCGCACTGGAAGATGCGATTCGTGAGTACCGGTTCACATTACCTGACCTTAGACCACGGCTACCACGTTTGCCCATGAATAAAAGAAACAGGGCGCTGGTGTGTGCCCTGGATGCGTTGTTACCGAATTTTATGGAAAGCAGCGCAGACCTTTGCGATACACACTCAATCTTGTATTGCACGGCTGTTGCGGCATGCCGTATAGCTCGTGTCAAATTTCCAAACACTGACCGAGCTGTACGGCCAAAACCTGCCGCGTCAGCCTGGCAATGCAGGATTGAGCGTCGTATTAATGAGGGCAGGGTACTCATCGGGAAGCTCATCTGCTTCAGGGAGGGTAATACACGCCCAAGGGTGATGCGCTTTGTGAGGCGGGCGTTCTCGGGGACTAGTATTAGTCCTCGAGAATATGTTTCCTGTGTCACAGAGCGCATCGACTTCCTGAAGTAGAAAGTTTATGCATGGGCAAACCGTATCCGTCGGTATAGGCGAAGAGTGGATCGATACACTCAGAACCGCATGTTCCAGAGCGATGAAAGGTGGGTATACAGAGCATGGGAGCGACCCATCCCCACTCAAGGTGTGACTGACGCGCATCCACCGGAAAATGAGGCCATGAGTGCTTTTTGGCGAAGCATCTGGTCGGTGCCCGTCAGTCACACTGAAGGTGATTGGATGCGTGTTGTTGAGCCGACGTGTGATTCAATACCAGACATGGAAACTATTAACATCAGCCCTCTGAATGTAGCCCGTGCAGTTCGTCCGTTGCCTAACTGGAAATCTCCAGGACCGGACGGACTGCACAATTTCTGGCTTAAATGGCTACAAAGATCACACGCCTGCTTAGCCTCGCAATTCCAGTCATCTCTAGAGACTGGGTCGCTACCAGTGTTCTTTACGACAGGAGTTACCCACCTGCTCTATAAATCGGGTAGTACTGTGGAACCTAAAAACTATAGACCAATCACATGTTTACCTACGGTCTATAAAGTTCTTACATCCATTCTTAGACCAAAAATTGTACAACATATTGACTCCAACTCCATTATGTCTGTGTCTCAGAATGGATGTAAGAATGGGTCCCGCGGTACTAAAGAGCTGCTCCTTATAGACATGACCATAAACCAACAGGTCCGTAGATCCCGGAAGGATTTGTCGACATGTTGGATAGATTATAAGAAGGCCTATGATTCGGTGCCACATACATGGCTCATGAGGGTGCTGGAGTTGTACAAGATAGATGCAACTCTGCGCACCTTCCTGATGTCATGTATGGGGCAATGGAGGACGGTTCTTCTCTACCCAGGATGTCGACAAATCCGGAGGACCGATGAACCAATCAGGATTGAGCGGGGAATATTTCAGGGCGATAGTCTGAGCCCACTTTGCTTTTGCTTAGCCTTGAATCCTCTAAGCACACTGCTGGAGGATTCAGGTCTAGGCTATCGGTTGAGAAGAGGTGGTCAGGTAATATCTCACCTCCTTTACATGGATGACTTGAAACTCTTTGCCCCCAACAATTTGCGACTGATGGAGCTACTGAAGGTAACAGAAACGTTCAGTAGCGCCATCAGGATGGAATTTGGTGTGGACAAATGTGCAGTCATGCATGTAAAGCGAGGAGGGATTATGGAATCCGTGGGAACCCAACTCTCGGATTCCATACACCTTAGATCCCTCTCCTCAACTGAAACCTACAAGTATTTGGGTATGTCGGAAGCATTAGGCATCAATGTTGCCGACATGAAACAATCGTTGAGGGAGCGTTTCTTTGGCCGCCTGAATAAGGTACTAAATAGTCTTTTATCAGGCGGAAACAAGGTGCGCGCCTTCAACGGTTGGGTCATGCCGGTTTTGATGTACTCTTTCGGCATACTCAAATGGACTCAGACGGAACTTGACGCTCTGGATAGGAAGGTCCGTACATTGCTGACAGCAAATCGGATGCATCACCCACGGTCATCAGTGATGAGACTGCACATCCCGCGGAAGTGTGGGGGTCGAGGTTTCTTGAATGCCAAAACCCTCCACAACCGCGAGATTTACAGTCTCAGGGAATATTTCCTTCAAACTGACGTGGGGATGCACCGAGATGTGGTCGCAGTGGACAAGGGCCTCACCCCGCTCTCCTTGGCGAAAGAGAACTGGCGCAAACCTGCAGTACTGGATACTAACGATCGTAAGGAAGTATGGCAAGGCAAAGAGCTTCACGGACGCTTTTTCCGGGCCCTCCATGGGCCTGACGTAGACTTTTTGGCGTCTATATCCTGGCTGCGCTTCGGCGACCTCTTCGGAGAAACCGAAGGTTTTGTCTGTGCGATTATGGATGAAGTTATCATGACGAATAATTATCGGAAATACATTGTCAAGGATGGTACGGTTGACATTCGTCGGGCATGCCACCGTCCCGGTGAATCAATCCGACATATTGTTTCCGGTTGTTCTCGTCTTGCTAACGGCGAGTACTTGCACAGACACAATCTAGTAGCTAGGATTATCCACCAGCAACTTGCCTTGCAATACAACCTTGTGGAGTCAGAAGTACCATACTACAGGTATGTGCCCGACCCAGTTCTCGAGAATGGTCAGGCCACATTGTATTGGGATCGATCTATCATCACTGACAGGACTATTGTAGCTAATAAGCCTGATATTGTGGTGATAGATCGACGAGAACGCCGTGCAATGATTGTTGATATTGCTGTCCCTCATGACGAGAATCTCGTGAAAGCTGAGAAAGATAAAAAAATCAAGTATCTTGACTTAGCACACGAGGTTGTCGACATGTGGGACGTGGACTCTGCAATCATTGTACCGATAATCGTAACGGTTAATGGCCTAATAGCGGAGAGCCTCGACCAACACCTCAGGAGGCTCTCATTGCGCGGCTGGGTCAAGGGCTTGATTCAGAAAGCAGTACTCCTAGACACGGCACGCATAGTGAGGAGGTTCCTCTCTCTAGAGCCCTGACCACCGGCAGCTTGGACCCTGTATATTTTTAAATGTTTTTTATATCTTTTTTTTAAGAAATATTTAAAAATGTAATTTATATGTATTAAAATGAAATAAAAGAAAAAATAATAAAATCATAAAACAAATATATTATAATGTATACGCGTACGCGTTACTATTATTAATTTTTTATTATAATTATTTTGTTTTTTTTAATATTTATTATATCTTGTAATACAATATGTTATAATTCAAATAAAACATTCACCATATGACCGGTTTTATTGTTTCTAACCAATACATAAATAAAATAAATATAAACATGTATTTGAAGTTATAAGTAATATCAAATTATTGAATGTCGCTTGGGAAGGTCATAAATATGCTTTGTAATAAGAATTATTCCATAATATATGAAAATAATAGTTAATCTTTAAACTGATATAGCTCAGTCCGGACTGAGTTTTCGATATAGGACGCCATACAATAATTCGTTCATAATATTCTTCTGCACCGTTTTTTTTATATTGGATCGACGGCCGCCAAAAAAATAAAACGCACCAGTCTTAATACTAATTTGGTCATTGTCTCGAATTATTTACACCTTAAAGCACTTAGGATAAATTGAAGCTTAAGATTTGACTTGGCTAATTTTTACCAGCAAACGAAAATTTTAGAGGAGTAAGATATGTTGACCTTACAGTTACAATATAGAAACAGTAACTTGCGCATAATTTAAATAACAAAGATATAAATATTTCTAGATAGACAGTCAAACCTGAAAACTCGTCGAAAAAAATCGATTTCCATAGGTAGTGGAGCGGTGCCGCATCCGCATGCCGAGTTGATAACGTGTGCGAAGGCCAATATTATATACCTTATCATTACAGAGGCATCGGTGGGCTCATCGTGCGCGAGCTCCGACGACTCGGCGTGCTCAGACGAGTCGGACTCCGAGGCGGAGGAGCGGCGTGCCGTGGAGCAGGCGGAGACGTTCGCGGCGGCGCTGGGCGCGCTGGGGCCCGCGCTGGCGGCCCGGCCGGCGCCCGCCGGGCCCCCGACTGGGCCCCCGGACCTACGCCGCGACCAGGCCGAGGCGCTCGTGCTCGCCTTCTGCCGCGCCTTGGGCCTGGACCCCGACGCCTGCTGACTGCGCTGCGGCTCACTCTGCGCGACCCAGGCGCGCTCTACCACCGATAGCAGCCGATCACGTTACATATTGTTGACGTAAGTGAATTTTGAATTGGAATGATTCATGTAACACCTACATTCCTACATTCAAATAGAAGACATTATTCATACGTGCAGAGATAGAGATATGAATAAGTTCTATAATTTATCAATTAATAATTTATACCTACAAGTTGTAAACGTTGCAGATATTTTCGATTCAAACCTCAGTTACATTTACATGTTAACGATACGTAACGTCAAAATTATTCGTGCTAGAGCTATTGATTTACTGACCCCTCATCATCAGTGATCGGAGTAGGTAGATTGAATTGGGGTCATTGATCCGAAACGTATACAATAATATCACTACCAACATTAACAATATTTAATTTAATCCGGAATTACTTTCCGGAAAAATGGCTTATCCATGTTATTCTTTCTGTGTGCATTTATGATACAAGTACCAAAAATCAATCTACCTACTCCGATCACTGGTCACCATTGATACTGCTAGTACTGCATACGTGGTACTGCTAGTACTGCATACGTGGTACTGCTACCCGACGAGGGAGGATAGCCGCTGACGGCGCATAGCTGTACATTTTTCTTTATTATATAGTACATTACTGACGCGGCCCGCAATCAGAGCATTGATGGACGATCGTGAAAACACATACGTGAGTCCATCAATGCCTGGTTGCGGCCAAGGCTTGTATAGTACTTTTCTCAACAATGTGCGGAAATTCAAACCAAGTAAATTATTTATAAATTCCAGAATCAATTAGGTACAGAATAAATTACTTTGAAAACTCATATCTGTCGTGTTATTTAAAAATGGAACTAACTTTTTATTTCAACTCAAATGGCAACCAAGGAGGTAACCTATTAAAAAAATTATTAAAATTTCGAAAATTAAAAAAAAAAGTCTTTGTTCGTCACAAAGAAAATTTTTCACGCGCCTATTATGATCATTTGGTTCTTCTTTACTATAAACCAGTTCCAGTTACCAGCTAAGCCAGTTCGAAATTTAAATAAATCTTTAATAGGTTACCTTCTTGGTTGCCATGTGTTGAAATAGAAAGTTAGTTCCATTTTTAAATAACACGACAGATATAAGTTTTCATAGTAATTTATTTGGCCGCTAAACACGACAGATATGGATTTTCATACTAAAATTGTTGGCCGGGCGCTCGCTTGTTTTTGACCAGTACAGTAATTTCGATTTATCTCGAAGAAGGTTGTCAAAAAAAAATTTCGAATTTCCAAGCATGTTTGAGAAATAGTACATTACTGTCGACGCCAGCAATTAGGGCATTGATGGTCGATTATACGTGAGTCCATCAATGCCTGGTTGCGGCCAAGGCTTGTATAGTACTTTTCTCAAACAATGCTCGAAAATTCAAACTAAGTAAATTAATTATAAATTTTAAAATCAATGACGAACAAAGAACATTTTTCACGCGCCCGCATGTTCGTTCATTTGTTTCTTCTTTACTAACAGCTCCATTTGCTAAGCCATTTCGAAATTTAAATAAAATCTTTGATAAGTTACGTCCTTATTTGGGGATCCCTTCTTTTCGCATAATGTTCTTTGTCCTAATATACTTCGGCATAACGATTTTGGCACAATTTGTTTTGGCATAATAATACTTCGGCATAATTTTTTTAGGCATACATTTTATGTTGGCATAATCATCTTAAAGACTAATTTGTTTTGGCATAAATTTGATTCGCATAACGTTAGTAGGCCTAATGACTATTAGCATAATAATATTTAATATATTATTTAATATTTAATATATTATTAGCATAATAATATTTATTATTTTAATATATTTTTCTTGTCGTGTCGTGTCTTACTATTGTGATCACACTATTAGTTCTGCCTATTAGTAAAGCTAAAAAATTCTATGATATGGCGACAACATAATTATACACCGGCTTGTAGTTAATAGGTTGAATCTGTTCCAAAACCGAGTCGGGGCACCCCGACTTTACGTAGTCTTTTGGCTCCTACCCCTAGAGTGTATATAAAAACCGGAGGCGCAGAGGGAGAGCAACCCCCGCCCGCTGTAACAAAGCATAGGCACCCGTGCGAGCCGTAGCGGCTGAGGCTGGTCGCCGGAGGCGACCAGCAAGCCGAAGCTGCGGAGGTGAGCATGGGTGCCTATCCTTTGTTACGTAAGGGCGAAGGGGTTGCACTTCCCGCAGCGCCGGAGACGATGCAGAAGCAACTTGAATTTTTTGAGGTTAGGTTACAACATAATTTGCTTTTCTCAAGAAAGATGCGTTACTTTAGAAATTTCGTTGATATGAAAGTTAGGTCAAATGAACATTATATAAAAAGAGCAATATACAATATGAAAATTATATGAAATGAACGTTATACTAAATGAAATTAGAGAAAATGAAAATTATATCAAATATAACATTCGATCATATGAAATTAGGTTCAATATTTTTATAGCATATGAAAATTATATCATATGAAAGTTATGGCATATGAAATTAGACTATCTGTTGTTATACCAAACATTACACACCCCGGCGAGCGCTACCTCAAAATATTATGCTTAAAAAAGTTATGCTTTAGAACTTTATGCTTAATAAATTTATGCTTTAGAATATTATGCTTAATCATTATTATGGTTAGAGAAATTATGCTTAAAAAAATTATGCGTAAGCTGTTATGCGTAACTATATTATGCGAAAATATAATTATGCCAAACAAAATTATGCTAAGTTATATTAGGTCTTAAAATTTTATGCAAATGGATAGGGAACCCCTTATTTGCCATGTGTTGAAGTGAAAAGTTCGTTTCATTTATGACTTTTCACAGTAATTTATTTGACCGCTAAACCCGACATATATGGATTTTCATACATATTATTACCTGTCGTGTTATTTAAAATTGGAACTAACTTTTTACTTCAACACATGGCAACCAAGGAGGTAACTTATCAAAGATTTTATCTAAATTTCGAACTGGCATGGCAAATGGAGCTATTTAAAGAACCTACCTACCCTAACTACCTACCTGCATACATACCTAACTACCCTACCTACCTACCTACTTACCTACCTACTTACCTACCTACTTACCTACCTACTTACCTACCTACTTACCTACCTACCTACCTACCTACTTAACTAGCTACCCTACCTACTTACCTACATACATACTTACCTACCTACCTACCTAGGTAGGTATGTAGGTAGGGTAGGTAGGTACCTACCTACCCTACCTACATACATACATACTTACCTACCTATCTACTTACCTACATACATACATACTTACCTACCTACCTACCTACCTACCCTACCTACATACCTACTTTACCAACATACATACCTACCTACCTACCCTACCTTCACCTAAGAACCATTTCCTTACTATAACAAACACAACAAAAAAAGAATTAGCGAAATTGGTCCAGCCGTTCACGCGTGATGCCGTGACCAAGGAAATAGGGATTCATTTTTATATATTGGGTGACTGGTAATTAGTGACCGAAACTTAAACACGTGACTTTACTCATCATTATGAACAACTTTTACTATGGGACCAAACCTGAAATCGCCAAAACAAATCAGCTGTTCCATACACTTAGACGAATTTTGCGAACATAAATGTAGGGAACAGCTGATTTTTTTATCGCGATTTATAATATTTATAATATATAATTACCAGTCACCCTATATAGATTTGTATATAGATTTACTTAGTTTGAATTTCCGCGCATTGTTTGAGAAAAATACGGTGGGTTACCTGACCCACGGCAACGGTGATCAGCAACGGCAAGGTGGGTCAGATAACAGCTATCACTGACCGTACTATACAAGCCTTGGCCGCAACGGCAAGGTGGGTCAGGTAACAGCTATAGCTGACCATACTATACAAGCCTTGACCGCAACCAGGCATTGATGGACTCACGTATGTGTCACGATCGTCCATCATCGCCTTAATTGCTGGCCTCGACAGTAATGGACTATATTATGCATCAGTGAGCGTAAATATAAAACATATACAAATTATAATTTATCTAATTGTATATCTATCTTCTGTAGTAGCAGGTACACTGCTATAATAAAATCGTAGAGATCAAAAAGTTTGTAATTTGAATTTAGACACCCTACATATGGTGTGTCGATTTATTCCCTTGACGTCGAGTCCCGCCACGTCGAGTCGCCGCCACGTCTACTGTTCCCGCAAGCGCCTACAAGAACTCACATACAGTATTATAATGTTGAGGCTACGCAGATTATGGTTAATCATTTTTATTTTTACCGTTTGTCGACCGCCTACCTACATCTGTTATATTGTCACATTAAAAGTGCACGATCATATCAAGCAACGTTTTTAGGGTTCCGTACCCGAAGGGTGACAAACGGAACCCTATTCATAAGCCTCCGCTGTCCGTCTGTCTGTCAGCGAGCTCTTTCTCATGAACCGTAATAGGTAGGCAGTTGAAAATTTCACAGATTGTGCATTTCTATTGCCGCAAGAGCAACAAATAATAAAATTAAAAATTAAAGGGGGGTCGCGATACAATAAAATTAAATTTTGAAAAAAAAAAATCTGACCCTGGCATGTGGGGTATCATTTTCTAGAGCTCATCGTGTAGAGAATAAATATAATTTTTATTTGTTTTATCTTCAAAAATGATGAATTAGGGGGCCGTAGAAGTTGTCTGTTTTAGACATTTTTGTACGAGCTCTATCTCAACAACTAAACAAATTAGGAATTTGAAACTTGTGTGTATCATGTAACATATACTGTTTATAATCAACAAAAAAACGCTGATTCATAACGTATTTTATGTATAATATGGGCGATTTTCTGCAACTTAAAAAAATAATTTTGTATTTCATGCTAATATTATGCGATATAAATTCCACAGATATCTATTTAATAGTCGGAGTAATGACATGGAATTAGTAAGTACCTACTATCATGACAGTGACAGCATATACTATTTCGATCATTTAAATTTCGATCATCCAAAAAGGTCTACAAAATAAACTTTCTTCAAAAGATTTTAAAACCGGCCAGTATTTTTTGAGTTTAAGAACTTTATCGACGTTTTTCAAAGTATCCCTAGACGGTGTTGATGTGTGTACCTCAATAGACAATAATATATTCAGTAACATTGAAATGAATGCTGGCACATACAGTGTACTATTCAGTTACCTTAAACCGTTGTGGATACAATTTCATATTGAGAAAAATTATTGGTGTAAAAATATTCGGCCACGGCGGCCAATCTCAACGGAGACTGGCCTTCGGCGCGGGAGATATTATAGTGCACAAGTGTGTGCGCAGACACGGGTGCACTCTTTCTTCCCTCACTCTCATAGTCCGATGGGATGTGTAAAAACAATAAGTAAGAAATAATAGATTTCTGTATGATTATCAAAAATAACGTAAATAAAACAACCTAACCTGTATTGACCCGTGCGTTTGCACTGGCGAAACATCACGACAAAACATGTTGAAATCTCTAGTTCCTGTCAAACATTGTATGAAAAATTTACAGAAAATAGAGATTCCAACATGTTTTGTTGTGAATGTTTCGCCAGTGCAAACGCACAGTTATAATTAACATTTGGCGTACTACTTACATTCTATTTTGTACAATATAGTCTGATGTAGCAAGAGAAATCCTTTTATTTATAAGTAACTAAGTGGCACCAATAAATGAACGATTAAGCTTTTTTGACAACTTTAAATAGCTGTAACTCAGTTATTTTATGACATTCATGCATTTTTGATTTATTTACATTAGGCCATAATCCTCAGGATATGACTGTTTAAAAAAGAACCGTCTAGATCTACAATTTATTTTTATAAGTTGCTTTTTGTCAAAAAAAAGGGGATTTACCCCAATAGTTGAACACTGAGCCCTAATTATGAACATTTTGGACCCATTACTTGAACTAGCATTTTAATATTACCGATATCGGTCCACTTTGTGAGGGCGGGCTCCCAACGCTATGTGTTCCAGTACGCAGTCGCAAATCCAGAACCTTTCGGCTCCATTGGCCATCTATTCAGCGAGCAATGTGCCCAAGTAACATTTTAGGTTCTGAAATGGTTTACCAAAGGTTCTAGAACCTTTCTAGAATTACTCAAGGTTCTGGGTGATTAGTTTACACAACGCTAAAATAACCTTATTATTGCGTTCTGTATCCCAAAAGGGCCCGACCTACAGAACCTCCGCATAACGTTTTAGCTTTAAGTTGTCAAGATGAAATAGGTAGTAAATCCCAGAACCTAAACTTAACCTTCTCAAAACCTGATAGGCCTTGCTAAGTCTAAATTAGAACTTACATGCAAGCCCTGAACTAGACTGGATTGGGCATAGAAAAAGTCTTGTTAATCAGATTCAAGTTCTGAATATAGGCCATTCTGAGTTCATAAAGGATTACTTACGAAAATCTAAATTAGGATATTTTAGGGTTCTTAAAGTTATATTTAGGTTTTCTAAGATGTCTCTGATTGAATAAGCTTTCAATGACAATGGAATAAATAAATAATGGCGATTTATGTTTCGTAATGATATTTATTTCAGGTAGATATTGAGATGCTGTTATTACTAAAAGTATTTGTCAGTTCTATTGCGACTGTTACTTTGTTGATGAAATAGGTCCCGATAATTCTGTAAAACTCACGGGCCCTTTAAAATACATGATTTTATATGATTTAAGTATTACATTTATAAAAAATTATAATAAAAAAAAAACATTTTTTTTCCGGAAAAGGTTGTAATGCTTGGAATATTACTTATTATCTACGTATAACACTGAAATGTAATTCAAACCTTGTCATATTGTAGAAATATTAGTAAATTTACTTAAAAAATTAGATTCTTATATCATAAAATGGCCGACTGGATACTAGAACTTATAAGTTTGGGATTTAACTAATTTATGATAAAGAAGCCATGGCTTAAATCCTTTTACACTTGAAAATTACCAAAAGGACTTTCATTATGCTAAACTAGGAGCTATTGGTATACTTGAGGGCTATATTGGCCCAATGAAGAACTTTCTGTAGGTAGACAATCAGTCTAACCAGTACCTAAAGCTTGCTGAAACCAGTGAGAAATAAAATTGTGAGTAATTTATTTCTGCATACAGGCTGTTTACTTTTGGCAATGGATATTAATATTTATCGAAATATCATGATTCGTTTTTGTGTCACAGTAAAAACATCTTCGATACATTTGATGCCAATATTGCCCCCTGATAGGTATGTCGTTAATGAAATGAAATGAAAAAAGGAAAAAATGAAATGAAATAAATACTATAATGTAATGCAATGCAAATAAATACTTACTTACTTACTTACTAAAAAATAATGAAAAATCTAATGAAATGTCGTGTGTGTTATTTTCGCTGGAGTAGACAAAAAGATTCTTGGGTATTTGGGGACATTTCTGTAAGGATCTTTATTTTAAATAAGTATCTAAATGATAAGATTATTCATGTTAGAAAAATTGTGCATATTACACAACACAATGTTATTAGACTAAAAATATATTGGAATGTGCATATATATTATTTTAAGATTTTCTCAAAAAAAAAAAAAAAAACACTTTCCGTTTCAGATTGCCACTGTTGGCCATTTTGTGCCAGGACATCCTGTATAGTTTTGATGGATATTGTTGGAGTTTTAATTAGGCACACGCGAAGCCGACAAGGTTGCGAAAAGGTTAACAAAAAATCAAAAAGCATTAAAAAAAGTTACAATGCCCTTCCTTATACCTTAGGACTAGAAACTATCTTTATAAATATCAAAAAGAATATGAAAATTCAAATTAGTCTCATTTTATGCCAAAAGGACTGAGATTGGTTAGCGCGAAAACCTAAAAGCCCTGCAAAGGTTTTGAATTATCCTCATAAGTTTTAGCGAAATGTGTTTCTGAATAGGCCCTGCTTGGGTTGCATGTACGACCAATTGGCCAAGCCTAGGAGTGCCAAAATAAAACCTATACAGAAACTTTTTAGAACCTGAAGCTCTCAGAACAATTTAGTAATTATAATAGGTAAACGTAACGTTACTTTAACCTCCTGTGCAAGCCCATTTGGTTTTTCAAATTACTATTCAGACCTAAGAGCTGTAAGCGATGAAAAAAAACTAAAATAAGACCTGAACTAAAATCAGTAACCAGAAAATTACTATTTTAGGACTTAGAAGCATATTTCAAACTTTGGCTTCGTGAAAATGTTACTTGGGTGCCCTGCCCACTGCTGCTTAAGTTTGGCAATTCTTCGGGCTATGTCGGTTACCTTGGTTCTCCTACGGATCTTTTCATTTCTGATTCGATCACGTAAAGAAACTGCAAACATAGACCTCTCCATTGCCCTTTGGGTGACTTTCAGCCTGCTTATGAGAACCATTGAGAGCGACTACGTTTCAGTGCCATAATAGGTCATCACTGGCAACACGCACTGGTCAAAAACTTTCGTCTTGAGACATTGTAGTATATGATATTGGCATATATTTTATATTGATATTGGTATGGTATTGGTTTTTGATAGCGCACATAATCTTCATATAAGAGATTGAGCGTAACGTCAAAAAAAAATGTTTTTTTTTTTTATGAAATAAATAGTTTGGATTTTTTTTTTTTTTTTATATGAGAAGCAGATTCCCGAACGCCGCCCAACCGAGTCGCATTCGACGATTGACCTCTTTCTCGAAGTTGAACCTACCTAGTTGAACAGTTTGCCCTAGGTAAACATAGTCGTCTACAACTTGTGAGAGTGTAGAGTCTCCGATTTTTATGAGGGTGGGGGTTACAATGGGCTTTCGATATGACCTTCATTTTGTCCATGTTCATTTTAAGACTCTTTCGGAAGCTCTACTGAATTACTGAAGACATCGAAAATTGTACTGAGGTCGTTCATGGTCTTAGTTATGACTAATCGTAGGCAAACCGAATGTGATTGATGTATTCGCCATTGTAATTGATGCCAACCCTTTTCCAGTTCAGAACCTGGAAGACATCCTCGGCAGTGGTGAACAGTTTCGGAGAGATAACGTCTCCCTGTCTCACCACTCAGTCACAGTTTTCGAGGTCTGGTCCTGGGAACAGACCTCGAAACCTTCTGCAGGGAGAGTGCTGATGTTTTTGACGTTTCAAAAACGGTTAGCACCTCGATGTACCGATACTCAATCTGGCACCGTTGGAGAGACTGCAGTACAGTCCAAGTCTCGATCGAATCGAAGGCTCTCTCGTAGTTCACAAACGCTAAGCAGAGAGGCAGTTTATACTCTTCGGTCTACGGTGCTAAAGCTTTTGCGGAATCCGGGAGGCTGGAAGTCGTCAAACCAGTTCGCGAGACGATTCGTGATGACTCTTGAAAGCAGCTTGTAGTCAACAACTTCTGGAGGGCCTTAAGAATGGGTTTTCCATCGGCCTTCAGGAGTTCGGCCGTAATTCCATCATCACCTGGCGCCTTGTTCTTCTTAAGCTGCTTCAGAGACATCCTAATCTCGTACAAGCTGACGTTCGGGATGTCCTCGGTATACTGTCGGGTAAATCTAGCTCTTGGGTGGTTTGCCAGATTCATGACAGGGTAACTGGTTGACGTGTATAGAACCTCTCGATCTCTCTCAGTAGTTCAGGTTGACGGATACGATTCTGCCATCTTCGGTCTTCTGTTTCGCAAACTGGCTCTGCCCAATAGACAGTTCTTTGCCACTCGCTGCAGGTCTTGAAAAGTGACCTTTGCCACAATACGGACTGTGTTAAGGAATAAGGTCCGTCTATTTAGCTGAAAGTATTTGAGTGCATCATCTGAAGACAATTAACAACAATTCAATTCGTTCATTTTTTGGATTAGGTAAAGAACCACAAAATGAACGAATAAAATCACTTCAGCGTTCAGCTTATGGCACGAAACCCAAAATTTGAACGAATAAAATATGAACATATTCCTTAGTTCAAATTTTGGGCTTGAATCCTAAAGATGAACAGTACAAGATTTCATACTAAAATAAAGCCTTAAAAACAATCAAAAACACTAAAATAATGTGTTCAACTTTTGGTAACTAAGTTCATACATTTATTAAAATTCATTAGAGTTGATTTGTTTTGGTCTATAAGCGTGAGTTTATAAGTTATGATAGCTGTAAAAATATGCCTTTACTCCATTACCTGAACGCCGTTCATCTATTGGATCAAGCAAACAAAATTGAATCCATTACTTGAACACAAAATTTCTCTAAAAATATGGTATATAATGTTTAAAACTATCAATATAATCAAAGCCAGATATAACAAGATTTTATTCTAACCAAATCTATTGAAATCTATCAATAATTCTTTCTTTAAGCTGACAAAATCCTTAAATTAGGAGGGCACTTTCCTTAAGTAGGTTTCCATATAAAACTGATTTTCGGTGGGAAGCGCTCACACAATGGCAGATTGCGAGCGCGTCTGAGTGGTCACTGTCAAAGTTGTTATGATATCGGGAAGAAAATATGTTACCCTAACTTGAAAAAAATATTGCAGACAAGTATCTAGCGGGGTTTTTTATATTTTTAAATTTTTCGGTCGGTCGTTCATCTATTGGGGGTCGTTCATCTTTTGGTGCCACTACCCTAACTTTACCCGGCCCGGCTTCGCACGGTTAGCACTAAGATCTTATCTACGGCGCACCTACCTTTCCTAATTACCTATTTCTACCTAATTACCTACCCTACCTACCTACCCTACCCTACTTACCAGGGTAGGTAGGTACCTAACCTACCCTACCTACCCTACATATCTACCTGCTTACCTACCATATATACCTATTTATACCTACTAATACTATGTTAGTAGCAAATAAATTACTTTGACTTTAGTTAATGCATGTTACTGGATAAAGTTAACTTAATATTTTTCTCTTAAAAATGAAATATACTCCTACACCTATATTTTAACACAACATTTTATCATTAAAATTAGACAATTTCTTTACAAATCTTTGTTTTTTTATAGCGCCTCTGTTGTTACCTTTACGAAAGTATTACAAAAATTCATTGTGTTAAATCTTGTACGACATGGTGACTTCGTGTGCGAGTCCGACTCGCACTTGACAGATTTTATTTCTCATTATTCCCATAATTATACCTGGTTGAATCCCGCACATGGTCTTTCGAGCCGGATTCTGGAGGAATATTTACTCCAATCAGCGAATTGTTATAAAGGGATTGAAGAGAATTGGTGGACATTAAAAATCATAGTCGACGCCCGGTGTGGTACGTGAATTCAGTGCCTCCAGTCAAAAACGGCATAAGTCGAGTTATGCCCTTTTGTTTTTATAGCACCATTGTAATCTACGTGTTCTGTTACATAACATATCAAAAGGACATAACTCTAGCTGCATCCTAACATACTTTTTTGTAATATATCAAAGATAGTTAATTGACTCAGGCGTGACCTTGCGGAAATCCATCATAAAATACAATAGACGATGTATATCTAGTTACTTAATCCGCTTAACCGTTCTTAAAGAGTTAGAGAACCCTGTAAGAAATCGACACGTGTTTCGCCTCTCAACGAGGCATCCTCAGGACGACGATTGACCTGTTGCGAACTCGGACACGAAGTGTTATCAACGCGAGCTTTGCGTTTGACTTTGCGTTCGGCTCGCGTTGATAACACTTCGTGTCCGAGTTCGCAACAGGTCAATCGTCGTCCTGAGGATGCCTCGTTGAGAGGCGAAACACGTGTCGATTTTTTACAGGGTTCTCTAACTCTTTAAGAACGGTTAAGCGGATTAAGTAACTAGATATACATCGTCTATTGTATTTTATATATCAAAGGCATAACTCGACTGCGTCTAAAGGCACATCTATAGATATCAAGTAAATTTCACTGCATAATAGACATAACTACAAGAAACCCCAAAACACAATCGAACTAAAAGGCATAAATACAGTTAACTTAATGACAAAAAGACACAACTCATGTAGTTCCAAAGTTTTTTAAATATAGTAAGAAATACATGTAGATAATCCATTTGGTAAGCATGTTTGAAAGGGAACAACTGCATTTGTTGCGTTTGCTTCAGGAAATCTCAAGCGGTATATCCCCACTAAACACTTTATCGCTATTGGTGGATTAGCGTGTGGTGTACTGTTTTTAGAAATAAGTCGTTTTATTCCATAATTTGTAATTTGCTAATTTATTTTGTAATAATTATATTATTTACGCGTATTAATTTTCAAGCTTTTAAAAGTGATATAACATCATTAAGCTAGTATTCAAATATATAATGACACTTCTACCATCTATATGTACACAGAATATCTCGATTTCTATAAGAATTTGCTGACTTTAGAACCGCAAAGAGCAGAAGACGATCCTGACTTAAGTTTTGTACCGGGCAATGAAGAGGACAGCGAGGACAAATGAAATGTTTTATTTAAACATATGTATATACATATATAAACTCACTTAGCTATACATACTCCTTTTGTTTCGTTTACGTTCATACATCTGGTCATACACGCACGAGTTACGAGTACCTGAGCATTCTGAAGAACATTACCAATTAGGTCACTATGTGTCCTTCTAGGGCGTCCCCTCCCGGTATTTCCACTCACATCTGCTTTGCCAGCATCAGCCTATCATTCATAGTCACGCCACACATGCTTTGCAAGAAACGCATTTCCACAGCATTTATTCTAGTTTCATGCTTCTTCTGCCACACCCAACTCACTTCATACATAAACGTAGGCACCAGCACTCCAGCACCCCATTGTGAACAGCTAGTCGAGCCCTTTTGGCATCGACTGGTTGATCACAATCGCATGTATACACTACTACTACTATTCACTTTATTTCCCGCATTTACTTTCCTTTCCACATCTTCATCAATCTTTCCATCCCTTGTAAACTGACTCTCCAAATACATGATTACACTTACTTTTTCCATACTCTTATCATTTATGTTTACATCACACACCGATACATCTTCTCTTTCAAATACCATAAGCTTCGTCTTATTCACATTTATATTCATCCCTTTCAAATTATATGCTTCATCCATCACAGTCACCATGTCTTGCAACTGTTCAGCTCACGATGCAAGTAGAGCTTGATCATCTGCGTAAAGAAGATATTTGATAGGCAACTCATTCATGCTCAATCCGCACTCACCCCCTTTCAAATTTAGCAAAAAACTATCCGTGTGCATGTTGAACATCCATGGTGACGTGACAGCCCTGCCTAACACCCCTTGAGATGCAAAACCAGTCTGTGCATACCCCATTTGTCATAACACAAGCATTCGTATCCTTGTGGAAATATTAAAGTGCCCATACCAAGCGCCAGTCCACACCGTACACGTAATAGGCCTTCTCCAAGCCAAAGAAAACACACTAAACTTTCTTGTTCTTTGTCAGATGTTTTTCGCCTATGCACCTTAAAGAGATCTGATCCATACAGCCCATTTTCTCCCGCCTGCACATCCGATATTTTCTCATCTATCGCTCTTATCACTCTATTTATTAAAACCTTCGCATAGAGAATGCGGACAACACTCAAATGACTAATGCCGTGGTAGTTTTTGGACTGCTGCTTAGAGCATTTTCCATTATAAAGTGGTACAATTACAGCCTTGCACCAGTCATCTGGCGCACGGCCATTTCTCCAACACATATTAAAGATCTAGCACAACAGGCTTGCTCCCACCCCGTCACCTGCCTTCAGTATTTCAGCAGACATTGCCATTCCCTGAGCTTTCCCAATTATCATTCCTTTCAACACTCTTACAATCTCATCTATTTCTATTTCATTTCCATCGTGTGCATCTGAGTTAGGGTCTTCAAAACTAGCTTCTGTCCAGTTACCCACTCCTTGTACACTATCCTGACAACTGAATAAATTCCAAGTAGAAGTATCCCTTCTAGCGTTCCACGACCTTACATTCTTCGCTTAGTAAACACTCATCTTCTGCTCTTAGAATAATCCTACTCGATGATCCTGTCACTCCGTGAGCCAATCTTATCTGTTTCCAGAACTGCTACAATATTGGACCTGTAGTTATCAGAGAACTTCTTGTTGTAGGTACTTTTCTTCCTTTTCATCCTTTTTCATTTTTACAATCTCTTTTACTGTTAGATGTTTTATGTGTAGATTTAATTAACTATTGTTTTAATTATAGATTTTTTCGTTAGTTCGATCGATAGCAGAAGGAAATAAGTCGTTACTATATTTGTCTTAGGGCCTGTTTCACCACCTACCATTAAGTTCCTATTAACTTACTTGGCAGATAATTTCATACATATTCTGTTCCATTTTTTAATTTATTCGGTAAGTAGTGGCTATTCAGACATCGTGAAATGGGCCCTTAGGCATTTATAAAATAAGGGAATAACTCGCAATATTACTTTAAATACGACCAACCTGACTAGTATAAATAACGTTATTCCCTTAACACTTCGTTAACAAGGGAACAACTCGAGAAAAACTAAAAAAAAATATAGTAGGAGTGACTGAATGTGGAAGTGATTACTATTAAATGAAAGGGCAATTTTTTATCTACAATACAAATTCGAAATAAGTTATGAATTTAATAGCGAAATACTAAAAAACATTAAAAGTGTTGTTTTTGCCTCTCCTGAAAAGTGACGAATTTGAGTTGTGCCCTTTTTTACTGGAGACACTGATATATAGAAGATACGTATTCGTACGAAGTACTCTCTATCGGCTTTAGCACCCTCAAAAACTACGAAAGCGACACCCATGACGAAAAATGACAAATTTGTCGCAGCCGCCATCTTGGATTTACATTTAGACCTCCCTTTCGGCTTAAGCACATTAGAAATCTATGTAAACGACACCCATGTCGATTTTTTCACATCCGCCATCTTGGATTAACTTTTTGACGTCACTATCGGCTTTAGTACCCTTGAAAACTTCGAAAACGACACCAATGACGAAAAATAAAAAAATTATTCACAGCCGCCATCTTGGATTTACATTTTGACCTCACTATCGGCTTTAGCACTATCCAAAACTACGAAAACGACACCCATGACGAAAAATTTGAAAATATTCACAGCCGCCATCTTGGATTTACTTTTTGACGTCACTATCGGCTTTAGCACCCTTGAAAACTACGAAAACGACACCAATGACGAAAAATAAAAAAGAATTCGCAGCCGCCATCTTGGATTTACATTTTGACCACATTATCGGCTTTAGCACCATCGAAAACTACGAAAACGACTCCCATGACGAAAAATAAGAAAACTTTCGCAGCCGCCATCTTGGATTTACATTTTGACCTCACTATCGGCTTTAGCACTATCGAAAACTACGAAAACGACACCCATGACGAAAAATGAGTAAATCGCAGCCGTCATTTAAATATTTTAACCCTTTTCACCCCGTTAGGGGTTGTTTCCGAAAAATATTGATACACGTTATTCTTTGTTTTCGGTTTTAAGTATAAATACTGAGTTTCGAGTAAATCAGACCTCGCATACAAAATCTTTCATACAAACTTTGACACCCCTAATCCCCATTTATTACTAAGATACGTATTCGTACGAAGTACTCTCTATCGGCTTTAGCACCCTCAAAAACTACGAAAGCGACACCCATGACGAAAAATGACAAATTTGTCGCAGCCGCCATCTTGGATTTACATTTAGACCTCCCTTTCGGCTTAGCACATTAGAAATCTATGTAAACGACACCCATGTCGATTTTTTTTTTAAATATTCACATCCGCCATCTTGGATTAACTTTTTGACGTCACTATCGGCTTTAGTACCCTTGAAAACTTCGAAAACGACACCAATGACGAAAAATAAAAATTTATTCACAGCCGCCATCTTGGATTTACATTTTGACCTCACTATCGGCTTTAGCACTATCCAAAACTACGAAAACGACACCCATGACGAAAAATTTGAAAATATTCACAGCCGCCATCTTGGATTTACTTTTTGACGTCACTATCGGCTTTAGCACCCTTGAAAACTACGAAAACGACACCAATGACGAAAAATAAAAAAGAATTCGCAGCCGCCATCTTGGATTTACATTTTGACCACATTATCGGCTTTAGCACCATCGAAAACTACGAAAACGACTCCCATGACGAAAAATAAGAAAACTTTCGCAGCCGCCATCTTGGATTTACATTTTTTTTTTTTTTTTTTTTATATAATAAAATCGTTTATTTATAAAGGGGCACGTTTACAATAAATACTTTAACAATTTAAAATAGAGTACAGTTATTTGACCTCAGTATCGGCTTTAGCACTATCGAAAACTACGAAAACGACACCCATGACGAAAAATGAGTAAATCGCAGCCGTCATTTAAATATTTTAACCCTTTTCACCCCGTTAGGGGTTGTTTCCGAAAAACCTTGATACGCATTATTCTTTATTTTCGATTTTAAGTATAAATACTGAGTTTCGAGTTATTCGGACCTTGCGTAAAAATTTTTTCATACAAACTTTGACACCCCCCAATCCCCGTTTAGGGGGTAGCTTAGATAAACTAAAAATGACAAACTTTATGATTTACTTATTCGTGCAAAGTTTCAAGTCTATTAACTTAGGAATAAGATTTTGCATACAATCGAAATCCCCCCTTTTCACCCCCTTAAAAGTCGAATTTTCAAAAACCCCTTCTTAGTGCTCCCCTACATTATTAAAGGAAGCTGTGTGGAAATTTTAACGTTCCTAGTCCCAGTAGTTTCGGCTGTGCGTTGATATGTCAGTCAGTGAATCAGTTTCTCCTTTTATATAATAAATAAATAATATAGATAAGGTTTAATAAATGTTAAGCTGGAGCAATAAATGACTCATGCCTTCCTAAGCCTAAATACCTAATAAGTACATAATACGGAAACGATATGGGCACAGCTCTCAACTGTTCTTCCGCCAATCATACAAGTAGGGGTACCTACAATAGTGCAAAATTATTCCATTTCTGCCGATTTAGTCTCGTCAATTAAAATATAAGAATAATATATGCGAACCCCTCACATGCATGTAACCACACATTGTTTTGCAAAATAACGCATTGTTTTAAATCATATAATGTAGATATTATCAATAAACATTTCAATCAAATAAATGATGCGAAAATATTCTGGGACATACGAGGGGTGTTCAATAAATAGTGAGAATGAGTAAGACGCAATTATCTTTTATTATATGTTATTTTATTTTTCGACGTACCTAGTCACCTTTCAGGTTTATACACTTTGTACATCTTTTCTCTAATCCAAAAATTCCCTTTCTAAAAAAATCTTCTTCCGGATCCCTTAAAAAATCATTTACGGCGGCGACTACTCCGTCATCATCTTCGAATTTCTGGCCCCTGAGATGTTCCTTTAAGCGCGGAAATAGGTAGAAATCACTAGGAGCAAGGTCCGGTGAATATAGAGGATGTTCCATCAATTCGAAGCCAGCTTCTTGAATGGCAGCCATCGCAACTCTGGACTTGTGCGCAGGGGCGTTATCTTGGTGAAACAAAACAACTTTAGCGAGTTTGCCACGCCGTTTCTTGCGTATTTCCTCACGCAACTTTGTTACTTGTCCTGCGTACATAGTCCCTGTAATAGTGGCTCCATGATTAAGATATTCGATCATTACCACCCCTTGGCTGTCCCAGAAAAGAGAGCCCATGATCTTTCCGGTGGATGGAATCGCCTTAAATTTCTTTGGAGTTGGAGATGACGGTCGCTTCCAAGTCATGGACTGTTGTTTCGTTTCCGGGTCATAATGGTGGAGCCATGTTTCGTCCATAGTTATGAATCGAGCCAAAAATCGGTCAGGATCTTGTTGTAACAAATCCAAACAGCTTTGTGAAATTCTCAGTCGAGTTTGTTCCTGCGCGTCAGAAAGCATTCTGGGCATTTATTGCCCGTGGTTCGACCGCGTAGTTCTACTAGTAGGACCAAGGGTATTTTTCTTTTCGGTGGTTCTATCAATCGGACCATCTTTAATAAATTATCACATTGTATTGGCACTAGATCTACTCATTGAGTAGAACTAAGATAAATATTTTTGCCCATGGTACGAGCAACTACGGCCCACGGTACTACCATAGTGTAATACTATATTATAGAGCTGGCTGAGCAATGCGAGAGTGCGGTGTGAAGGTGCGAGGTGTTTGCCCTGGACACAAACTCAGTCGCGCGTATTTATTGCTTACGAAATAATAATATGATAAATACATGGCTCATGAGGGTGCTGGAGTTGTATAAAGTAGATGCAACTCTGCGCATTTTCCTGATGTCGTGTATGGGGCAATGGAGGATGGTCTTTTGCAAGCCAATAAGGATCGAGCGAGGCATATTTCAGGACGATAGTTTGAGTCCGCTTTGGTTTAGCCCTGAATCCTCTAAGCACACTGCTGGAGGATTCAGCTAAGTCTAGGCTATCGACTGAGGAGAGGTGGTCTCACCTCTTCTTCATGGATGACCGGAAACTCTTTGCCCCAACAATTTGCAACTGATCGAGCTACTGAAAGTAACTGAAACTTCCAGTAGCGCCATCAGGATGTGGAAAAATGTGCGGTCATGTATGGAAAGCGAGGGGAGATTGTGGAATCCGTGGGAACCCAACTCTTGGATTTCATAAACCATAATAAATGTCAATGCCATTATGATACATATTTTTTAATCTAAAACAATTTACTGCATGAAGTTTACATGCAAAGTGATTAAATACTAACTTTAATTTTAATAGAACCACGGGTAAACAAAGTTGCTTTTAGTACTATAGATAGAACTTGATTTGCCCATGGTCCGATTGATAGAACCACCGAAAAGAAAAATACCCTTGGTCCCAATGATATTTAAATTGGTCCTACTAGTAGAACTACGCGGTCGAACCACGGGCAATAAACGATTCTGGGCACCCAGCGCGCTGACACTTTTTTCATACCCAAATGGTCGTTTATAATATTATGGACACTTCCTATCGAAATCTTTACTTCTTCAGCTATAAAACGAACAGTAACACGACGATCCGCCAAGACAATATTTTCAACTTTTTTAATCATTTGTTCAGTCACTGCCGGTATGGGGCGTCCCGTTCGTTGGTCGTCATTAGTGGAAGTTCTTCCTCGCTTGAACTCAGCACATCAACGCGCAACCGTAGAATATGGAGGAGCATGAACCCCTAATGTTGCTCTCAAGTCTTGATTTACCTGCTCCGTAGTAAAATTTTTCAAGCAGAGATATTTTATTACCGCGCGAACTTCAATTTTATCCATTTTTAAGAACACGTTCCAAACGACGCAAACAATAGACTTCTACTTTTAAAAAACAAAAGAGAATTAATTGCTTTTTTTATTATCATCCTAACTAATGTCTGGGCTATGCCTGCCAGTATTTATTTTTGTTCTTTCCAAAGAGAATGTATCGCATTCTCACTATTCATTGAACACCCCTCTTGCATAAGACCTCTATTGGTCATCAGGCCAGGCTTCATAGAAAAATGCCCATCATTCTTGTAGGTATTATCATTTATTTCGTCACATATCATTTAAAAAACCAAAAATTAAAACCTATTATAAAATCGTTTAAACCTCGTTGTCACTATTTAGGTAAGTCTGTGTCAGTTTCTGAATCAGAATCAATACTTGGCGTTTCGGCAGGTATACCTATATAAGTTTAAAGTTTCAAAAAAATAAAGAAATGAAAAAAATTAACAAAACAATTAAAACCGACTTCCAAAAAAAATACTACAAAGTGAAAAATAACGGTGTCTTTAGTTTTTAATTTTCGTTTTTTGCCACCGACTTCCGGAATTAAAGTTATTTCAATTACTTATGCTAACATACCTATAGAAATAAAGGTGACGTAAGAAATTAGAGTACGTTGATATTATTTTATTACCCGACTGCCCCAGAAGGAGGGTAATGTTTTTCGAGAATATGTATGTATGTATGTCTATTTCTTTGGCACGCTCTGTAGCCTAAACGGCTTGATGGATTTTAACATAAATGAGGTGTCTTTAGATTCGTCTTAATCGTAGAAGTGACATAGGCTATATGATATTTATGTATTGCATCTGCAAATACAAAAAAAGACCTGTGGCACTCGGGGACTGCCGCGGTAAAGCTATTGCATAGTTTTTATAATTGTAATTGACCGAGCGAGCGTAGCGAGCGAAGCGTCTCTGCATCAACTGGCAAAATTTTCTTTCGTGTGTCAGTTTGTACGTACTCGTGTACAGGTCGTATTTTACAACCGATCTGGATGAAACTTGGCATACAGGTATTATGAATTTTTTGTAATTTTTTGTCGTCGGGGATTTTTGATTGGAGGGGTACTTCCTCCAAAATGGGGCAAAAAGGGGGCTACTGGATATCTCCGCCTTATGAAATCCGTTTTCGATGGTTCTTTTTTCATTTGAAAGAAAGTAACTTTAAGATAGTCTCAAAAAAAATTGGTAAAGATCTGATCAGGATCTTCGGCATGATGAGCAGAATACCTCCTCAAATGCAGTAAATTGCTCGCTATTTATTCAAACCTATTTGTTAATTTTTCTAGCTGGCCTACTTTTTTACTCATAATTTGTCTGGTTTTTAGGGTTCTGTAGTACACAATAAACTGATTTAGTTTTGCCATGTCCGTCTGCCTGTCTTTCTGTCTGTCAGCGGCTTAGCTCAGAGAATCTTAGTACTAGAAAGCTGTAATTTGGTAGGTATAGGTCTATACTATCAATCACGCCGACAAAGTCGTAAAATAAAATCATGATTGTTTTTTAGGGTACCTCCTCACCCTACACGTAATTTTTTTTCTCGTTTGTCCTGTGTTATGGGGTAGCGTGTGTGTGTGTGAAAACGTTTTTTCGATTCATGGATACATTTGCTAAATTAAAAAGAAAACTAGCAAAGCTAAGTATGCTTTACAAGTTAACGAGTAATAATCGACTAACTTACATTTGCGGTTGGAATGTATGAGAGAACATGTTTTTTAACTACAATGTTAAAGTTTGTACTTGGGATAATTATTCATGCCAACTACGGACCCCTTATTTGTGCGTGGTCCACGCACTTGGCCAGTTTTTCAATTTATTTGACGTATTGATGTCATATTTTTTGATAGGAAAAAATTATGTCATCGCGGTCAATTCAAAGTGCGTTGGTAATATTTTCGAACGCTAAAACTACAAGCTGTCGTTCATGGTTTGTTTCCTGCAGGTCAAAACCCTAAATACGAAGATTCGGCCGAAGTTACGTGTGATTTCTACTTCTTATCAGCTAGAGAGATAAGATTAGTTTGGGGCCCTATCTAAGAATGAATGCTAGTGTTCAGGTTTCTTATAATGGAGCCAGAAGGTGGCCATAGGAACTCCTCAACTTAACAAGGTAGAACCATCGCCATCGTTTTTGGACTCACTTGACAAGTGTTCTTACACTAGGTACTGTCCAGGTCCATAAAAACTGTTGTTTTTACGGTCGTCGGTTTTGTCAGGCCAGGTAGCCCAAGGTGTAGGGCCTCTTAATGGATCTGGAAGGTCACTATACTGAACTCCTTAATTAGACAAGATAGCACCGTTGTGTTTAGACCATTTCGATTTGTTTTGACAACTAGGTACGTTAGCCCAAGGCGTCGTCTAGGGTCTGATAAAAGTGCCGGCAGGTGGCCACAGGAATACTTAAACTTTACACAGTGGCTCATATAAGGTGATAAGATGATAGAACTTAGTAAAATAATACCTCAATGGATAGAACACATATTTTATCAAATTCTAATGTTAGAATAAAATAAAGTAAAATATTTTTTTAAACAAGCTTTTATTGAACTAAAAAGTACTAAATAAAACCTACGTAAACACAGGTAAACATAGAACTTTAATATTTTCTTAAAAGCTTGAAATGTGAACGTCGTTCTTTCACTTTAAGATAAAGTGCCTGCTACACGGTTGCCAACCGCGTCCTCGACCGAGATGGCCTTGGATGGCCTGGCGACCGGCAAAGTTGTTTCAACGTTTCGTCGTAAACCTAAGGTCACCTCTGTCGGGACGCGGTTTGCGACCGTGTAGCAGGCACTTAAGCCTCAAGCTAAGCGGTTAATTTTTCCCAAAAAGTTTGTGCTCGCGAGGTCTACTGTTCGCAGAACTACTAGTTTTACTTTTGACTTAGGAAAGAGTAAAACTCGCCGTGCTACTTAAATCACTGGTGTGTACCTGTGTTCACAGAAATCAAACGAATTTAATGCTAGAGTTAAATATATTTCAATAAAACAAACAATCACTTCTGTGAAAATATGTCGATTGAGATTTATTATTAGCCTGCAATCTTAACTGAAAATAAGAAATAACTGAATAAGCAGTGTTGTAACTGATACACCGCTGACATCTATCCCCATATAGCCGAAATTTGTCCGGAACTAAAATTGGGCACTACAGGGTCTTCTGTATAGATACCTCGTACCGTTATATCTCCTTATATGTAGCCTCCCATGTTGGCTCGATTTGAAGCATTTTTCGTCGGTAAATATTGTCGTACTTCAATCGTCGTTCAAATGCATGCGTGCATATTCCAAGCGTGCTGGCTTATGAGCATCAGTCAATTTCGTTTGCGTGTTGTCTATAATGCAATCCCATTGAGTGTAAGGCGTTTCTTATTACTCTTGGACAAACTTCATATATTTCAGCATAATAATTGGTTGACACAAAATCGTTATCTTCATATTATCGTCTCATGTCAGCTCTTTGTGCAGCACTAAGGAAGGGGCGGCGACCAGCACCCTAATTACGAAACGCAAACTCAATTTTAAATTGAAACCAATTGAAAAAGATTGTCAGTCCATTGCTTCATAAGTTCGACAAAAAGAATCTGCTTAATTTTTTTTGTCGAACTTATGAAGCAATGGACTGGCAATCTTTTTCAATTGGTTTCAATTTAAAATTGAGTTTGCGTTTCGTAATTAGGGTGCATTGAGATCAATGTAAACTAGAGAAGACATCGCGAACAAAAAATGTGTCCCTCGGATGTCAAGTTGGACAACTGCGGTGCATGCGCGGTGCAAGGAGATTCTCATAGAGTATCCGTACCCGCAGATGAGACGCCTACTTGATACTGGTGTGTACATTACATAAGGAATAAATAAAAAAATATTTAAACTGTGTAAATATTTTAATTTCCTTTTTTGTTAGTTTCTGCCGTTTGGTATAGTAATCCACAGTTTTGTCTGTTTTTGCTTCGTGATGCAGACTAATTTTTGTGTACTGATTTATTATGGCTCGAATTAAATGGATTCTGTGATTGAATGTTGATGGCTGATCCAGTGAATGTAAAGACTTCTTTTCCGATGAAATGCTTCAGGGTGTTAACGGTTATATAATTAAAATCGTATTTCGAGGCAAGACTTCCACCGCTTTGTTTTATTAAATTACGTATGATCTTTTCCGTAGCCAAGCATATTATGTACACGTCTTCTGCAGAATAACATAGACCACCCATGTCTTTTATAGTTATAAGTGAGTGATGTGGAAGTTTATTTGGCGTAGTCAAACTGTCAATGCAATCTTCACATTTTAACTTTTTCGTTAATTGTCTTGATACAGATATATAACCTACTATAAATTTTGACTCGCATGTAAAGGATTCGTGGTCAAGCATTGTTGCAAAGATATCGCAATTGCATGTTGTCATGCTCGTCAAAATGTAGGGAACAGCTGATTTTTTTTTCACGATTGCATGTTTGGTCCCATCGTGAAAGTTGTTCATAACATTACATTATGCGTCTATAGTGTCAACTCTGCGAATGCAAAATTCTTACTCTTTGACATTCACATAAAATTGACAAAATATATTAATAATAAAATATTTAAAGGTAATACGTTGAACTTACTGGTGAAAAGTCACTCCTTGACTTTTGCTTATGTTTCTCGAGTTGTTGGAACAATATCTCATTACACACGAAGGCATATTTATGCAAATAAAAGTTAGCACTCAAACGTGTCACGTAGCAACAAGCGTCAGTCATAGACTAAGTGAGTTGGAGTGCACGAGCTCTAACTCTTGTTACAAACAATCGAGTTGAGGCGTCTCCTCTAGTTTACATTGATCTCAATGTTAGGGTGCAGAATTATGACGATGATCAATTAGTTCACGTTCTTTATTCACGAAACTATAGATTTATGGTAACTGAAATAAGAAACATAAGTTTGAGACTTGATATCTTCTAAATATAACAGATAATATTTTCTTTCACTATTTTTTCGTGACTTTCTTCATTAATAATAGCTGCTCTTTCTTGAATATTTAAATTTCTCGGCATTGTAAAATATTAACCCGAATACAAGAGTGACAATGGTGACATTGACAGGAACTGTTATTCACATTTACAGTTTTTAAAACTTGACACAACGTAATGGCCGGGAACATCAAACTAATAAAAAGGTTTTAATTTAACTATTAATAGTCAAGGATCATTCGTCTAAGTAAATTTGAACTTTATTGTCAAACTGTAAAACATAATTTTCAATACAACACTCTCGTTGATCATTCGTGCGTGGTACTTTGCTTTTTCTTTTAGAATTTTAATCAGAGGCTGTTTGAACCAGAGAGGGTATCTGCTGCTTGGAACTACCGTCCCAATAGGTACAAATGAATCACGTACTTCATTGAGAGTACCATAGAAAAATGATACGGCATCTTCGAGTGTCCTAGCGCTCAGTTCGTTTGGCCAGTCGATCTGACTCAGTCGGTGATTAATGGCCGTGTAGTCGGCCGATCGATATAATAATCTAATACGAGGCAATGATATTTAAACTAATGTCATTGTTTCACGGTATACATTTTAACATACTCCTATGTCCATACCCTTCACGAAAAAATCCCTGAATTCCCATCGTCATGCGAAAGACGCGGTACTTTCCAATACCGTCAAGCCCCATTGTCATGCAAAAGACGCAGTCCGCGCATGCTGATTCAAGCTCTATTTGTACTATGGATAGGGGCTAATATGGTCTGTGGTTAATTTTATTCTATGGAATTGGTAATATACTTGTCAAATAAATCGACTAAAACGTCAAAATATGCAGGAACAACTCTAAAAAAAAGTAAAAGTTGAGCATTTTGGCACGATAAAATGGCGTCCGCGCATGCGTGCAGCGCACTGCACTCCGCGTTCTATTTATTTGTTTTTTAAGTGTAAATCCACGGGAAATGTTGTTTTTTAAATAATTAAGTAGTGTCGTCATCGTATATAGTTAATATTTGCACTAAATAACATCGTAATTACCTATTACGGACCCATCAAAAAATGTAAACAAACTCGGTAATGAAAAAACGTATTGTTAAAACGTGTATGTAATCCCTGATAAGTCATTTATTTTATATTATACCAGCGCCTCGTCCTCGAGATTAGTAATTTACACATGTAGTTACGCATAGTTCTCACCACTCATGCACTAAGTTGAGAAAAAATATTATATCCTATTTTTCTTTATGGCAATTTTATTTGACATAACTTTTTTTTTTTTTTTTTTTGTGGGTACTTTGTCCAGTTCCGGTCTCAGACGATTGTCGCCAGTCATTCGCATTTTAGTGCTCAACCACTCAACATCTATTTAGCGTCTTCGCACCGTTTGTTATAAAATAATACCGAAATGTAAGAATTCTAGGTCTCGTGAAGTAGATATTTAGACATTATAAAATTAAATAGAACTCAAAATCGTGAAAAACAAATTAGTGCTTCTGAAACTGAATCAGACTTGGAGAAAGCTGTTTTTCTACACGATGAGGATATTGGACCAGGTATTTACCTTCCTACTTATTTATTGTACAGTGAAAACTATGTTAATATCGCCCTGCTTACGTATAAGTCAGAAACGCAATACCTACAAATAACCTACGAAACCCCGGTTTCCTTGACGGCCGAAGCGATCTACGTATTGAAGGTATTTAAATGCACCCTGAACTGGGGCTGCTTCAACGCATTAGAATACGGTTGGCGTTCCTTCCGCTGGGGATTGTAACCTAACCTAAAAAGTATTATGACTATGACTAATGTACGAACAATATTAGCAAAATAATTCAATAATGATGTAGCTTTTAATATTCTGGTACCACTGTACAATTACGCCCGGCGTTTTTTTATAGTAGCTATTTTTTTTTTGGTAGGATAGACCCTTTTTAGTGTATTTTTAAAAACCCCAAAGTGCGCAAATCCATAGCAGACGAGAAAAAAATCGCCGGTATTGGATAGTGGGAGTTTTAAGGGCGGGGAAGATCACGTGGTGGGTCTAAATTTGTTTCCAAACAATACCTAATAAGCGTAGTCGACGGAGCCCGCTTCGCGGGCTCCTATTTCTGAATTGTTAAAAAAAAAATAACCACGAAGATAATCCTCTTCTAACCTAACCTGTCCGAGTCGGGGTGCCCCCAAGTCCGGAGCTCGCTTCGCTCGCTCTTACATCCTAAGTTTTCTTACTATAAATTACGTAAAAAGTTCAATTTTTTTAAACATTCGGATTTTTTTTCTCAAAAACTAGGCGTTTGCGCAGTGTGAAATTTTGCGAAAGCATTTAACTTATAGTTATCTACAACCAAAAAAAATTTGAAGCTTCGGACGCGCGGGCGTAATTGTACAGTGGAGCCAATATTCTTTGTATAAAGATAAAAGCTTATGAAATTAATAAAAAATAGTCATGGACTTATTCGAGTTCAATTTTAAATCGTCTTTAAGTAAGTTATTTAACTTACGTAATAAAATTATCATATCTATGATAAATTTCAGACACACTGCGCACTGGCACTGCGACCAAATATTGGTTATAGCCACCAAGATGAATCACTTATTCAAGTTCACTTTTAAATCATCTTTAAGTAAGTTATTTAACTTACGAATTCAAATTATCATATCTATGATAATCTTCATACACACTGCGCATTGGCACTGCGACCAAGTATTGGTTATTAGAATGGCCACCTGAAGATGAAACTGTTCAGTTTCGAATTAAAAATGTGATTAACTTCACCCAGGCCCTAGTACTTCCACGGATGTACCCCCGAAGAGTCTTTACTCATTTCGGCAATATTCCTGATCCCGGAATTCTAGAAACTTTAGGCAATGTTCCTACTAACACAGACCAATACAGGTCTGAAATATGCAACAGACTTGCCAACCGTTTTACATATTTTCAAGGCGTTCCGAAAATTTGACCTCAAAATATCTATTACCTAAAAATTTAGTCCTAGATGCCCATAAAATAAATCTTGAAATTAGGATGGTATGCTGATACCGCAGTTAAAGCGATAAAGGCAAATAAAAAGTAACAAATAACTTGTTTGACCAACATTATTATTAAAGTGTTGCAAAAATTCATGAATACAAGCAGAATTTAATTTAATTTGATTTAAAAAATGACATGATTGAACATCGTATTTATACACCAAGTACCTAATATACCTCTATGTTCAGTGAAAATTTCGTAGAAACCATAGTAGAAACATTGAAGCCAGCTAGAATTCAATCTGCCTATTAGCACAGACTGTGCTATTAGCCTTTTCCCAACTATGTTTGGGTCGGTTTCCAGTCTAACCGGAACACACCGGATTTTGCATGGAGCGACTGCCTCTCTGGCCTCCACAATCCAGTTACTGAATGCCCGTAACAGCTGTCAGAGATCTGCGAATGAGGGCCGGGACCAGCGGCTTATCGTAATTTCGTAATGGACGGTCACCCATGCACGAACCGACCGCGGCAAGTGTGATCCTTCGATCAACCCGTGCGGCTGTTGTAAGTTAGCCACGAGCCCCTCCAGATGGGTACGCAGAGAGATCCAGCTAAGTACGCAGGCCGTTTATCCATCAACATTGGAAATACCATTTACGTCACCCGTTGTAGAACAATTTCCTCGGTTAATGAGGACCGAATTATTTAAAACTGAATAATAATCAACTCAAAATAGGTGCAGAATTCATTCCTGCATGAGAAAATCAAGTTGTTTCAAGTATTTTCTTGGTACCAAAAACAAATGGCAAGATGCGTTTTGTTATAAACTAGCTGACCCGACAGACGTATGTTCTGTTGAAATTTCAACCATCGTCGTTCAAAAATCCCATAGGAAAGACGTTTAGATTTTCCTGAATTTGATAATTTACAGGGTCTAATTTTCTTTCCATAAAAACTTTATTAGGACTATTCCTTACAAACAAAAAATAGACAATCGTTCAAGTCATTCTCAAGTGATGCGCTTACCAACGCACAGCATTTAATTTTTTATTTATATTGATTTAAATAAAATCCTAATAAATTGGTTAAAACGTACCATTTTAAATTAGAGGATTCTGCTTCGAGGGTAAATTATTCTAATTTAACGTTTTTTGCCATTTGTGTTAAGTACAGCCCCATACGCTTTTCACGTTACCTATATGTAAACCTATGTAGCTTTCCACTATTTGTTGTTTATACGATTAGCTATTGCTTGAATATTCCCGCCTGGAATGTGTAAGTAACATATAGATCTAACTAAAGATTATTAATTTAACTTGATTTCATTTTAATAAAGAAAAAAGCACTTTGCACAATTTCCTTCGACTAAATGCAGATTCAGGTATGATAAACAGATTCACATCGAGTTTCAGATTAGTTTAACAACAGTTAAAAGATTATACGAACGAAAGCGGAACTTGTAATATTTTCAAAACGAAACGTTGTAACTTTTGTATAAAGATATATTAGGATTATTAGTTTCCTGTTGTCCAGCGATCGAATACGGATGGCCGCACAATCAAGAAATGGAAAGATATAAATATGTCAACTCGAAAGGTCTATTTATATTAATTCTATGAATTTACCTGAATCATTTCAACCATTCATCATTTCTTTGACTGGTAGCTAGATAAAATAGAACGTTCTGAACATCGAATAAAAATTGGTGTTTACCAAGTTGAAATATATTTCCTGACGCCTCAACGACGGGGGGGGGGGACGCCTGTGAAGGAAGGTCTTCGAGCGGGCAGTGGTCGAATACTGAACAAGAACCACACATAAATTATATAGAACTTCTTGCCGCATTTATTGCCCTAAAAGTTTTTGTTTTAAAGTTCTTTAATTGACAAAAAGCGTTGACAATTCAACAGCAGTAGTATACATAAATAAAATAGGGGTATAGAATACCCTCATCTCACAAAAATAACTCGTGAAATATGTTAACCGGTGAAGGTAATATATAATCAGGTAAAACAAAAAGCCTTTCATCTTTGCCTGGTACATAAAATTTCGTGATCATTGTAATTGCAGATTACTACGTATCACAAAGAACCAACTAGACATAAAACAGGAGCTGTCCGATTGAGCCTTTGGCAGTCTCACACATTCGATCATCCAAAAATTGTTCTATTTAGCAAGTCGCATAAATAACAAATGTGCCACATCATCGAGACCCAGATGCATCCGCGGTGGACTCGTTTACAGTTTTATGGTCAATTTAGGATTTCCACGCATTCCCGACATTTTGAGTCATACAGTATTATTTTCCGAATTTTATTGTGAAAATAATAATAGACAAGGCACGGGGTATCATGGTCGCACCCTTCTGGCCAACACAGCCATGGAACCTCGTGTTTAGATTTAATAATTAGTTGAGATATATTAATATAATGCTAGCATCTTTAGCGCCTACCTGCATGAAACAATATGACATTCACTTGACGAAATGGTGAAAATTCTGTGAAATTAATTCGTTAAATGTTTGACGCCTCTGTAGTTCTGTACCCACAGTAATTACCTTTTTAACCCAACTCTTGTAGGACGGTTGTTAATAATTATGGTAGCCTCAATTCATTCGGATCTGTTCCTTCCCTGGTGCCGAGCCCAGTACCCACTAAGTAGTTAGTGACGGAGTTAAAAGATTCCACAAAGGGGTTTTTACACTAAAACCACCAAGACCTAAATATGACATTACCTGGGGATACCAATTTAGTATCTGATAATTGACTTCTTGGCATCCTTATGAGGAATTGACTGTCACTAATGAGACACAATTAAATTTTAATTGTTATCCAACTGCAGCCGTCTGTTGGACGGTTGAGCTCTTAGATAAGCTTACAAATAAAACCATTACTTTACTGTCTCTGTCGACTGCACACAGAGTTCAAACTCTCTCTGAGATAAAAGTAAGCAATGTTCAAAACCTTTCTTAGTGTATCACAATTACTCTGTTATTATTTATATTTCTGACTTCTAGACCGGTATTTCAACAACCTATTATTAATTTATCTTTTTATCTAAAAACAGCCATATCCTGCCCAGTCACAAAATTACTGTGTTATAGAGAACGCAACCTTAGGAACATTGACGATTTATTTGTTGCAATTACGAAACCTCATAATCATAAACTAGTAGGAACGCAAACCCTTGACCGCTGGATAAAGCATACACACAATTAGTGTGGGGTTGACCCGAGCGTGTTCAGTGCACACAGCGCGAGACACAGACATCTCGCACAAAACACGTTTTTATAGTACTATATATTATTTTATAGTATTTATACATAATTGTCTACAGCTAGCTGTGATAGCTATTATCTATAAGAAAAATTATTTCTTAATTAGAATTCATTTCTTTCTTATTACCCTTTGAGTATTCAAAGGAAACGCTTAATTATTGTCAATCCTAGAAATACAAAGTTGATCTTTCTTATTATTGATTGTAACAAAAGAAATAATAATACAATTATTTTGATATTTACAAACATTACTTATCATTGATAATATTTCCGCAATACTCTCAAAGTCTACATGTGTAAATTACTAATCTCGAGGACGAGGCGCTGGTATAATTAATGATTAAACGAACTTACCTGTACGTGAAGTTCTATCATAATTATACCAGCGCCGAGTCCGAAGAGATTAGTAATCCCACCCTCCCAGTGCTGTACCTACACACCCCAAATTGTCTATGGTGTCTCGGTAATACATCAATGAACCACAGGATATTTTACTCTAAACTAAATGACTGGCGACAATCGTCTGAGAGCGGAACTGGACAAAGTACCCACAAAAAAAAAAAAAAAAGTTATGTCAAATAAAATTGCCATAAAGAAAAATAGGATATAATATTTTTTCTCAACTTAGTGCATGAGTGGTGAGAACTATGCGTAACTACATGTGTAAATTACTAATCTCTTCGGACTCGCGCGGCTCATTAATTATTTATTGTATAATAAAAATGCATATTACAGAAAAAAAAAAGAGTTCAATATTTTTATTCAACTAAATAATGATACGTAATGATACGGATACCTATTTAATGTGTTTTTATTTATTGTGTTTATCCGTAAATAATGGTTTTGACCGATAGTATATGTATTCATAATGTATCCTGCGAAATTTCATGTGAATCGAACCAGTAGTTTTATTATAAATCATCAAAACAATGAAGAAAGGAATTTCTGATAAGAATGTTTATTTATCAATACTAGCGTTCGCTTACATAGATTCTAAGTATTATAAAAAATCCTTTGTCTAATCAGGTACCCAAAACCATTAACGATAAGACTATTTACGTAACAAAAAGCTCTCAGTTTTTGTTTATGTTAGCGCGCTCTTATCTCCGACGCGTCGCGGGCGGTCTCCGGTACTTAAGGTATACTTATATGTGCGCGTGCGTGCGAATAGGGCTAAAGGGATTAATGCAAAGTTAGTCTAAAATTCAACATAAATTCCGGCGGGCTACAGTACATTTCTTTATTATCAACCCGATAACTCTCTTAATTATTTACCCATTTTTCTATAGAATATTTTTTTTTTGTTTGGCAACAGTGCTCGACAGCGTCAACCGTCGGGCGGCCCGCGTATTGGTATTTTTTATCGATTCTGACTTTGTTTTGAATGACTTCCAGCAACTTCAGCATTTTCTGAGATAGTCTAACGGTTAGACTATCTCAGAGATAAAATTTTAACACCCCGCCTGGAATAGGTTAGACTCTAACCTATTCCAGGCGGGGTGTTAAAATTTTCAAGCTCGCTTCGCTCGATCTTACATCCTACATTCTCTTAATTATCAAACTTTTCTGCAACAAGTCTGATAAGTCGATAAATTGACTTCTATTTCTGTATGAATGGTCAAAGATAAAGAAAACCTAATTTATTCGAAGCGGGATGCAAAAAATTTCGAGCTCGTTTCGCTCGCTCTTGCATGCTATATTCTCCTAAAGTGGCCTTCTATATTTTTGGGCATGATTGCAAAGTGACGGAAACAGAGAAACAGGACTTTATTTATTGAAATTGATAATAATTATAAGCGCTTTTGTCAATTTGAATTTATGGTTAAACGAACTTACCTGTACGTGAAGTTCTGTTTTAAAGTAATTCGGAACACGTGTTCATGCGAGTTTTAAAGTAAGCGATCAAGTGTTAGTTATTTCGATTGCGTTTGGTTATGGGAGGATAACCCCTGCAAGTAATTTATGTAGTAGTAGTAGGGTTGCGAGTGCATACCGCGTCAAATTTTACCTAATCGTAATTTTTGCGGCCACCGTAATGAGTCGCATAGCCGCAGCCGTCGCGATGTTCGTACGAGGCGACGAGACCGTTATAGCGAAACGTGTAGCAGACCCGCGTAACACGCGTCGCCGTGATAGGTCTGAGACTTTTGAAAGTCCGCGTGCACGAGAAACTTCACGAAACCAGCTGGAGTGGCTGCCGAGGCACCTGTTACTAGTGTGTACCTGTACACATGGTACGGGAGCCGCGACTGTTGAGAAGCATCACGTGAGGCTGACGCTGCGAACATGATTGTGGGCGCACTTTCTTCGCTGATTCAGGGATCATGCGGGTGAAATTGGCGGTACACCGCGCGTGCTAATGGTGAAACCAGCTGTACTATCTGTGGCTGAGTGTTGCAATGCAAGTGTAGATTTGACATCAGTGACATCACATCCCAACGAAATGGTTATGAGCGAGGTAACCAAGAACCCTGTAAGCGCAACCAATGCTATTTTGGTAAGATCTAACCATGTTTTTATGTTCAACTTTGATGCCTCTTTGCAATGTGTGGTACATATTATAGTGAAGTTAATCATGTGCGTTCAATAAATTAGTGGATTGAACGCTTGTGTTTAGCACCAATCGGTTATTACTTTAAAGTCGATGCAAGTTTATGACTAAACGAATGGTTAAGTGACGATTGTAGCTGGTCTAATTTCTAGTGGGAATTTCAAACATTGTGCCCACTTCAGTTAGATGTTGCGAACATTGTTGTTTGTTCGTCGTTATGAAAACAAATTCCGATAACTACTCGACAAAATACGGAATATACTGGACGTTCTTTGTTACGATTTCGTATCATCAGAGGATTAAGTGACGAGCTGATCACAGCTATTGTTAAGAGTGGTATTACAGATCCCTAAATTCATGCAGCCGGTACTAATTCCCGATAGTTGACTCAACTTTTTGTCGGTATATGTGAAACCTACTCAGGTACGTAAATGCAGTGATTTTCGTGAAAATCAATCTAATACAAATACGCGAAAACGTGAACATGCTAATTAGAAAGTTCAATGTAAAAGTTTTGGCCTTAAACAAATAACGTTTCCCTTATATGTTTGTACGGTTCGTACACTTGCAGAGTTGTTGTTGTTAAGGTTGTTGTTAGGTTGAAGCGCGTAGAGAAAAGATCACTTGGTTCCCGTTAGGTTTATTACGTAAAATAGTGTTTACAAGTAATACTGCATGTTGACGATTCCTTTCTCTAATGTTAGTCACCGCGTAGCAGTAATCGCACTCGTTGATATATTATAAGGTATGAATATTTATAGTAATTATTTAATGACGCATGTCTGGTGCAAACCACCGCGTCAGCAAAACATGTACAGTGTAAGACTGTACATCTTGGCAACCCCAAAAGGAGAAACAAATGAGAAGAGAAAGGAAAAGCCATCACAAAGTTAATAAAGTAAATTAATCAATCAAATTGAAACGCGATGTTCCTGGTCCCAAGTTGAGGCTCCAGCCGCACGTCCTCTGTTGTTTGTGATGTGACTGCTTCTTGCCGGTGCTCTGGTTTGCGTATAACTTGGAGTTCAATATCTTCAGGTGGTTGACGAGTAGTTGTGTTCTTAGCGTTGTTTGTGCAATAGTGCGCACAACGATTCCTCCCAACCACAACAAGTATAGCTATGATGGCGGCCGTCAGCAACGAGTAACAGATGGCATATTGATGAATGTCGTGACTTGTTATTGTTGGTAGTGAATCTTCACTTTTCTTTTGAGTTACAATTTTCTGTTCAATTGTTGCAATTTCTTGATTCGGTGCCTTTGACTGAAGAATATTTGGGGCATAGTGATATGTTAAGTTCACTATTTTGTTAATAGATGTATCGAATGTTGGAGCTGTTAGCTCATAATCCATCTTCATATGACTGCTGTATTGGCGCGGAGCGTAGATGGTCATGTCGGTGGATTGTAATACGCATCCCTGAGATAATGTCACTATGCTCGATGACGAGATGGTTTGTGATGTGACGTCATTGCTACATATGATTCGTAACGAACTTGTTTTGCAGCAAATCGCCAGCCAGCTGTTGTGTGTTTGTAACTCTATCCAAGTGTCCTTGCATGATGCGCGTTCGACGTCACAAGGTCCGCTGTTTTGATGTGATAGCAGTTTTGCCTCACACGGCGCGCTTTTGCTGTGTAGGTCAAATGATGGCAGGTTTTTCTTGCATAAGAAGTTCTGCGATTTTTGTTGCATGCAGTGTTTCAAGTCATCTTCAGACATAGACACGTAAACGTTCTTCTTGAAGTTGACAGCGATGTACTTGTTTGATAACTGCACATATGTAGTTTCCTTACCAATGTTGACTGGTAAAGGTATAGCTTTATATATGTTGAAATCTTCGTTAGATACAAGTGGAATATGTGCTTCGAATAGAAAGTAACTTTCAGTAACTCGTGCTTTCACATTGATCAGCTTGTAAATATCTTTAATGTTTTCTTTGTAGGTTTCAACTGGTAGCGTTAAAGATTTCGGAAGGCTTCCTGATATTTCCGTTAGTTTTTGCATCAGACGAACCGGAGTTATCAGATGAACGTCTACATGTCCTTGGTAGACGTTAGTTAATGTGTTGAACAGCATCTCTTGGAACGTCCTCAAGCTGTTGATCAGTAGGTACGTTGTTAACGAAGCAGAATTGATGTAGGTTGTGGCCGAAAGTACACTCACAGGCACAATTAACCGCCCACCTTTATCATTCGTCACCCTGCTTGTTTAAGTTAACTATGGCTTATCCACTGTTTAATTTTTTATCAAGTGGGTACTATAGCAATAAATTAAACACTTATACCCTTATTTCGTTCCCTAAATTTGTGTCACCGATGGGTTTTTGGAATTTAGTCGTTGTTTGACATTGTTGCCGTTGCGTTACCGTGTTAACATTTCCTGTTCTTTTCTGCCATAGTGTTCGAATATTGTTTAATTTGAATTTGTAGTGTTCGCTAATTGTTTGTGATTGTAAAAAATGCCACTCGATGCAACTGGTGCAGCTAGGGCAGTGGCTTTAGCTGACGCTGGGTACAGCCAACGTCGCATCGCTCGTACACTCGGTGTACCTCGAACCACGGTGCGGGATGCCATCAGACGATTTCGGAAGACAGGCTCATACACCCGCAGGCCAAATCAAGGCCGACATCGATGCACTTCAATGCGAGATGACCGCTTCGTTGTCAGCAATATGTTGAAAAATCGCTTTTCCACTGCTACTGAAGCTCGTATGCGTCTTTTTGCGGTGAGAAATGTCAGTGGTAGTGAACGTACCATAAGAAGAAGACTGGCAGAAAGGAATCTGAGGGCGTTTCGTCTAGCTCGCGTCCCACAACTGCTCCCACAACACCGTAGAGCTAGACTTGCTTTTGCGCGAGAATATGCTGACTGGACTGTGGAAGAATGGAAGGACGTCCTGTTCTCAGATGAGAGCAGAATAGCCTAAAGAGGTCCAGACGGACGTCAGCGTGCCTACAGGCGCCAAAATGAAAGGTTCGCTCCATGCGCTATAACTGAAACAGTGGGTTACCAGGGAGGGTCCATAATGGTTTGGGGAGGTATCTCTTACGAGGGTCGTACCGATCTTGTTGTGTTCGATAGAGGCAGTGTGAACGCTCAAAGATACGTGGATGAAGTTATTCAAGACAATGTCATCCCTTTCGCACCATTCATTGGTGACAACTTTAGATTAATGCATGACAATGCACGTTGCCATACCGCAAGATTTGTCACTGAGTATCTTAATGAGGTCGGGATTCAAGTTTTACCATAGCCGGCACGCAGTCCCGATCTTAACCCAATTGATCACATTTGGGACAACCTCAAAAGACGTGTCCGAGCAAGAGTACCAGCCCCTACGACCCTAGGAGGGCTCGAGACGGCTGTGGTAGAGGAGTGGCACAATATCTCCCAATCAGATATCCAAGACATCATGGATGGATTGCCAAACCGGCTCCAAGAAGTCATTAGAGCCCGAGGCGGCAACACCCATAATTTTTTTTATTTTTTTGTTTCATTGGACAACTTTTTTCGAAATTAAAATTTTCTAAATTTTCCTCAAAGATTTTCACAAAATCGATTTTTGGTAAAAAACCTTCAATTAACGACTTTCTTTTCAAGGCTTTTGTGTTTTTTTTTACCTTAAAGGTACCTCGTTAACGTACCTCTCATCAATTGTTGTCTAAATTTGACGATTTCTGCAAATTGAAAGAAATACAGGGTGGGCGGTTAATTGTGCCTGTGAGTGTATTTCCATTTCCGTTTCGATAGATGCTATGTTCATGTTGGTCTGATTGATGAAGTTATCAATGGAGTTGAACTGACGCTGAATATTGTCTTCACTTTGTTTCAGTACTTGATTCTCAAGCTCCACGATAGTTGTTTGATTTTTGATTAACTCAAGTAAGTAGTTCTCGTTGGTTTGCAGAGATTGTATATCGTTTTGATATTTCTTAGCAAATTGTTGGTCCAATATTCCAAAAAGACTATTGGCTAAGTAGCCGACTCCGTCGACTAGGCCCCGTTTCTTCCTGTTGCTCAGGTGTTTGTGGGGATTTATAAGTATGGAGTTGTAGTAGTTAAGAAGTTCTATTTCATGATTTAATTGTTCCATAGTTGATCTGCAGTGTTGTAGATTCGTTTTATGGCATAAGTTCATGATATTCTCGAAGTAAGTTTGAGTACGACGAGTTCCTTCCCAATAGTTTGTTAGATTGTAGTACATCATTAGTATCCACTCATCGTGCACTACTTGCATTTTGCCGACGGTGTCATAGTATACGGGCCGCTCGCGTTCCAAGCTTGTAATCTGAGCGGTCGATGCCGGCGCTCCGCGCGTGCCATCAATGGCGCTATAAGATTCCGTTACAAATGTAAACAATGATAACATTGTTATTAGTAACGTTGCTATAGGATTCTTTGACCTCTTCCGCCGTTCAGTTTTCTGATTCTGTTGAGGCTTATGTTTCGTTTCGTTTTCTTTGGTATCCTCAACTTCAGAGTTCAATGGTAATGGCGATAGTTTTGTTATTGGGCGCTTTATTATTCCTGCCTGAGTTTTGACGGTAGTAACTCGAACATATCCATCGGATCCTGGGTGAGTCTCCAGTATACGACCCAAGGCCCATTTTCCAGGCGGTAGATTGTTTTCTTTCACAAGTACTACATCGCCTTGTTTGACGTTTCTAGTAGGCTTGTTCCACTTGCTACGTGTTTGTAGAGTAGTAAGGTAATCGTTTGACCAGCTTTTCCAATATTGTTGAAACATATGCTCGATAAGCTGCCACCTGCGACGTAAATCGATGTTATTTACGTCATTGTAATCCGAGAGTGGCAAGGACAATATTGGGCTTCCTGTTAGGAAGTGTCCAGGAGTGAGACAGTTGTAAAACTCTTCTGGATCTTCAGTTAGCGGGCACAGAGGTCTTGAATTTAAGCAGGCTTCTATTTTCGCTAAAATCGTTATGAACTCCTCGTATGTTAGTTTTTGGTCCCCAAGTACTCGTCGCAGATGGTGCTTCATCGACTTGACGGCAGCTTCCCACAGACCGCCAGCAGTTGGCCAGGCGGGAGCATTGAAATGCCACTCCACCTCCAATTTGGCCAGTTCGTTGAAGAGATCTGGTTTCAGTAGTTGTTTGAACTCTTCGAATTCTTGACGAAGTACCTTTGCAGCGCCGATAAAGTTTGTGCCACAGTCAGAGTACATGTGGCTGGGGGTGCCGCGCCTCGCACACAGTCTTTGGAAGGCTGCCATAAACGTTTCTGTGCTAAGGTCTGACACGAGTTCAATATGTACGGCTTTCGTCACCATACATATAAATATGGCTATGTATCCCTTTGAAGTTTTTACGCCTCTACCCTTGTTGTGTTTGACATCCACATGACCGGTAAAGTCTACTCCTGTGTGCGTGAAAGGTCGACACGGAGTGATCCTTTGCTGTGGTAGGTCGCCCATCAGTTGATAGCCATCTGTCTTGTTGAAGCGATGACAGCGTACACATCTTCGAAGTTGGTTCTTGACGGCCCGATTACCGCCAACGATCCAGTAACGCTGTCTTATATAAGTCAACGTCAGCCGAGCTCCTCCATGTAACGTGGTTGAATGAGCTTGTTCTATAAGAAGTTGTGTAAATCGTCCTCTATGTGGTATGATGATTGGATTCTTCATCTCCCCGGGTAAGCTTGAGTGCTTAAGACGACCTCCGACACAAATTATTCCCGTTTTGTTTATGTAAGGATTCAATTTGCAAATTGCGCTTTTCTTTGATACTGTTTCGTTGTTAACAAGTTGTTTGTATTCGGAATTGAACTGCAGTCGCTGCGCATGAATTATGATACTTTTACGCGCTGCGCTTAGTTCACTTGTTGTTAGGTACGTCGTTTCCGATTTCGTCTTATTGCGCATATTTGTAATGAAGCGTATTATCCATGCGATGACCCTGTTTACTTGTGTCAATGAACTGCATTTGTTCAGTAATTTTGTTATTATGTTATGTTCGTTATTCTCTTTTGAAGGTTTTTCGATTTGAACATGATTTATGCAGCCAAGATTCGTTTGGAAAGCGCAAGGAATATCTTCTGATTGGTCTTGTTTTGTTAAAAGTTCGGGGCCTTGCCACCACAGCTTGAAGTTCATCAGTTTGCTTGGCAAAAGACCTCTTGATGCGCAGTCTGCGGGATTCTGCTCTGACTTGACGTAACGCCACTGAGCTGCAGGAATGACGCTTTTGATCTTTGTAACTCTGTTGGCTACGTACGTCTCCCATCTTGATGTTTCCCCTTGAATCCACGCCAGTACAACTTGAGAATCCGACCAGGCCCGTATTGATACGTTATATCCACAGTATGTTTGCTTGGTTTTCTCCATCAAGTCAGCCAGTAGTTTAGCGCCACACAGTTCCAGTCTAGGTAATGTTGTTTTCTGTGTCAGCGGAGCCACCCTTGTTCGAGCAGCCAGTAAAGTTACGATGGGTTGGCCATGTTCGTTGAACACCTTGCTGTAAATAACACAAGCGTAAGCCTTTTCACTTGCGTCACAGAAGCCTAATAACTCGACACATTTCCGTGTATTGCCAATCCATCTGTTTATCGTTATTTTGTTAACGCACGGCAGTTCTGTTTTCAGGTTCAGCCACTCAGTTTCGATATTGCTGGGCACCACGTCATCCCAGCTAAGTTTAGTTATCCAGAGTTTCTGGAATAGTAGTTTGGCTTTGACCGTCACTGGGGAGAGCCAACCCATTGGGTCGTAAAACCTCGATATGGCTGAGAGTAAGGATCTCTTTGTTAGCCGTTTGGAGTTTTCCACAGGCCAGTTAAAGTGGAACGTGTCGCTGTTTGGATTCCAACCGAGTCCTAAAGTTTTTGTTGATTCTTCACCTTTAAAATCAAACATGTTTTGAGTCGAAATTTGATCCTCGTGTAAGTCTTCCAGTATAGCTCGGTCATTGGCTGTCCACTTTCTTAAATTCATACCTCCTCCTCTTAACAGTTGGATCAAGGATTGTTGCAGTTTTTTCGCTTCTGTGAGATTGTTATGACCACTAATGACGTCATCTACGTAGCATTCTTCTACGAGTATCTTAGCAGCTTCCGGATGTTTGTGACCATCGTCAATGGCTAGTTGCTTCAATGTTCGCATAGCGAGCCATGGTGCGCATTTGGTCCCGTAGGTTACGGTGCAGAGCTGGTATTCGCGAAGATGGTGATCTCGTGAATCCCGCCATACAATTCTCTGTAGATGTTGTTGTTCTTTTGAAATCCAAATGCAGCGATACATCTTTTCAATGTCAGCCGTAAATGCGTATTTATAAGTTCGCCATTTGAGTATAAGAGCCTGAATATCTTTTTGTAAGTTGGCGCCTTTTTCCATGACATTGTTCAGACTGAAGCCACTCGTAGTTTGTTGAGATGCGTTAAACACGACCCTCAGTTTTGTTGTTGTCGAGTTTTCTCTCAAGACCCCGTGATGCGGTAAAAAGTAGATATCAGTAGGTATATGAGGTGCAAGTTTCATGTGACCCAGATCTGCGTACTCTTCCATGAATTGTTTGTACATTAATGAAAGTTTTGCTTTCTTCTCTAGCCGTTTTTCCAACTGTAAGAACTGCGAAACAGCAATTGTTCTAGACTTGCCTAGTTTCTCTTCATAGTTTTGAACGAGAGGCATTTTGACGATGTACTTTCCATCAGATGACCTTATCGTAGTTTCTTTATAAAATTGTTCGCACTGGTCGTCCTTGGGAATATCTGCTGTGTTTTGAATTTCTTCACTCTCCCAAAATTTTGTGAGATCCTCTAAGTTAAATAATGTAGCGTGGCAGTCAAACGTTTGTTTCATTTTTCCGCATAAAATCCACCCAATTTGCGTATGTTGCGCAACTGGGGAGCTGTTATTGCCTTTCAATACACCTTCTAGGATAATTTCGGAATATATGTCGGCTCCTAGTAATAGGTCGATTTGCCGAGATACGTTGAAGTCAGGATCTGCAAGTTTCAAGTTTTCTAAATGCGTCCATGCGCCTTTCTCGAACGTTCTCGTAGGTAAGTTGTTTGTTAGTTTCGTCATGATAAGCGCTTGAGTTTCAAAACTGTAGTCGGAGTGAATCGATTGGCAGGTAAATTTTAATTTTCCCCGGCATTCTCTAGAAACAGAGCCGATTCCCGATACTGATGCGTTGATCCCGTTCCGAGGAAGACGTAACATTTGTGCTGCGTTTTCTGTTATCAAGTTCACTTGTGAGCCTTGATCGAGTAGCGCACGCAATGTCACATAAGTCCCATCCACGGATTTAACTCTCAGCTGAACCGTAGTCAGTAGAACTTCCATGTTGTCTCTAAACAAATGGTTAGCTGTTGGTTGTTGAGTTGATGATGAAGAGCGTTGCTCAATGTTGTTTTTTCTAGTCGTTGACGTTATATTTTGTTTGTCCGAATTGTGCAGTAGTGTGTGGTGTTTCAAGTTACATTCTTGGCATGTTTTCGTTGATTTGCACTCGTAATTTCCGTGGCTGAACAAACAGTTTTTGCAGAGTTGCAATTTCGAAACTGTGTCATTTCTTTTGCCGAAGTCCATTTGAAGGAATTTGTCACATTGGCGAAGTACGTGACTTCCGTTGCAGAATGGGCATTTTCCATGTAGAGTGTGATAGTTATTTGATTTATTTTGATTGACGCTATAGTTATGTTTCTTCATCTGGGTTTGCTTGTTGAATGTTTTCCAGTTGGATGATTTTTCTGGAGCTGTAGGATTAGCTTTCTTAGCTGACTTCATCGTTTCGTATGCCATAAACTGTGTTTCGAGGAAATACAGAAAGTCGTGCAGTTTTTGTAGTTCTCTGTGATCCTGAAGTTCCTTCATGTAGTCACTCAAAGTACTGGAGTCCAATTTTTGTGACATGATATGCACAATGATCGGGTCCCAGGTTGTTGTATCAATACCGATGTTTGAGATACCGTTCAGGCATTCGGTAATGACGTCATGCATCTTCTTTAAATTGAATGAATCTGCTTGTTGTATAATCGGCAGATTTAGCATGGTGTTCAGAAATGAAGTAAACTGCAGGCGACGATTGTCGTAGCGCTGATTTAATATATCCCAACATGAGTTATAATTTTCAGTGCTAATGGTCAGATGCTGCACTAAGCGTTCGGCTTCTCCTTTCAGCTTGGTCTTTAGGTGTTGCATTTTCTGCGCGTTGTTAATCATTGGATTTTTATGTATTGCTTCCAGAAACAAGTCTTTAAAGGAGATCCACTGGCTGTAGTTTCCTGAGAACTCAGGAATTTCGATCTTAGGTGTCGATTTCTCGTAGTGGACGGTGGACCAGATTTTGGCATTAATTTTTCTCTTCAGCTCATCGTATTTTTGTTCGATGTCCATGAACATTTGGTAGTAATGCTCGTTGGATCCTTTTAGTTGGAAGTCAATTTCCCAGTGAAGTTTATCGATGGGTTCCCATTTCGATTTCAGTGTCGTGAAGTGGTCTTCCAGTTCCCATCTTTCCGAGATAGTTAGCACGTCAATTTTGGAGATGACACGGTATATTGCGTTGAAGTTACATTCTTGCTTGTTAAGTAAGAGTTGTATGTTGTTGCTGTCGTCATCTTCTGAAGTCCCACCTAGGTCGAACTTCACGTTTTGTTTGCCCCAACTTGCCAGTTTGTTAGTGATGTCCGTTTTAGTTGATAAGAACATTTCTTTAGTTTTCCCATAGATGTCATCCTTGAAATATGCTATATTCTTATCTTCTAGTTCCAGCAACAGTTGGGCATGCCTGCTTTCGAAGTCTTGCCATTGGTTTTCTAGCGACGACAAGCGTTTCTTCAAGTATTCCACAGTTTTTCGTGATGAGGAATCCTTGCGATAGTTAGCACATAATGTCTTGATGTTCTCGAAGCACGTTGATTGCAATTCGAGTTTCTCCATGTTGTTGCTTTATGTTGTTAGATGGCTCAAGAGATCTGGCACGTCGTTGACGGTGACAGGAGAGCGTTGCGTTGTGTTGCGAAGGCTACTGCGTTGCTTGTAGTCTTCTCTGTTTCAAATCTTGAAATCGTTATCTTTCTTGATTTGAAATGGTCAGTGGAACTCAGCACCCTTGCGCCTCGGTTACGATACTATGCGATGTCTCAATCTAACTGGGGCGACCCGCTTGTGGGAGACCAGCTAAACCGATTCGCTACCGTAAAGAGACACAACAGCACCAAAAATCCGGCTCGAAGGACCATAACATGTACGGTTCGTACACTTGCAGAGTTGTTGTTGTTAAGGTTGTTGTTAGGTTGAAGCGCGTAGAGAAAAGATCACTTGGTTCCCGTTAGGTTTATTACGTAAAATAGTGTTTACAAGTAATACTGTTGACGATTCCTTTCTCTAATGTTAGTCACCGCGTAGCAGTAATCGCACTCGTTGATATATTATAAGGTATGAATATTTATAGTAATTATTTAATGACGCATGTCTGGTGCAAACCACCGCGTCAGCAAAACATGTACAGTGTAAGACTGTACAATGTTCAATAAGAAAAACCAACCAGAGTGCAAATGCTACGAATACAAGCGGATAATCTGGTGACAGGTACTGTTACTACTAGGTGCCTACTGTGCAAACGGCTTCTATGCACATTCGTTTACTTAAAAAACCCCAGTCATATATCGGTCTTATAAAATGTTTCTAGACGAAAAACTATGCGTTAGAGAAATTATTAGTTCTTTTACATAAACAAATTATGATGAAGTCCGAATTCGAGTTTTTTAAGCCCAATGTTAAGAAGGGGACAGTGTTGTGGTGACAGACTTTGTGTTAATTTTCGGAGCCTACATACGGGTACCGTGGCGGATCGCTTTCCTTTAGAGGACGATCATGTCTGATGATCGCATCTATAGGCAAATCTTATAGAATATTTGGCGTCTGATTCTGTCGGTAATGGTGGATGGCTGAAAATATTGGGCATGGTCAGGTACGGCCGAGCTCAAATAAGACTTCTTTAGTTAAGTCCACGATACCTTCTAATGTAAGAGTGGTACGTCTGTTCTTGGAATTGGCGGGGACCCTATTTTCGTACATTGCTCAGAAAAGGCGAGCTTTTGAAATGGGGCGCAGAACACAAGATGTTGTTGTTACAAGCTGACCACTGGGCTTCATACCGACGTCAGTGCTATTCGCAACGGTGAGATTCTAATGCAAAAGCACGAGTGTAAACGTAAGCGAAAGCGAGATGTTGGCTATTTTAACAGATCCACAAAGAGTGCCGAATCCCGGTGCCATAGTTACAAATTCGAGACCTTTGCAATTATTGTTCGTGCATTACAAAAAATATTGGCACTATTTAATCGGTGTAAAGATTTAAATAATTACCGATTGCAACTCTCTAAAGTTGACCGATCGTAAAAAGAATTTTATTAACATGTGTTGCGCGTTGATAGATTTACAAGCGGTACTTCCAATCCGCGTTAAATCATCTGAATTCATGTGAAGATCACCTTTTTCTTTCTCTAAGTTTATCTTCTGAATACGTTCGGGGCTGCAAGGGGAAGTAAAGTCTTGTAATTTTTGAGCTACGACCAACCGTTTAGAAGATATTCGACATTTTAACTTCTTCACGGATTGTTCGAAAAGGAGTCAAATCCATTGTTATGAGTTTCAGACAATGCTTCGCGACAGTGAAGCGTCCTCACGGTGCGTCGGCTGACGACCCCGGCCCGAAATAGTACCCATTCAGGGGAAGAACCGGGAACTGGTCGCAGTCGTAGCCGACGCCATGGAGGTTGGAGTCCTATGCGCAGCGCCCGTTGTGAGCGGACCACGAGATGCGCGAGCGAGAGCCAGCGCGAAGCGGATACGCTGGTGCAGCTGGACGCCGGTACAGGCGCCGGTACAGCTAGACGCCAGTGCAGCTGGACGCCCGTGCAGCTGGGCGCCCGTGCATCTAGACGCCCGTACAGCTGGACGCCGGTGCAGTGCGCCTGGTGATGGGGTTCCCAAGGCAGTGGGAAGCTGAACTCCTAGAGGCGCAGCCCCTGTGGGGTCGTGCAAGCGCTACCACATCACCGATGCGAGCGTCTGTAGCGTCCTTTACGGGTGGTGTGTTGTTGTGATATCCACGTGCGCTTGCCTTATGGCAGCTAACTAATGGCGTGTGCTGTGTTGTTTTGATTACAACGTGCGCTTGCCTTATAGCAGCTACCTATGGCGTGTGTTATATTCTCTACACTATGGCTTCTGTTTGGTCTGAGCTTCTGGCTTATGACTTCTGTTTGGCCTGAACCTATGGTTCATGGCTTCTGTTTGGTCTGAGCTTCTGGCTTATGACTTCTGTTTGGCCTGAACCTATGGTTCATGGCTTCTGTTTGGTCTGAGCTTCTGGCTTGTGACTTCTGTTTGGCCTGAACCTATGGTTCATGGCTTCTGTTTTGGTTAAGTATATTAGCTTCACTACTATCTATTTATCTTGGCTAGTATTCTACCCAATGGGAGTCCGGAATCCCATTGCTTGGAATGCTATTTAGTTCCATTTACGTTTTAATGCTTAGAATTACTGATTTTGCTTTGTAATTTTTAGTCTGAAGCTTTTAATTTTACATTTTAATTACCTAAGAAAACTTCATGTTAGTTGGTTGGGTACCTGATGTGGGAGTGCACGCTCACTATCGCGTACTTGACAACATCAGTTCAAGTGTTTGCTATTCCTTAGCTTCAGACACATAAGTGACGCAAGAAAACAAATGTACAGTATGTGTTGTTGTTACTTTGCAGATGATTATGACCAGTCTGAGGATGACGGGCAGTCTGGTGATGGTGGACCTGGTGATGACACAAGGCAAGATGCGGTCGAGGACGCCTCGCTGTCAGGAACGGCCGTCTTAGAGGATTTGTCAAGAGAGACCGCAGCGATAGCGCGTGACAATTGTGACGCAGCGAGTGGAAGGGGCGACACGACGTTAGAGGGGCGTTCACGCACCTCAGTCACTCTTGCTCGGGCGCTCGGAAGCGACGGACGAGTATTAGGAACTGTAGATTTCAATTCTTTCGGTGTCTAACGGTTTTACGTTATTGTGATTTATTTTCTATTCTGTTATTTTGAAATAAATAGTTCTATGTAGTTTTGCTTTTCTTTTAAAATAATTAAATAAGCTTCTGATCCATAAGAATATTATATCCTATTTTTCTTTATGGCAATTTAATTTGTCATAACTTTTTTTTTTTGTGGGTACTTTATCCAGTTCCTCTCTCAGACGATTGTCGCCAGTCATTTAGTTTAGAGTAAAATATCCTGCGATTCATTGATGTATTTCCGAGACACTATAGACAATTTGGGTGTGCAGGTACAGCACTGGGAGGGTGGGATTACTAATCTCTTCGGACTCGGCGCGAAGTATAATTATGATAGAACTTCACGTACAGGTAAGTTCGTTTAATCATAAATTATACTTCGCGCCTCGTCCTCGAGATTAGTAATTTACACATGTAGACTTTGAGAGTATTGCGGAAATATTATCAATGATACTCGTATGTAATGTTTGTAAATATCAAAATAATTGTATTAATATTTCTTTTGTTACAATCTATATTAAGAAATGACAACTTTTTACTTCTAGGATTGATAATAATTAAGCGGTTCCTTTGAATACTCAAAGGGTAATCAATCTTCCTAGCCTTTTTCCCAACTATCTTGGGGTCGGCTTCCAGTCTAACCGGATGCAGCTGAATACTAGTATTTTACATGGAGCGACTGCCTATCTGACCTCCACAACCCAGTAACTGGGTAATACGATACCCCTTGGTAAGACTGGTGTCAGACTTTCGGGCTTCTGACGACTCGTAACGACTGTCAAAGATCCACAAATGACAGCCGGGACCAACGGCTTAACGTGCTTTCCGAGGCACGGAGGAGTCTCGGTATGTTAAGATGGTCACCCATCCACTGACCAACCCCGGCAAGCGTAGCTTAACCAGATGGATCGACCCGTGTGGCTTGTTATTACTTAGCCACGAGCTCCTCCTCGAATACTCAAAGGGTAATATGAAACATAAATGAATATTATAATCTAATTAAAGAATAATTTTTCTTATAGATAATAAATTATTATGATTGAGACTAACAATGTTGTGAGAGTGACCAATGTGGAATGTAATGTTAGTTTTTTTCTGACTTTACGATGATTGTTTAATTTTTGTGTTCGTAATTTATATCCAACATCCTATCATGACATTACGTATTAATGAATTTTATTGACATACATTTCTTTGAATTTTAATATTGATTTTGAATTAAAATTAAATTAAATTATTATAGTTAAATTGATTAATATTAAGACTACAATGTTGTGAGTGTGACCAATGTGGAATTAATGTTTGTTGTTTTCCTGACTTTACGATATTGTTTAATTTTTGAGTTACAGTTATTGTTAGAATCACTATTTTTAAAACCATTGTTCGACACAAATGTAATTTGTTAAAGAATAAATGAAATAAATAAAAATAAATAAATAAATAGCTATCACAGCTAGCTGTAGACAATTATGTATAAATACTATAAAATAATAATGAGAGTATATAGTACTATAAAAACGTGCTTTGTGCGAGATGTCTGTGTCTCGCGCTGTGTGCACTGTGCACTGAACACGCTCGGGACAACCCCACACTAACTGTGTGTATGCTTTATCCAGCGGTCAAGTGTTTGCGTTCCTACTAGTTTATGATTATGAGGTTTCGTAATTCCAACAAGTAAATCGTCAATGTTCCTCAGGTTGCGTTCTCTATAACACAGTAATTTAGTGGCTGGGCAGCATAATGGCTGTTTTAATAATAGGCTAAATTAATAATAATAGGTTTTTGAAATACCGGGCTAGAAGTCAGAAATATAAATAATAGTTTGGAAAATCCAAAAGTGCACGCCTCATAAGTTCATAACTCTCATTCATAAACGAAAAAGAAATTTTAAACATTTCTAACAAAAATTAACAATTTATCACTTTTCATGAAGTATGTTTTGACTGCTTTTTTACCCATCAATATGGGTAAAATTTCTAAACTCGCATCGATATCAATCTCGCTCATATCGACCTCCGGTCTCCGGAGGGGAATAATGTAGCGGTTACACCACCACATACGAGCTACGCAGCAAAGACATGACGTTACACAGATCCTGCATCGCGCAGTTAGAGTTTACCACGCGACCGACATAGATAAAACTATCCGAAATCAACTTACGGGCAGTTGCCCGCCAGACACAAACACCCGTCTGGCCGGAGGATCCTCCCTTTTCAAATGAGGATGAGTGAACTTTACACCCTGTTCCTCATACCTCTTAAGTTTTAAACTGAAATATGAACAAAATATTTTACGGCGCCATTCGCCATAGACTAAAACATTCAGAAGTGAAGTGTAGGTACAAATAGCTGCCGTTTGTTTTTATGGCGGATTTTTTTTATATTAAGTATCTAATATTTTGAACGCTGATATTAATGTTTGTTTATGGTTTATGGTTATTTGTCATCAAATAATTATTACAATTTGTGGCATTTTACCCTTTAAGATTTCCACGTCCGAGCTCCAGGAAACAAGGGAAAAATGGATAACATTTGTGCAAAAAAATCGTAATGAGAAAACGTGGTTGCCAAGTGAACCATCTCTCATAATGTTCATCATTAATACAATGGAAATTAGAATAATGTTCTGCAGCTATAACTGTGTTAGGTATCAAGTAGGCAGAAGAAGCAGACTGTGTTGCATCTGCGGGTGCATTACTCTATGAGAATCTCCTCGCAACGCGCATCAGTGGTGCCAGATTAGGCGATTTGTCGCCGTTTAGGCTACTTGGAAGGGTGTCGGGGCGACCATTTTCTGCGATCGGCGACTGGTCGCCAATTAGGCTACTTCAGAATAAAAATTGGGCGACTAAGCTTTACCCATGTACCAGATTGTCTATGGTGATGAAATGCGTTTGACAGAACATCATTATTTTTGTACGTTTGACCCAGAGTCAAAATAGCGAAAGGTTTAAGAATTTTCTATTTGTAACGAAATAATGTTAACATTAGCTTGTAGAGTAGAGTTGAATGACCGAATGAGGTTAAAGTATTTATTAAAAAAATTCGGCGGTTTTTTATTTTACGTTTGAAACTTTGAATTTGCGTACGACTACTTTCAAATTAATTAAAATACAAGTTTCGAGGATTTTGCCGTGGATTAAATGTTTAAAAAAAATGGGAAAACATGGAAAGTATATGAAACATTACAGGGAGGATTGGGATTTTTTACCAATAATAGGTAAGGTTTTGTATAGGTAAATAAGCCTTCATAAGAGCGCCAAAAATCAATATTTTATTTATTTACATTCGATTTTACATATTATGGCACATTTTGGTAATTTTGAAAATAAATGTTTGAAAAAAAGTGTGTTATCAAACTTATAATTGGGAGATATAATGGAAAGTCAACTGAAAAATTAATTGGGCGACTTTAGGCTACTTGGACGAAATTTTAGGCGACTTTAGGCTACTTCGGACGAAATTTTAGGCGACTTCGAGTGCACCGCATCTGGCAACACTGACGCGCATGCACCACAGTAGTCAAACGTCAAAGCATCCAAGGGACACATTTTTTGTTCGCGGTGTCTTCTTTGATAGTATATTTTAGTTAGTATTTTATTAATTATAATTAAACTACTTTGAATAAAAGAGCCATTTTCAATAGGGTTCCTTCTATGGATGAAACGAATGTATAAAAAAAACATTGACTCAATTAATTGATTTTATCGCAAGCTACAATGTTTTCAGGGTTCATAAATTGACGGACAGGAATTTTTTTTCAACTATTTTGATGCTTTTTCCATTTCTGCTGCATTAAATCAATTGTTAAAAAGTACAGTATTAATCTCCATTTAATCATCTATACAATGGTATATAAATTAAGTAGGTTCTGTGTACTAGCAGGAGTGTAACAATAAAAACAGTTGCAGAAATGGGGCAAAAAATATTTTTCGATCGTAGAGCACACTCTAATGCTTCGCATTATGAGTCGTGCAATAACAAAGATTTTATCTGTGATACATTAAGAAAGGTTTTGAACATTGCTTACTTTTATCTCAGAGAGTTTGAACTCTGTGTGCGGTCGACAAAGACAGTAAAGTAATGATTTTATTTGTAAGCTTATCTAAGGGTAATTCCTCACAAGCATGCCAAGAAGTCAATTATCAGATACTAAATTGGTATCCCAGGTAACGTCATATTTAGTTCTTGGTGGTTTTTGTGTAAAAACCCCTTTGTGGAATCTTTTTACTCCGTCACTAACTACTTAGTAGGTACTGGGCTCGGCACCAGGGAAGGAACAGATCTGTATGAATTAAGGCTACCATAATTGGCAAACGTCTTAAAAGAGTTGGATTAAAAAGGTAATTACTGTGGGTACAGAACTACAGAGGCGTCATAAACAATTAACGAATTAATTTCACAGAAGTTTCACCATTTCCTCAAGTTAATTTCGTATTGTTTCATACAGTTAGGCGCTAAAGATGCTAGCATTATATTATTATATAATTATCAAAACACGGGGTTCCATGGCTGTGTTGACTAGAAGGGTAGGACCATGATACCCCATGCCTTGTCCGTTATTATTTTCAGAATCAAATTCTGAAAATAATACTGTATGACTCAAAATCTCGGGAAAGCGTGGAAATCCTAATTTGACCATAAAACTGTAAACGAGTCTATCGCGGATGCATCTGGGTCTCGGTGCCTATGTATGTGGGTTATTTATGGGATTTGCTAAATAGAACAATTTTTGGATGATCGAATGTGTGAGACTGCCAAAGGCTCAATCGGACAGCTCCTGTTTTTTGTCCGGTAGGTTCTTTGTGATACGTAATCTATACATATAATAAAATTGTAGAAAAGTGGTGTCTGTACATCTTCTATACATATAATAAAATTGTAGAAAAGTGGTGTCTGTACAATGGAAATATATGAAAAAAAATTAGCAGGGGTTGTTATTATATCGATGCTGAACCCGAGATTGTAATTAATTTTTTTTTTGTCTGTTTGTCTGTTTGTCTGTTTGTCTGTTTGTCGGTTTGTCTGTTTGTCTGTGTGTTTGTGCACGCTAATATCAGAAACGGCTTATTCGATTTAGATGCGGTTTTCACTAATATATTGTAGTAAGCTTCACTTAACATTTAGTGTTTATTTCATGTCAATCGGTTCATAAATAAAAAAGTTATGTCAATTTAAAGAATCACATCGAACATTTGTTATAGGTTAGGCATTTCTTTCCTTGATTTTCGGTATACTTATCTTAATTTTTATTTAGGGTTTGTATATAAATATTATAAGTATTTGGTATAGGTTAGGCATTTCTTTTCTTGATTTTCTTTATTAAGTATAAGTTTATTAGCTCAGGTTAGTAATTAATTTTTCTAGCAATTTTGTTTTATAAAGTTAGTACGTTTGGTTTACACGTCTTAACACTTATTACTTAAACTGTGACAATTTTAGACTGTATAATAATCTGTAAGTATTTATAATTTAATTGTTTACGATAGTACGTGTTTACTAAATAACTGTGTGTTAAGTAGTAAGTACTATTTTATTGTAAGAATGCCTCGAAGAAGATCCAACCTCTCCCAATGTAGCAGAAATGCTAAAAGGATGAGATAAGTTCGATCACAGGAATCTGAGGAAGGTCGTGAGGCAAGGCTCTCTGCAACTCGGGAACATCAGGCTAGGTTTCGTGCTGCAGAAACTTCGACTCAGCGGGAATCTCGACTGAGTTCAAATCGTTCTCGAATGGTCGAGGTCGCGAAAAATTTTTTTCAGAAGGAGGTGACGGCTTGCCATGCCCTGCCTGAACCAGGTCCGTACGCGAGAGGTCACCGCCGCCGATCGCCTCCACGAGGACACGACGGTGGTCCACCCAAGCCGGGCAGACCTCCACCGTATGCTGCGTGCGCTGCCTAAACCGTTAGAGTTACATGAAGAAAATGTATTGTGGGATTGTTTGTCTTAAAGAGTTCTAAATAAAAGTCCGCGACAGCATATAATTATCTACCTTTTATGTGGAAGCCTTTATAACCAAAATAGTGAGCAATAAATACAGTTAAATTGAATACTTTTTTTACATTGCATATTTTAGAGTATTTAGTTAATTCTTAATTTACCTTCATCGCTTTTGGTATTTAATGTAGATAAAGTTTGTCTTTTACACTAAGTAATTTGGACAAATAGTTTAAAAGTTAGAACGATAAGAATGACCTGCGATGTTGAGTCGACGCGGACGGCGCACAGAACGAGGGTGGAGGGACGGGCCAGCCAGGGGATGACGCGCCAGAGCGCCAAGTAGAAGCTATAATTGCTTAATAATTATGTTCGAGAAATAACGTAAATAACGCAATTAATTGTTGAACTGTCAAAATGAAACCCATTGCTATTGTAAGTGCTACGCAATTACCCCGCTGATTTAGGACATGTTACACGTTCCTGTGGGATAATTTCCGACATCCACGCGGGCGAAGCCGCGGGCAGAAGCTAGTCTGCAATAACAATTATATCTAGATTTTATGTACGAGGCAAAGATGAAAGGCTTTTGCTTTACCTAATTATTGTAATTATATATTACCTTCACCGGTTAAAATATTTCACGAGTTATTTTTGTGAGATGAGGGTATTCTATACCCCTATTTTATTTATGTATGCTACTCAGGGTTGGGCAGTATTTGAATTACTTGTAATTGAAATACGTAATTGAAATACAAATACGTAATTGGTATTTGTAATTCAATTACTTCTTATAAATGTAATTTGTAATTAGTATTTCAAATACCTGACGCTGAGGTATTTTGTAGTTAGTATTTCAAATACTTATGGCTCCAAAATACATTTGAACATAAATACATTTAGCGATCTTATGAATGGGTGGGATCTGCAGAAAATAGCGCTCGATAGCTTTCGTAAGCAAAATGGCGACCGCTAAATATGTAAATATGTAATATCTTTAAAGTTGGCAACACTGCACTTAAACTGTACTGTAGTCTGTACTGCAGGTACATACGTCAAATTGTCAATTACATAACTTGTCAATTGTAATTTTCATTCGGCGATGGAGTGAATCCTGTGAATGCTGTGACATATTTAGCGGTCGCCATTTTGTAAAATATGATGGTAAGAATATATTCCCTTTGCCTTAGGCTGGGCTGGATTAGTTCTATTCTATTTATATACCTAACCTAACACCAGACTGTATTTTGTATTTTAAATAAAAATAGTCAAAATACTGTATTTTGTATTTTATATTTCAAATACACGACTTAAAAATATTTTGTAATTTGTATTTTAAATAAGTGCGAGATAGTATTTTGTAATTTGTATTTTAATTAAAGCAAAGCATGTATTTTGCCCAGCTCTGATGCTACTGCTGTTGAATTGACAATGCTTTTTGACAATTAAAGAACTTTATAACAGAAACTTTTAGGGCAATAAATGCGGCAAGAAGTTCTAAATAATTTATGTGTGGCTCTCGTTCAGTATTCGACCACTGCCCGCTCGAAGACCTTCCTTCACAGGCGTTCCCCCCACCCCGTCGTTGAGGCGTCAGGAAATATATTTCAAGTTGGTAAACACCAATTTTTATTCGAGGTTCAGAACGGTCTATTTTATTTAGCCACCAGTCAAAGAAATGATGTATGGTTGAAATTATTCAGGTAAATTCATGGATTTAATATAAATAGACCTTTCGAGTTGACATATTAATATCTTAATTTCCATTTCTTGATTATGCCGCCATCCGTATTCGATCGCTGGACAACAGGATAATGCAAAAGTTACAACTTTTCGCTTTGAAAATATGACAAGTTCCGCTTTCGTTCGTATAATCTTTTAAGTCTTGTTAAACTAATCTGAAACTCGATTTGAATGTATTATCATACCTGAATCTGCATTTAGTAGAAGGAAATTGTAAAATGAAATCAAGTTAAATTAATAATCTTTAGTTAGATCTATACACATTCCAGGTGGGAATATTCAAGCAAGAGCTAATCGTATAAACAACAAATAGTGGAAAGCTACCTAGGTTTACATATCACGTGAAAATACGTATGGAGCTGTACTTAACACAAATGGCAAAAACGTTAAATTAGTATAATTTACCCTCGAAGCAGAATCTTAGATATTTTCGAGATTCTTTGTGCATCTTAATTAAGATAATTAACGAGCCTTTGAGGTCAATTGATGCCATTTCACCATAAAATTATAGAATACGTTACAATTCTAATGCAGTTCTTAAATCAATATAAATAAAAATGAAATGCTGTGCGTTGGTAAGCGCATCACTTGAGAATGTCTGGAACGATTGTCTATTTTTTGTTTGTAAGAAATAGTCCGAATAAAGTTTTTATGGAAAGAAAAAATCGACTGGCGACAATCGTCTGAGAGAGGAACTGGATAAAGTACCCACAAAAAAAAAAAAAAGAAAAGTTATGACAAATTAAATTGCCATAAAGAAAAATAGGATATAATATTTTTTTTCAACTTAGTGCATGAGTGGTGAGAACTTAGAATAATAACATAATAACGCATAGAAGCCGCGTCTAGTACAAAACACGAGCGATATCGTGTGTCCAGTTCATTTTGTTTGTGTGCGTGAGCCGAATGTGTCTACGTTCCGCAAACGCACACAAATAAAGCTTTCAGTGATACCATTACCAGGCCTTTACCCACAAAAATATGGGAAAAGGACCAAACCAAGACAAGTATTTTATGTTATCAGGAACTGGAACTTCATTATTTTTCCGGAAGGTAAAATTCGATTTATCCTTACATATTATAAAACAAAGTCCCCCGCCGCGTCTGTCTGTCTGAACGCGATAAACTCAAAAACTACTGAACAGATTTTCAAACTGTTTTCACCATTGGACGGAATGATCATGCGGAAGGTTTTAGTATATAATTCATTAAGGTTTTGTGTAAATCAGCTGAAATATAACAATTATTATTGAAGATGTCGGAAAAAATCATGTCGACTGGGAGCTTTACTGGCGTGCGCCGCGTAAGCCGTGAGAGATAAATCAAATTTATGTTCTAGAGTATTGTATACCTTAAAAACATCAACAAAAAAGTCCGCGATGGCATATCTATCTTCTAAGGATGACCCACAGTAACCATTTTATCCCTTAAAATTTTATAATATTTTCATTGTTATTTCCGAAGCTATTTTGACCGGTATCATGTTAATCCTTATCCAATAAAATATGTTATTTAAATTGGGCATTCAATTTCGATTAAAATATGCCTTCACATCACATCATTTAAATGAATAGTTTAAGAGATATCACAGTTTGAAAATTACGCGTAACAAGCCTCGGGTAAAAGCTAGTTTAAAATAAAAGGAAATAAATGAACCGTTAATCGCATGAAGAAAATGATTAGTTCAATGCGTTTAGAATGTGTGATGGGTTTTTAATATTAACATGTATTAATTGCTGACATGTAAAAAATCGGATATAATATCAAATAATAGTAAGTGTTGTAAGTTTCCAAATACTTATTTATATTTAAATAGGAGGATGACTGAGAAAATTACAAAAAATTAAAAAGTTTAAAAACACTAATTAGCAGTGTCGATAACGACCAAAATTTAGAGGCTGTAAATAGTTTAAATTGACGCACCCAGAATCGTCACCAGTATCCTAAAATACCTAATGACAAGTTAGTTTCTCGAAACTGGCAAAATGTTTTATCGTATTCCATAAGGTAGGTAGTAAGGTACCTACATCAAAAACATTTTTTTTTTTGCTAAACCAAAATAAGAACAAAATTGAAAGCAATGTGGGTATTTTTTTCCTCACAAATAGCAACACTGTATTGTGATAAAGTAGGTTATTAGAATTTTTGTTTGATGATCGATTTACGTAAAAAGAATGTATAAAATGTAAGTATTTACTTATGAAATGTAATTTGATCACATTTTGTCTTGTTTTCCTAGTGCTATGACATCTCTTCACGCTACAAACTGTCATTTTCAATTATTTTAAATTATTTATTCGCGAGCTGTGTTCGACGGAACGTGACCTTGAGTACTGACGGCTCGCCGAGAGAAGTTAGCCACTATGGCTAAGTTTTAGTTGCCTCACTTTTTGCACTCGTACTAGGTTTCTATGCGTTATTATTCGGGTGAGAACTACGCGTAACTACATGTGTAAATTACTAATCTCGAGGACGAGGCGCGAAGTATAATTAGGTATTATATTTCTAAGATCGTAACATCATTTTTTTTTTACCATTTTCCGCAAAGAGAACAGGAAATGCTGTTTAAAAAATAAACAATAAATTGTCCTTTGTTTATAAAATTGTACAGTAGAATCCATAAGTCGATAGGTAATTTCTCAAACAAATAAGACTGACGGTTCGGTTTGACTTACTACCTTCTTCTATAAGTTGTTCCACTACTATACACGCACACACACTCACTTGGTTTACAACTCATAGTAGTTCATATTGTTCATAATTATTTCAACCCGCAACATGTATGACATGCTAGCTCAATGGTTACGTCTTAGAATAATAACGCTTGTTGTGTTCGTTTTCGTGAAACAAAGAATCGAATGCTTTGCTATAATTTAATCGATAAATGCGATGTAGTAGGTACATTGGTATTCTTTATACTTCTCCATAACTTGGCGTACTACATGAATGTGATCGATCGTTGAATATTCTTTACGAAAACCCGCCTGCTCTATCGGTTGGTGTTCGTCTAATATTTTTTCAATCCGATTAAGTATGATCTTGGCAAATACCTTGTATATGTTGGACATAAGGCTAATAGGGCGGTAGTTCCCAATTTCATATTTGTCTCCTTTCTTATATAGAAGAATAATGTTTGATTCTGTCCATTGCCGTGGGATAATTTCGGTATTTAATATTTCGTTAAACATGTCAGTGAGGACTGGTGTTATAACTTCTTTGCTTTCTTTTAGGATATCGTTGTTTATACCGTCGGGTCCTGGTGCTTTGTCTCTCTTTTGACTATCTACGGCTTTTACTACTTCAGTCTGAAGGATGTTAGGGATATTTGAGGTTTCCACTAGGTCGTTTTTGTCCCGAGCGGTGTTGTGTTCATATATTTTTTTATAATAGGATGTGGCGATTCCTAATATATTTGATCTGTGGTGGTTCCATTCTCCGCTGTCGTTTTTAATTTTTGCGATCCAGTCTTTTGAACTTTTTAATTCCGAGCTTTTTTAACACCTCCCGTTTTGGCTACATGTTTTTCGATAATTTCCATTCTACTCTTTTTCCCGTCCGTTCTTATACTTGCTTTGATGTCCTTACTTATTTTCGCTAAATGCCTTCTTCTGTCTTTTACTTCTTTTGTGTTGATGAGCTGGTTTCTTTGCTCTAGTAATTTCATGGTATTAGTTGTTAGCCATTTTCTCGGTTCAGATCTGATCTTAGCAAAGTGTTGTAATTGAAGTTTAATAGTATTCTCTATCCAGTTGTATTTTTCCTGAGTTCCCACGGTCTTTGTGTTCTCTTTGAAGTCTGTGAATTTATCTCTTAGGGTGACTACTAGTTGCTCCATTTGATACTTGCTGAGCTTACCAGTTGCTAGTTCCTGTCTCGGTCTAGGTTTCTTTGGTTGGACTGATTTTATTTCAGCTCTGATCAGTTTATGGTTGGTATTGAAGTTAAATTTGTTAATGACGTCAAAATTTGTAAAGCAGTTGTTTGTATTGGTCATTATAAAATCGATTTCATTCTTTGTTTTGATTGGGAAAACTATACGTATTGACGGTTATATTTTACTAAACTTTAATAATGACACTGCAATTAAAATGATTTCTATTGTCTATCTGTGCTAACTAATGTGATTACCTAACTGTCTCAATACCTGTAAAATTATTACACCGTAAAGCAAAATAATACAGTTACTACAAATAACTACTCTTTAACAATCTATAAATAACAAAATGAACAATGAATACTGATCAGTTAATAATTGTACTAAAATTTGTAACCACTCACAGAACAAAGTAAAATGACAATAGGTAGTTCGTACTAACCTGGCTTTTAACGGCTGACTTACACTAATTAATCTAATTATACCTGTTAATAATAAATACGCCTTTTCTCAGCTATTACAGACCACGTAAATTCCAACAATCTTCTGAATGACGTAGCAGAATTCACGTACCACACCGGGCGTCGACTATGATTTTTAATGTCCACCAATTCTCTTCAATCCCTTTATAACAATTCGCTGATTGGAGTAAATATTCTTCAAATCTCCAGAATCCGGCTCGAAGGACCATGTGCGGGATTCAACCAGGTATAATTATGGGAATAATGAGAAATAAAATCTGTCAAGTGCGAGTCGGACTCGCACACGAAGTCACCATGTCGTACAAGATTTAACACTATGAATTTTTGTAATACTTTCAAACTCAAACTCAAAGCATTTATTTCAATTAAACCATTTACAGGCACTTTTGAATTGTCAAAGAGTCGGTCAGTTAGTCAGAAAGTTGAAGCTAGTCGCCCATTCCAAAAAGTAGATCTCTGTGGAGAAGAACGGGCAAGAAACTCCCAGGACACTCTTTTAAATAAAGACATTACAAAATCCTGGGTACATTATTCTTGTTGCTTCTTTAAGTGAGAACAATGTGAAAAAAAGAAATAGAGACAATTCAAAGTATAAGATTTAAAATAAGCCTTGGCATAAAAGAGATGACCAGTCTCAACCGACGGCGCCCGTTCACGAACATGACGCGTGGATCAGCACCATCCAGCTCAACCATTTTGTAGGGAACCGAAAACTTTTCGTAAAGGTAACAACAGAGGCGCTATAAAAAAACAAAGATTTGTAAAGAAATTGTCTAATTTTAATGAAAAAATAGGGTTACGTGCTATTATGTGTGTTTTCAGCGAGCCGACATGGTTCGAATCTCACTTGCGGATAATTTATATATTTTTTTAATAATTAAGTACTATTTATAGTTCAGTTTCTTTTTAATATTTAGTTTAGTTTTTAATATTTAATATTTAGTAGTAGATCGATAATAATCATTCGTTTTTTGTTTCATTCGTCTTGTTCACATAAATAATAAAGTTTAGTAGGTAGCCCTTAAAAAACTTTACTTCGTATTTTGTGCACTACCTACTAATCATTTCGATTTCTGTGAGGTATACAGATCCTGTTCGTTACGAGTATTCACATCTTAATAGAATTTTGTTGGTTCGTGGTTATTGTTGGTGACAAGTATTTAAATCTATTAACGTTGTTACTTACTAGTGTTGTGGTTATTATTTTCAAAATGCAGTCAAACGTAAATATTGAAGAGAGATTAAATGTTTTTGCGCTGCGTAAAAGTGGATATGTACACAAATACTTATCTAATTAATAAAAACTAAGTGTGAGTCTTATTATCAATTATCTTATCTATCATTTAAATATTTCATATTTTACTAAACTAAAATCTAAATCAAAGGTATTGTTAATCCTTTTATTCAGAAGATGCCTTATTAAATAAAGTTTTAAATTCAATTCGCTTATATAATTATTATGTGTAATAAATTACAATGATACCTATTCTTTGTTCTAAAGAAATACTGAAATGAAATGAAATGAAATGAAATGAAATTGTTTATTCTGTAAATAGGATATCGGAATCACTTTTACACGTCAATTTAAAAAAAATGTTTAAAATAAGCTAGATGAGGTCGGCGTTTCCTAACTGACTACTCTGAGAAGAAAGGCCGAAACAAACTCAGAGGTCACGGTCTCTTTTAAAGTCCAGACATAATCTTGGTTAAGCCATATGAGAACCATGTAGATTAGTGTCTGAAATGGTCTTTTGAGGAAAGAACCACACAGATTTGAGTGGACCTGTCCAGTCAGTGCAAGCATTTGTCAGTAATCGTGGAGCTCACTCAGAGCTTAAGGAGCTCAACTCGACGAACAATACCAAAGAAAGGACATTTGGGTAGGCCGCATCAACTACTCAAACTGCCAGACCATCATTAAAACTAACAGTGAAATAAAAAAAATAAAAAAAACATTAAAGAGAAAAAAAAAAAAAAAACCCACATAGTCCTCACATTCACAATAATTAAAATAATATCATACTTTACAAAGTAATCATGTCATTTTGTATATAATTTGATTATGTTATTATTTTAAGTATATGTTTTATTATTCTATGTAAATATTTTTAAATCTGGTTTAATTGATGATTATAAGTAACAATTAAAATATCAAGTTTTATGGTTTTATCACAAGGTATAGCAGAGCGAGCAGCTCAATCCCAAGCTTTTTTATCTTCTAAATAATCCGAAATTTTATAGTACCCTTTTTTACAAAGTTTGGTTTTAATACAGTTTTTAAATCGTTTAATGGGTAAGTTTCGAATGTCAATGGGAAGTTTGTTGTAAAAGCGTATACATTGACCCATGAACGAGTTGCCTACTCTGTGAAGACGTGTGCGATGTACAGCAAGGTTGTGTTTATTCCTGGTATTTAAACTATGAACATCGGACATTTTCTTAAAATTTGATATATTTTTTTGTACATACAATAGGTTTTCAAAAATATATTGTAGCGGTTAGACCGCCACATACAAAAATTACGAAACAAAAAGACATGACGTCACACAATTCCTACATCTCGCAGTTAGAGTTTACTGAGCGAATAACATAGATAAGACTATCCGAAATGAACATATGGGCAGTTGCCCGCCAGACATAACAACCCGTCTGGTTGGAGGATCCTCCCTTTTCTATGGTGGATGAGTGAACTTTACACCCTGTTCCTCATTCTCCTAAATTGGTGACCCCGAGAATGAACGTCAACGCAGCCTTCGTGCAACTACTTCAGCGTGACGTCATCATCATCACTCCCGCAAAGCTTTCGTGAGGCGAGTCACACAGCCAGCCAGCACCCACGGCTTCAACGGGTATCCTGACCACCAGCATGCAGCGAACGCGCATTCCTGGTCATCACCCTCAGCCACATCACCCCGACTCACTGGGGAATCACCGCAATCACCTCAATCACCGCAATCACCTCAATCACCGCAATCACCACAATCGCCGCAATCACCGCAAACAGTTCCGACCCACCGTGAACTGTGCGGCACCCGGTTCCGACTCACTGGAACCACAATCACCATCGCCGCAATCACTGCAGACAGTTCCGACCCACTGTGAATTGAGCGGCACCCGGTTCCGACTCACTGGAACCACAGCTGGCACTGTGAAGCATCGCAAGATCCAAGACTCAGCCCACTATCGACCTCTGGTCTCCGGAGGGGAGTGATGTAGCGGTTAGACCGCCACATACAAAAATTACGAAACAAAAAGACATGACGTCACACAATTCCTACATCTCGCAGTTAGAGTTTACTGAGCGAATAACATAGATAAGACTATCCGAAATGAACATATGGGCAGTTGCCCGCCAGACATAACAACCCGTCTGGTTGGAGGATCCTCCCTTTTCTATGGTGGATGAGTGAACTTTACACCCTGTTCCTCATGCCCCTAAAATATTGTGAGGCTACAGTCAGAATATTTATTTCTCTGAATTTCTCTCGAAGGGAATCTCTTGGACCTAGGTTGTAAATGGCTCGAACAGCCCTTTTCTGTAGAACAAAGATAGAATTAATGTCCGCACAGGTTCCCCAGAGAAGAATCCCATAAGACATCAGACTATGAAAATAACTAAAATAAACAATTCTGGCTGTATCTACGTCAGTTATCTGCCTAATTTTTTTAACAGCATATGCGGCTGAACTAAGCCTTCCTGACAGTTTTTCTATGTGTGGGCCCCATTGTAATCTACCGTCAATAGTTATTCCAAGAAAAACTGTTGACTCAACAGGGTCCAACTCTATTCCATTAACTTGAACATTGGTAGTTAGTTGCCTGACATTTGGCGTTGAAAATTTAATGAGTTTAGTCTTTTTTTCGTTCAGGAGAAGATTATTTACATTAAACCAATGCACAACTTTAGAGAGTGCATCGTTAACTTGATCAAAGTTGACTAACTGACGTTTGATTTTAAAAATGAGGGATGTGTCATCTGCGAATAATACGATCTTGTGATTATCCCTTATGTGGTAAGGTAAGTCATTAATATAAATTAGAAATAAGAAAGGACCTAGAATTGAACCCTGCGGAACGCCCATGGTGACCGCAGATCCTGCAGATCTCTTGCCATTAACATCGACCCTCTGAATGCTGTTGTTCAGATAAGAAGTCAGAAGGTCAAGAGCCTTGTCCCTCATACCATAGTGGTGCAGTTTCCTGATGAGTGTATCATGATGTACGCAATCGAAGGCCTTGGACAAATCACAGAAAATGCCAAGAGCATCCTGCGACTCCTCCCAGGCCTCGAATATGCTCTTCAGTAATTCCACGCCCGCATCTGTAGTGGAACGACCCTTTGTAAAGCCAAACTGTTTCAGATGAAGTAAATTATGTGCATTGAAATGCCCTAACATTTGTTTCAAAATTAATTTTTCAAAAATTTTGCTCAAAGTAGGTAATATCGAAATAGGCCGAAAATTTGTGGGATCAGTTGTGCTGCCAGATTTGAACAGTGGAATCACTTTGCTAAGTTTCATCAGATCAGGAAATATACCAGATTCAATACAAGAGTTAAAAACGATTGCTAAAAAGGGTGAAATAACATCAATTTTTGAAGACATGGTATGTACTGATAATCCCCAAAGGTCAGCAGTTTTTTTCACATCAAGATCCTTAAAAGATTCTATAATGTCTTTAGCAGTAGCAATTTTGAATTCAAAAAGTTTTTCACATTCTGGTACACATTCTTTTAGTATTGAGTAAGCAGAAGTGGAGGATGACGATGACAGAGTTTTGGTTGTTAAAATGGGAATATTAGTGAAGAAATTTTCAAACTCAGTTGCCACCTCTACGTCTGCCTTAATATCTACATCATTAATTTTTAGATGGAAGTCACGATTCCGTACTGTCGTTCTTCCTGTTTCTGAATTAATAATATTCCAAGTTGTTTTAATTTTATTTCCAGAAGATATTATCTTATTTTTAATGTGAAGACATGGTATGTACTGATAATCCCCAAAGGTCAGCAGTTTTTTTTACATCAAGATTTTTAAAAGATTCTATTATGTCTTTAGTAGTAATACTTGTGAATTCAAAAGGCTTGTCACATTCTGGTCCACATTCTTTAAGTATTGAGTAAGCAGAAGTGGAGGACGACGATGACAGAGTTTTGGTTGTTAAAATGGGAATATTAGTGAAGAAATTTTCAAACTCAGTTGCCACCTCCACGTCTGTCTTAATATCTACATCATTGATTTTTAGATGGAAGTCACGATTCCGTACTGTCGTTCTTCCCGTTTCTGAATTAATAATATTCCAAGTTGTTTTAATTTTATTTCCAGAAGATTTTATTTTATTTTAATATGTAAGGCTTTTGCTGAGGAACAGGCTCTTTTAAAAGTTTTAGAATAATTCTTAACAAACTCTTTGAAAGTTTCATCATGGTTATATGTTTTTTCATGATATAATTCAAATAACCTCTGTCTACTTTTATAAATGCCTGGTGTTGCCCAATCACTGAATATAACGCGGTCACAAACAGGCAATGTTTTTGAGGTGAAAATCTTCCTAAACTCACAATTGATGACGTTAAATAGGGAAGCATAATCTTGATCCGGGTCGTTATGATAAGGCAAACCCGGCAGTTTTTCTATTAAATTATTTTTAAATTGTTCCAAGCGACTTTTATTTACAGGAACAAAACTCACAAGTTTTCTTTGAGCTCTAACTGTTTTTTGAGGGAAAGTGACTAACTGGCCACAGTGATCAGAGTCCAACTCATTTATAATTAAATGGCTAGAAGGTTTTAAGTTTGTAAAAATATTGTCAATACAGGTAGCACTAGTGGCAGTTATTCTAGTCGGCTCAAAGAAGAAACTGCGAGTCTTATTATCGAAGAGCAGCAAAGTTATACAGTATGTTAACTAACAGAGGGCGTTCCCGTTAACCCGCAATAGTATAGCGTCCAAACATGCTAGAAAAAATATTAAAACCGAAAAAAAAAAAAAAAATATTTTTTTATCATAAAATATTCACGAAAAATATTAATTTCATACGTAAAACAAACACTCTGTAGACGCGTACTTGTCGCACTTGTCTTTCCAAGTTGAAAGACAAGTGAGCGTGTACAGTGTTACATTTACGTATCAATTTAAAAAAAAAAAAAAAAAAAAACCACTTTCAATATTTTTTCCAGCATGTATAGACGCTATACTATTGCGGGTTAACGGGGACGCCCTCTGTTAGTTAACATACTGTATTATAAATACGGCTTCATTCCAACGAGATATTTTTCTGAATTATTATTAACACGTCAATAAGAACCGCCTGCCGTGTAAGGCTTGCACCACCGGAGACCAGCTACAAGCCGTTTTTACCAGAAAGGCATTATCAAGAAAGTTTAAGTTTCGCACGAGAATAATATTTAGACTTCAACTGGAACATTCCTTTACTCATATTAACTTTAAAATATTAGGCAAACATCAACTTTCTGAAAGTGTAAATAAAGTTCATTTTAGACCGACTAGTACTGTTGAAAAAGTTATAAAACATATGAAGTTGTAGCGCAAACTGAACCTTATGTGTAGGCATTACAGTTGTTTTTCCTAAAAGTCGTGTTTGTTTACAGGTTTTGCAAATGAATTGCAAACGCAGATTAGAGGTTTGGTTTTAATTATTAGACGGTGTAACTAAATATTTAGAAATATTAACCTACCCGTAATTATTTAATGATCTTAAATTGAGGTTTAGTTTCAATCTTCTTTTCGTCAAGAAAATGAACACTTAAGCTATATAACCTCAATATAACATTCATTGTGACGTCACATAAAAAACATGCATAAAGTCAACAATTTTATTTGTGTTAAGTATTAGAATATCCTTTGCTTGTTATGTTATTATGAATTGATTAAGTGGGTACCCACTAACAAAAAATCTGTTAAGAACGGTTACAAGAGAACTTATTTTATCTAGGTAGGAATGTGACGTCACAATACTCATAAAAGTTTGTTAATTTTATAAATGAATAAAACAACTAAACATTTTTGTTAAGTATCATTCAGCACGATTTTTTTTATTTATACCTTTCAGCACCGAAAATATAAATAAAAAATCACATAAATAGTTAAATAATAACTAATACTAATTCTTAATGCATGAATACACTATAAATAAACACAAATATCTAAAAAAACACAAATTTGATTGGTCAAAATATCTAAATACAAATAAACATTTTTGTTAAGTATCATTCAGCACGATTTTTTTTATTTCCACCTTTCAGCACCGAAAAGATAAATCAAAAATCACATAAATAGTTAAATAAATAATAAAATAACTAATATTTAATGCATGAATACACTTTATATGAACACAAATTAGATTGGTCAACATCCACACATTTTATGAAGGATTCCAACTCGGACCTCATTCATCGTGTATCCATTGCGTCTATCCATTACGCTATTTGGACACATTAATTATAAGCGAATTTTACTAATGCAATGGTAAGAACAGGTCACGCGTATTCTAAATGCAACAGAAATATTATAATGTTATTTCGCCGTGCGAGGACAGTTCATTAGTGTGTGTTATCTGTGGAATGTTGAGACATCACTCATACACACAAACGCACACGCGCTGCGTGCTCGAGCTCATTGGAATATGACCTTAATTAGGCCTAGAGAGTTTTATTGCAGACTGTACCTACTTTTTTACCCTCTCTGAAATCAGAAATACTTTATTTCTTCTAAAAAAGTTGGCAACCCCAACCCCCCTGAAATGAATTCCTGGCTACGGCCCTGTAGACACTCTCCAATATGTAATAACAACCCATTAAAAAAATTACATAATTAATCTGTTTACATTATTGTTTTATTTAGTTTCGAAAGTTCTTAAAAAGGCGCCGTTCTAATCTTTCGCCTAGGGAGAGCGATTTATAAGATAGGATGCCAAGCAGCAATCCGTGGACACCACTAAGCTCGAGTTTTGCTAGCATGAGTGGATGGCTCACCTTGTCAAATGCGCTGCTGAAGTCCGTCCTATATTGCGTCGACTTCGTGTCTGCCATCGAGCGCCTCAGATATGTCTGATAAATATCGGACTAGATTAGTCTCGGTAGATCGCCCAATTCGGAATCCGTGTTGGCAGTCAGAAAGCTTAGTCTCCAAGTAATTGGTAATGATGGGACAAACGAGGCATTCAAAGAGTTTGGAGAAGTAGGATAAGATGGAAATCGGCCTGTAGTTTTTGATGTCACTGGAGTCGCCTTTTTTGTGCACAGGCACGATACGGGCCTTTTTCCATTCGTCGGGAAAAACACCCAACTCTAAGGCTGCCTGTCCACTGAAGCGGAGCGGAGAGGAGAGGAGCGGAGATGTGCCAATATTAACCAATAGAATCTAAGCGCAGGGGCGGAGTTTAGATTCTATTGGTTAATATAGACACATCTCCGCTCCTCTCCTCTCCGCTCCGCTCCAATGGACAGGCAGCCTAAAGACCGATACTTAAACACGTGACTTTACTCTTCATTATGAACAACTTTTAATATCGGACCAACCACTAGGGAACAAAGTGATTTTTTTTACGATTTCAAGGTTGGTCCCATTAAAGTTGTTCATAATGATGATTCATTGAAAGTCATCAGTTCATCACTAATTGCCAGTCACCCAATTTAATTTTTATTTATTTTTGTTTATTGTCTTCATTGGTTTCTACGTTTAACTTTCACGCTGTTTGTACGTTTTGTCAATTTTATACATATCTATACAAATAAATAAAATTGAAGTGTCTGTTTGTAATTTCAAAATAACATCTTTTTACTAAATGCATATGAAAGTACACACATCAAAAGTGTCTAGGGATCAACATATATTTTTGCAATAACTTTTCTCCTGATTGATATTAATTAAAATTTTCTTTAAGGATTCATCAAATAAAGTGTTTTCATCTCTCATGCTCGGAAAGTAGTGTTTGTTTGATCCGAGTAGCGGGTGGAAAACGCTGCTTCCCTCTCTAGGGCGGGAAAAACTCATAGTAATTGCTTCCCGCCCTAGGGCGGGAATGAATTTTAAAAATAGAACTTTAGGTTAGGTAGTCTGCTACGAAACTTTTTACATGAAAAATATCGAATAGAATAAAAACAAAAAAGCTGCAGCAGTGTTTCCACTTACGTTTTTGGTTTTTCCCCAGTTTCTTAATGAATTATCCCTAAAATTCCCTAAAAAATAAAAATTCCTTGGTTTAGGGAATTTTTCATTTTTATAGCATAAATACCTAGAAAATATTAATTATAAATCGAGAGAGACGAAACAAACCAACTCTAGGTATAATGCGACTTATTTCCGATGTCGTCTTTAGCCACAGAAATAGTACTATTAACAATAACATGGTAAACTAAAATTAGACGTACCTATTACAATACAAGTTTCAGGGAATCCCCTTTATTCAATCGGTGGTGCCATAGAGTAAAGTAGTACATCGGGTGCTGCCTAGTATAAACAATAGGGCTACCAAGTTCAAGTTCAATTTTAATCAAGTTAAATTTTTCCTTAAAATTCCCTAAATCGCTTCCAAAATAAAACATCCCTAAACCATGCTTATTATTGGCTATTTTTCCCAAAAAAAAAGGGAGAAATCCCTAAAAGTGGAAACACTGGGCCCCGGTCTTGTGAGGTATTTTTTTTAATTCACACTGGCTGTTTATATAAAACAGCCAGTGTGAATAAAACAAAATACATAATGCGCGGGACGGGCCGCAGCGGTTCCATATTTTAAAAAAAACACAAATTGTTCTAACTTCTCAGTTCATTTTGAATAGGTACTAATCATGTTATTTAATATCAATTTTAAACACTATGTTTTACTTTCCTTATATTCGAAATGAAAAGTAGAGTGTTTAACACGGGTGAAAGACATCAATTCCTACTCGGACTATAGCCGCCCTCGCTACGCTCGGGCGTCTAAATACCTCGTATGGGAATTGATTTCTTTCGACCCTTGTATAACAATCTACTATTTCGTTTGTCACAGTAACGATAAACCAAGTCACCTTTGCATTAATAAAGAAATTTGCCATTTTCCTAATAAAGGGATTTTTGACATTTGAACCACTAACATTAAAGTTCGAAAAAAAGACTGAAATAACAGTTTTCTTTAAAATTTTATTGGGTAACTTAAACAATTAATAATCCGTGTTTCTACCGCGAACACTAACAACACAAGAACATCGGTTTGGCATACTCAAAATGAGTTCATCCAAATCACGCTGTGGAATGGCCGCCCATGTTCGTTGCAACAACAAAAAAAGGTCTTCTTGCGACTGGATACCCTCCATATTCGGCAGAGCTCTTCTCTGTAGCATATCCCATGCATGCTCAATCGGGTTCAAGTCTGGCGACTGAGCAGGCCAGGGCAGGACATTGATGTTTGCTGCGGCGAGAGTCTGTCTTACAACTCTTGCGGTGTGCGGTCGTGCATTATCATGCATTAACTGAAATAAGGGACCGATTTGCACTTGTAGAGGAACGATGACGTCTGATACAATCGTCTCAGCATAAATTTGAGCGTTGAGGTTGCCTCTAATCCAAATCAACTCAGTTCTTCCGCCGATCCAAATACCCGCCCATACCATGATGGTTCCACCACTATAAGGATGGACTTCCTGGCAGGATTTTAATCGCTGTTGGCGTCCAGGGGTTCTCCAGTGTCGTATACGTCTTGTATCCGGTCTCATACCAAAACGAGACTCATCAGAAAAGCACACGAAACGCCATTGTTCTTCTGCCCAATTTCTGTGTTCAAGAGCCCATTGATATCGAATCCTACGATTGTGCATTGCTATAGGTGGTACCCGTAGCGGTCTTCGGGAATGAAGGTTCACTTCATGCAAGCGGTTTCTGACTGTTTGGTCGCTAATTAAGTTCCCTGAAGAGTGATGAAGCCTCACGGCTAACATCATGGCGGTTATTGTTGGAGCTCTTCGAGCTAAGATTTGAATGTATCGGTCTTGTCTCCGTGTGGTGCAGCGATACCGTCCTCCATGGCGCTCAGCCACGGTACCAGTGCTTCGGTAACGTGTCCAAAGTCGACTGATAACACTCTGACTTGTATTCAGAGCTAAAGCCACAGTACGTTGCCGGGAACCAGCTTCTATCATTCCCACGGCTCTGAGCATTTCTTCCCTGCTTAAATGACGTCGCTGCTCCATAATAACGTTGGTTTTAATCAGTAGTAGGGAAACAGTAGCACTAATAATGTCTTCAATGCGTTGTATGTTTTTATAGGGAAAATATTGACAGCTGATTTTCATCTTTTACTCGAATTTGATTCACAGTTCCTGATTCAAATTATGAAATGCACCAAAAAGGATCCATATAAATTTATAAAATCATAAATTTATTACAAAGCCACATCTCAATCTCAAGAAATCCGCATAAAAATGCTTGATCCCTAGACACTTTTGATGTGTGTATATACGATTCATACAACAAAAATACATTTTTTATTTTTTTTGTCTGTCTGTCTGTCTGTCTGTCTGTCTGTTTGTTCCGGCTAATCTCCGAAACGGCTGGACCGATTAGGACGGGACTTTCACTAATAGATAGCTGAGGCCACTGGGCGTAAAATAGGCTACTTTTTATCCCGATATTCCCACGGGAACATTTAAGGGAAATCTCCGAAACGGCTGGACCGATTTTGATGAGACTTTCACTGGAAGATAGCTTATCCTCTGGACGGTCACGCGCGCGCCGGCGCAAAACCGTTAGCTGTCAAGCTGCGCGTGGGTGGTCCCGAGACCCCCCACGATGCCTGCCACTTGAGATTAGAACGACTATATCTCTAAAGTTTCGTATGGGAGCTATTTATAATACTTACGTAGTTGGAATCGGTATAAAATAAGCTAACACAATAAAACTAGATAACTAAATGTTATTTTCCTATTATATTCTTAATTTTAATGTAAAGTCACGAGAAGGGGGCTTTTTCCCCATTACCGTAAAGAAAAAAATAATTGAAAAATATTGAAAATATTTTTATCAATTATTATTTTTTTTTTAAATTGATATATTATTTAACGTTAAAGAATTACATAAAAAACTACACGTCCCCCTACATTATATTGAAATAAAAAATTTATGTATGACTTACCACGCGATGACGTCACCTCCCGACGGGCCGCCGACACGTTATCGGAACCTGTTTTTTTCTTTGTTCTCCTTATCACTTAACACACAAACACTTTTACACTGAAGTTTATCTTTTGTTCGTCATTTATACAATAGCTAACAGAGATTCAACTGATATAATTGTTTATTTTTAACAAAAATAACACCACGTTTGACCACGCCATTAAAAGTTTTAACACGGAAGAAACCGAACCAGTTTATTTGGATCACAGTTTTTATTACGTTGCACTATACTCAAATCTGAATGTACATTCGAACTTATGATGTTATTTACTCATGGGAAAACACTACACAAAGGCTTGAGGACTACCGAAATTAACTAAAACAAAATAAAATCGAAAACAAAACACGAGACAAACACCACACGCGCGGCCATTTTGCGCGCAGACCGTATGAACTGAATAAATATTGAATTTATTCAATGAATTTACTGTCAGATGTCGGTCATGTCATGTTTTATGTCATCGTTCGTTCATAGACTTTAATTATAAACCTGTTCCACGAAAGTAAACACTATTTATAATACAAATAATACTCAAAATTAACTGAGTGGCCGGTGGGGTCCAAATGGTCCGCCCGTCAGTCAACACTTTTTGACGTCGGACCACGGGGACCCGGCCGTCAGTCCAGAGGTTATTCCATAAGGATTAAAATAGGCTATTTTTGTTTCAGAAAAAGTCTTAGGGTTTTGCGCAAAAAAATTAAAGCCCATGAAATCTGTATCGACACAATATCTTTTTACATCTTAAATAAAATTGAATCGGTTTGTAATGTCAAAATAACAGCTTTTTGTTGAATGCATAATTATGAAAGTATATACAATCCATACAACAAAACACAATCTATTTTTTTTTTTGTCTGTCTGTTTGTTCCGGCTGATCTCCGTAACGGCTGGACTGATTTTGACGGGAGTTTCACTGGCAGCTTTAGAAATAAATAAAGTTGATGTATGGAATTCCACGCAGGCGCAGTCGTGGGTAATTCTTAAATAAAATTGAAGTCTGTTTGTAATGTCAAAATAACAGCTTTATACTAAATGCATCATCATTATCCCAATTTTATTTGAGGTCGGCGCAACACATCCCTTTTTTTCATACTTCTCTATTAGTCGTCATCTCAGTAGTCACCACCCCCTTTCTAGCCATATCATCTTTCACACAGTCCATCCAACGTTTCTTTGGTCGTCCCCTACTCTTATAGCCATCGACATTCATACTTACTTTCTTCACGACACTTTCCTCATTCCTTTGCATCACATGCCCATACCATGATAACCGATTTCCGCACAACTTTTCGGTCACCTGTGCCACTTTCAGACTTCCTCTTATGTACTCATTTCTTACTCTATCCATTCGTGTAACACCACACATCCCTCTTAGCATTCATTCATTTATACTAAATGCATATGACGACCTGTTTGCGGATGGATGGACGAAGATTTTATTGGTATGTCAGAAGTACTGTGAGAGGAATTTGTGAAAGTGTTGTAACCTTCTTTAATTTATGTTTTCATGTTTTTATTTTGTATATTTTAATGTGTTTTTTAACTGACTCTGTTTTTTATAATTTTATCTACTGTAATTGGTGTAACACAGCCGTTGTTGCTAAATAAATAAATAAAATTAAATATGAAAGTATATACAATCCATACAACAAAACAGTGTCTGTTTGTTCCGGCTGACCTCCGAAACCGCTGGACTGATTTTGACGGGAGTTTCACAGGCAGCTTTACAAATAAATAAAGTTGATGTATAGGATTCCACGCAGGCGCAGTCGTGGGTAATCTATACAAATAAATAAAATTGAAGTGTCTGTTTGTAATTTCATAATAACAGCTTTTTACTAAATGCATATGAAAGTATATACGATTCATACAACAAAACCTGTCTGTTTGTTCCGGCTAATCTCCGAAACGGCTTTTCGACTGGAGTCTCACTGGCAGCTATGCAAATAAAGTTGAAGTATAGACATCATCGCGGACGAAGTCGCGGGTAACAGCTAGTATGTTAATATAAATGGAAACTTGTAATTGGTTTCTACATTATAACTACTGACTGACTACTCGAATGTATTCGCTGTAAATTTTCTTAAAATTAATAAAATAAACGAAGTGTATAGAGTGCCGCGAGTTTCTTGTGGCACTCTAGTGTCACTGCCTCGGTCCGGTTAGGGTGCCGTGAGCGTTGCATTGTCACTGTCACTTGTCATTTAGGTTAGGTTAGGTTAAAACTGTGACCACACAACGCACGAGCCGAGCGAGCGTAGCGAGCGGTGCCGCGGTAGCGGCCGGCGAAGTGCCAGGGTCCGTTTAGGCACAAGAGAATATAATGTTTTGGGAATGTGGTGTTTTACAGCGATCTAACCTCGACAATCAAACAAAATACCAAGTGACGTGACTTAGTGACAGTGACAATGACAATCCAATGCTTGCGGCACTTGAGACGGGCCGAGGCGGTGTTACTAGGGTGCCTGTAGTGGCACTTTATCCGATAGGGATAGAGTGCCAATGGTGGCACTCTATACACTGCCTAAAATAAAATATATGAAATATTTTCGGTTACAATCGCTTCGGGAAATACTATGAAAATAATAGAAACTTATTTTCGCGGTTGGTAAAATATTCATCCCGACTATCGACCGATTCATACTGTGCATGCGTAAATATTCATCCCGACTATGGAGCCCTTAGTACGTTGTCCGACACGCACTTGACTGTTTTGTTACCCGACTACGGCAAAGCCAAAAGGAAGGGTTATGATTTTAGCAGTCTATGTATGTACGGCAAAGCCAAAAGGAAGGGTTATGATTTTAGCAGTCTATGTATGTATATATGTATGTATGTATGTATGTTTGCTTTTACGTGTGTTCCACCGTAGCGCCTAAACTACTGAACCGATTTTGATGAATGAGGTATCAATAGATTCATAATAATGGTCCGGGTGACATAGGCTATATAAATTCTCCATAAATTTAATATAGTGGACTTTACACATTTTCTAACCTCGAAAAAAATTAAATTGAGATAATTAAGACATGTGTGGTATCAAAAGAAAGGCCTTGACGAGGACATTATAAATATGTATATATATCATATTTACAAAGCAAATAAATATGTTTAAATAGCTGAAAACTAGCAAAAGTGATGTTCTATGTTATAGGGTTTGGTTTCCGCACTTAGTCCGTCAAATGAACCATTGTACGTGGGCCATGGCGGCCGTTTGGGGGGGTTATTCCATCCAGCCCACCTCCCTCCAAAAGTTAATTAAAACTCCTGGTTTGTTTAGAACATCAGTGTAAGATCTGGGTGACCCGAGGGTTTCTGTTCTAATCTGGGTGACGCCTGTGCATTCAAAGAGCACGTGCGCGACGGTCTCCTCGGCCTCCATGCAAGCCCTGCACAGAGGACTGTCCGTTATGCCTATCGTGTGGAAATGTTTGTTTAGCGAGCAGTGTCCTGTGATGGTCCCCGTCACCAGGCGCAGGCCATTTCTGTCCAGGCGTAATAAACGCCTGGTCAGCTTGCTATCCAAGAATGGCATAGCTTCCTTGGACTGCCTGCAGCCTGGTGTCGAATTCCACCAGGTCTCCGCTTGTGTGTGGGTGAGCTCCTGTAGCCACCTGCGTATTTGGTTGAAGGGGATGGGAACGATAGGTTCGGGTCCACAGACTGCCGTGCTGGATCCTCGTCTAGCCAGTTCGTCAGCTGCGTCGTTGCCTAGCGATCCACTGTGTCCTTTTATCCATTGTAGTGTCACCGTGTTGCGGCTAGATACCGTTAATTGTTCTAGTTCATTGTGACATTCTAGTGTTAGCGTTGAGGTAATACATTTTTTCTGTAGGGATTGGAGAACTGAGGCACTATCGGAGAGTATACGTATATGCGTGTCCGCAACTCTCCTGGCTTTTAGGGCGTGGACCGCTTGTATGATGCCCACACACTCTGCCTGATAGACGGTGTTGAACATTCCCAGCGGGCTGGATATATTTATGTTGAAGTCGTGTGAGAAGACTCCTGCTCCGGTGCCGGAGTTGGTCTTCGATCCATCGGTGTATACTCTCATCTCTTTCGGGCCTGAGTAGTCACACTGTTCTTCCGTGAGTATTATGTTGTAGTGCCTTTGAAAGTGGTGCGTTTTCGGGGCTTTATCACAGGGTGATGCCATCATTGGTTGTCGTTTGATCGCTTCTTCCCTTATGCGTGTGTGCTTAACTCTGGAGTCTTTGCTTAGGGTTCCTGATAAGTGGAGCCTAAAGGCAGCCAGGCTCGCCTCCTCCCGCACGATGAGGTGCAGAGGCGGCAGTCCCAGCATTGCCTGTAGGGCGGCAGTGGGTGCAGTTCTCATACTGCTAGTGATTGCAACACAAGCGAATCGCTGCAGTTTCTCGAGTTCTCTTTGAGCTGTACTCAGGTCTGTCCTGGGCCACCAGACCAGTGAGCCGTATGTAATGATTGGTCCGATAACTGTGGTGTATAACCAGTGGGTGACCTTGGGGCTAATCCCCCAGTTCCTGCCAAGCAGTCGCTTGCACTGCCACAGGGATATGCTGGCTTTTGTGGTGATATAGTTCGTGTGTTTAGCCCAGTTCAATTGTTTATCCAAAAAGACGCCCAGGTTTTTGGTTTCAGTTGAGAGGCTTAGGGTTGTTCCAAAGAATCGTGGTACTTAGTTGTAGCGTCGTCAGTTTTCTCTTTTTTGTGAAGAGAATTCAGATTCAGATTCAGATTCATTTATTTATTTTGTGAAACATAGGTGATTACAGGTGTTTTCGAAATAAATGTCTATTGTACAAACCATGTCCCGCCGATAGGCATACAAAATTAGGTTAATATGAACAATGTCAAAGTTACACAAGGATGTCAAATTATACAATAGTCATATTATTATAGGGAAAATGTCATGAAAATAGGAAAAGATAAAAATACATATAGTGCGAGAGCCGATTGCAAAAACACCTACCTTATAAGATACCTCAATAGGCTACTTGTAGATAGTCATATTATTATAGGGAAAATGTCATGAAAATAGGAAAAGATAAAAAAAGATTGCAAAACACAAACACAAACACAAAAATACAGTTAATATTGATCAAAATTTGTCATCCAGATACTCCTTGATTGAATAATATACCTTGTCATTTAGTAGCTTAAAAAGATTACTTTTGAATTCATTATAGTTCTTACTATTTCTAGAATCAATTCGGTTTTTGTGGGGTTCACTGAAAGCTGGTGGTTGTTGCACCATTCTTCTACTATTTTCAGGGCTTGACGCATGAGGTTGCATAGGGTGTTTTCGTGGGTCCCGTTTATTATTATAGTCATCGGCGTAGCCTACAGTGAAATAACCTTTATCATTTAGTGTTTTGATGAGGCTGTCCACTACTAGGTTCCATAGAAGCGGTGAGAGGATGCCCCCTTGCGGGCAGCCCTTAGCAACGATGGCCCTTGTAGTTTCATTGACTGTAACTCGTACAGCTCTAAGTTTGAGCATGTTGGTGATCCAGCCACTCAGTGTCGAGTCTATGTTGTGTCTGTCTAGGGCCGTGTTTATGCTACTGAACGTAGTTTTGTCAAAGGCGCCCTCAATGTCAATGAAGACGGCCAGTGCTGAGCATTTGTGGTCCACTGCGCATTCAATCTTAGAAACCACGCTGTGCAGCGCTGATTCTGTTGACTTGCCTGTGGAGTACGCATGCTGTTGTTTGTGAAGTGGTTTTGCCCGGAGAGGTCCGTCTCGGATGTGCCTATCACAGAGTCTCTCGAGGGTTTTCAGAAGGAAGGATGTAAGGCTGACGGGCCTATAGGCCTTTGGTTGCGTATAATCGGTCTTGCCGGGTTTGGGTATGAAGATGACTTTCACCTCGCGCCATGCGAGAGGTATGTGTCTAAGTGCTATGCAGGATCGGTAGATCTCCACCAGCCATGGTGTTAGATAATCTACCCCCCACTGCAGTAGGGCTGGGAAGATGCCATCCAGCCCTGCCGACTTGTATGGCTGAAAGGTGTTGATAGCCCACCTTACTCGGTCTTCTGTTACTATGGTGCGGGCTCTAGACCAGTCTTGATCCGTTGGGGTCCATTCTGGTACAGCAGCCCAGGTTCTGTCCTCTAGGACTCTACAGTCTGGGAAGTGAGTTTCGAGAAGGACCTTACTGGTTTCATGGTCAGTTAATGCAAAAGTGATAGGGCGACCTCATCTAATTACGTGATAAAACACATTAAGTAATAAAATATACAGTTAACATAATAGAAAAACTTTTAATTTTCATTAGGACCATAAATTATACTTTTGTGCATAGTTTCATCCATCGACTTGTTAAATAACACAAACACATATAAAATTATATGTGTTTTATTAGACATGGTTCTCTTTGGTAATTAAGTGACAGTCACTTTAAGTCCGTGATACATCCTACCCTAATTACGTTGTCACGAAATTACATTATACTTAATCATTTTTATATCACGGAATAAGAAAATAGAGCATAATAATACTAAAATAAAGGCCGATTTTTAATCGTCAGATATACAATCAAACAGATATATTAAAAGTAGTAAAATACTCAAAAATAATCATCACTTTATGTTTCTTGATTCACATAATTATCAGCCTAAGTAAAATATAGCTCACTTAATTCCGTGATAAAATAATTGAAAAGTGGTCTGTAACTGAACTCAAACCGCTCATTTGGTTTGAAAAACATTAATCTCTATTCTTTTGCTATTCATAATTAAAAACACTTATTAATATCATGGTATTACACCTACTTTAAAATTACCTTGGTTAATTCCGTGGCAGACTTCAATTCAAAACTTGTAAAATCGTTAACTTTTCGAGTGAATAAAATAAGGAACTATTTCAAAACTATGCGTTATTGGCTGATAATTTATACTGCAACACAAAGTTCAAGCTTAACTTACTATTATGTCTGAGTTTTGTTGAAATCTATTCACTTTTTCTATTAAAATTCGATTAATTAAGACGCATCAAAACTTCAATGGCCGCGCGGTAAACAAAACTGCGAGTTGAGTGAAAAAAATGCGGATTGTTGCTATCTCGCTTGCTCAATTGAACCAGATTTTTACATACAAATAGAAGACTTATTGCGTCGTCATAAGGTTAATTTTAAAAGTAGGAAATCGTCTCATATAATTTAGTATTCGATTAGAAACATGTTATCACGGAATTAGTTGTATCACTTAATTATCCAAGTTTACCCTACTGCGCTATATACGGCGCGAGATGATACCAACGCGGAGTCAATCAAATTTTAACGGGGGCTTATCCGAATTTGCCTGTTTTAAAATCAATTTTGAGCTCAGAATAAATCTTTCGTAATTATATTATAGTTTTAATTCATAATATTGGTTTCAAAACTGTGATTATTTCTATGCGATATGATGACGTTTAATTGTCATCTTACAATAGTGTTTGACACATTAAAAATTATTATCGATAAAATTATAGTCGTATAGAGTTTTTTATCGTCATTAATGAAGAAGTTTTAATAAAACACACGTTTCTAAGATTTTAATCAGATTCATCCATGTTACTAACCGTCTTTGCTACTATCATATCCTACATTAGCAAACACAATAAACAATGTGTCCGGTATCGGTTGTATACTACCTAATATAAAGATAAACAAATTTCACTCTGGCAACAATAATGAACATTAAAAAAAAATTGCTGTTTCAAACAAAAGTGCTATAATAAAACGATCAATTGTATTAGCGGAGCTAGCAACACAAGATTTTTTTTCTCGAATCCTTGATTTTATCGTATTGGCTCTGTGTGAACAACTTTCAGTTTTGAATACAAAAAGTCACGAGTACTACTGTATACGATAAAAAGTTCGAAAATGTCGATGGCCTAAAATAATAGATTCGATAAATATAGCTGTAGCAGTAGGTACGTCACTTGACAATAAAGTACGGCAATTGTTTCTTCTTGCAGCTGTCAATATTTACGGATTTTCATGAGCGGTGAGAAATATCCAAAACAAAAGAATATGGTCATAGTGTAAGCGAATCAGTAAGACCATTTTTAGCCCATACTACTTACAGAGATATCCAAAGTTGTAAAAAAGGCAGCAGAAAATACTTCAAAGAAAAATTTTAATCAATCGCACTAATAAATAAAAAATTGTGTGCCTCAGGGTAACATTGTCGACCCTTTACTTTTCTTGTTTTATACAAGAAAAAAACCGACCGACCGACTGACTGTTATAAACGGTATAAATGGCGGTTCCGGATGCCACTTTGCAGAAATGTATTCTTTTTGTAGATGATACTACAATTAATAGAAAATGTCAGCAAATTAAATTAAGTAATGTAACGTGCCAGCACGCTCCTCAGCGTTTCATAGCTTGCGTGCCATGCGCGTATGACGCACATGCGATCTAAAGTGATCTGTCAGAATGGCAGCTAGGTTTACATCTAAAATGACGTGAGATTTTTCGTGTGTGACTATTTTATTTTAGATTAAAGTATTGTCATTAAAACATGTGGTATCTTTGAAGACAATCTTTTTACACTGGCGCCCAACGTGGGGCCACGAATTATCGACGACGCCAGTCGCCGTTTTCATGAGTTTTTGTTGGAACTGTCACGATCGCCAATTGTTTTGCTGGTGTGCGACCCTCCACTAGGAGTACTGTTCTGTGAGTGCGACGCTGCTACTTCTACGTCATGCCGCTCGTGCCGAGACGAGCCACAGGCCGTCGCCACGGCCGCGCCGATGACCAGGACCAGAGCAACACGGACGACGAGGCCCGTGAAGTCGCCAGCGCCGAAGCGCCCGGTGAGGCGCTGACGCAGCAGCAGCCGCCACCAGCGACGGGATCGTCGCAAGTAGTCAACGAGCTCACAACATTTATGGAAGCCTTTGCCAGGTCTCAGGCGGAGGCCAATAGAACGTTAATAGAGACGCTTCTTTCTTCGTCCTTCGCGCGGTCGTCTGCACCGACGACTGCCGATGGGTGCGCTACAACGAGCTTCGGGACCAACCCCTCAACAGGAGGAGGGAACTTCAGTACGTGTTCAGCCCTCTTCGACGGTGAGACGAGAAAAGTCGAGGTTTTGGAGGCGTTTATTGACGCGGTGCAGGTGTTCAAGGACTGCGCCGGGGTCAGCGACGAGCACGCGCTGCGAGGGCTACCAATGCTACTCGCCGGCGAGGCGGCGGTATGGTGGCAGGGGACCAAGAAAAGCGTACAAGACTGGGACGACGCCCTAAAACACCTACGTGGAATGTACGGCACCATTAAACCCGCGTACAAGGTGTTGCGCGAGATGTTTGCTGAGGAGCACACGGTTCCTCAGCGCAGCGAAGTATTCGCATGCAAGATAAGGGCACTCATTAGTACCTTACCATACGGGTTGTGCGAAGAGGCAAAAGTGGACATAGTGTACGGACTCTTGGACCGTAAAATTCGTAAACGTCTACCACGCGAGTCGATTAATACTCTTGACGAGATGGTATGCAAGCTGCGACACGTTGAGGAGTCCATGGCGGAGGTAGAGGTAGTAAAACCGACCAAAACCGTAAGTAAGCAAACTAAAACTTTTAGCAACGACTTAGTACACGATAACCCCACTAGCCCAAACATTGCTACCGCTATACATCCGAGATATAAAAATACCAAAAACAATATTAAGGGTTTGTTTTGTTATGGTTGCGGCCAACAAGGCGTCGTAAAGTCAAAATGCGATAAATGCTCGCAAAGTAGTAAAAGCATTTCAACTAAAGGTGCATCATCTTTCAATTCGATTGAAATTAATTGTCATCTGCCTACCCACGAACGAGATTGTGAGTCGCATTATTTTCATCACGACCAATCTTTTGATCGGCCGTGTTTCAATAATTTTGACAAAGAGGACTATTCTGAGAAACGTTCCTATTCTGATCATTCGAAAATAATGTCGAACTCGACTTTTTCCGAATCACATAATGTCGACATGGCTGTCGAATATTTATCGAGTCATGTATCCAATAATAGGGGGTCGGCAGAGCCTGTAACTATTTTTAGCGCGGATATCATTGCCCCCGACCAGTGTTGGCCCTTGGTTAACATTACTATCGGAAATTCCGAAGGGGTGGTTTTTATTGATACAGGTGCTTCGCATTGCCTCGCTAGCCCGTCGCTTCATCGAGTATTGATGGATGGTGGTACCGAGTTTGTAGAAACTCGACGCCCCGTCACTCTAGGCGACGGATCGAGAACTGTGCGCATGGTTCTCAGCGGTAAGTGTAATGTGAAAATACAGGGACGCGATGTGTTGACCACGTTCTTAGTTATTGTTGGGGCAGATTCGAGAACTCTATTGGGCCGCGACTTTATTACCAATGCAGGTATTGTACTTAACTTGCCTCAGTTGTCTTGGAGTTTTGTCGACGATCCCAAAAGCAGGTACGATTTTGTTCAAACCCCTAGTCATGTATTGTCGAATTATGCGGAGGCTCCATGCGTGGAGGCACATCAGCTGTATTTGCGAGAGGACGAAGGCATGCACTTGTCAGCCGAGCAACGCACCCAGCTGAACAATCTAATTGCTGAGAAAGCCGAACGCTTTTCTGCAGAGGGCGAACCTACGATTTTCGCCACACATCATATCAAGGTAGGAGAGAAACAAGAACCAATAGCTTCTCCCCCCTACCGATTATCACCAGCCAAAAGGCTGATATTAGAGAAGGAGTTAGACAAGCTGCTGAGTGCCGACGTGATAGAAGAATGCGAGTCTCCATGGGCAGCCAACGTGGTCATGGTGACCAAGAAGGACGGAGGTACGCGACTCTGCATTGACTACCGCAAATTGAATGCAGTCACAGAGCCAGATAGGTATCCACTTCCGAGGATAGATGACGTTCTCTACGCGGCCAAAACCAGAAACTTCATGTCAACCCTTGACCTTCGGTCAGGTTACTTCCAGGTTGCTGTAGCTCCCGAGGATCGTGACAAGACTGCGTTTGTTACACCGTTTGGCACATACCGTTTTAAGCGGATGCCAATGGGCCTACGTAACTCTGGCGCCACTTTTCAGCGAATGATGGATAGGTTCAAGTCAAACCTTCAAGACACGTCCCTCCTATGTTATTTAGATGACCTGATCATCCTGTCAGACAGCTTCGATCAGCATCTTAAGGACCTTGAAGCTGTGTTTGACCGGCTTGAACTATTTAACTTAAGAGTCAATCGCGAGAAAAGTTTTTTCGCCCGGGGCTCTGTCAAGTTTTTAGGACATCTCATTGTTCCCGGCGGGATCCAGGTTGACCCTGGTAAGACGGCTGCCATTAATAATATGGCCGCCCCTAAGAACCTTACTCATTTGAAGTGCTTTCTGCAGACTTCTAGTTGGTTCAGACGCTTTATACCTAACTACGCTGAAATAGCGAGGCCATTGACCGCCCTTTTAAAGAAGGATAGTAATTGGCATTGGTCGTCTGAACAGCAGTCTGCTTTCGACAATATAAAGTTACTGCTTGTGTCTGCACCCATATTACGTCAGGCTGACGAGAACCTACCGTTTACCCTCAGGACAGACAGTAGTGGCTACTGTCTCGGAGCAGTTCTAATGCAGGGGGAGGGAGCCGATGAGCGCCCTATTGAATATGCCAGCCGTCTGTTAAACCAAGCTGAACAGAACTATTCGACTACAGAAAGGGAAGCCTTGGCGGTAGTATGGGCGGTAACTAAATTCCGCGGCTACATAGAGGGCGCTGAGACCATCGTAAAGTCGGATCATCAGCCTTTGAAGTGGTTGATGAACGTCAAGTCACCGAGCGGACGCTTGACCAGGTGGGCATTGACTCTACAGTCGTATAACTTACGCATCGAGTACACCCCTGGTAAGTCCAATGTGGTCGCCGACACCCTCTCACGCCCGGCCTGTACTGACGAGGTAGATTGCGATTTATGCCAAACTGTAGTTGATATTCCAACTAGGGGTGCCCGCGATTACCGCGAAACCCAGTTGGAGGATTCCGATGTCCGCAAGATTATAGAAGATCTAGAGGCATCAGACGAACCATTTAGGGGGAGAGCGTGGGCCGATCGCGGCTACGTCATCTCCGATGGTGTACTTTATAGATATGGACCGGAGACGAATGAGAACGATGATGCGCGTCTAGTGGTACCGTCGAGTGAGCGAAGCAAAGTTCTCGCTGACTACCACGACGCACCCACCGCCGGTCACCTAGGCGTTGAACGTACCTTGCAGCGTATCGCTTTGCGATATTACTGGCCAGGTATGAGGACGTTCGTCACCAATTATATTAAGGAATGTGTCCCTTGTCAAAGGTACAAAGTAGACACTCGTAAACCAACTGGGCTGGTTCAGTCACCAGCCGTAACGCAGCGGTTTGAAGTCATTGCTGTAGACCTTTTCGGACCACTTCCGCAGACTAAGTCAGGTAACAAGTGGATCTTGATTGTTGAAGACGTCTGTTCACGTTGGGTGGAATTATTCCCTTTGAAGAACGCAACTAGTTTAGACTGCGCCGAGATCCTGATTAATGAGGTTTTCTTGCGATACGGTGTTCCTCGGAGAATGATCAGCGACAACGGGGTACAATTCATAAGTGAAATTATGCAACAGGTGTGTTTTATCTTCGGTATCGACCAAGCGCTGACACCATATTATCACCCTGAAGCGAACCCCGTCGAACGCAAAAATCGCGACCTGAAACCGCAGATTGCCATCCACGTGGGTCAGGAACACTCAACATGGGATGTTCACCTGGCGGCCGTAAGGTTTGCCATGAACTCAGCCGTGACTCATAGCACGGGTTATTCGCCTGCTATGGTAACGTTCGGGCGTGAATTACGCACTCCCGCAGATGTCGTTAACGACATGCGCGCTATTGTAGATAGTGATAAATTTATAGCAAACGTGACGCCTTTTCTTAAGCGTCTGTCGACTGTCCTACTGGACGCAAGAGACGTCCACGAGAAGGCGCAGCAGACTCAGAAAAAGTACGCGGACGAGCATCGCCGTCCTGCACCTGATTATAAAGTAGGTGATTTGGTGTTGCTCAAAACCCAAGGGGCTAATGATGCTGGTCGAGGGCAAACTCCCAAATTTATTCCCAGGCGTGATGGGCCGTACCGGATACGCGAGGTATTGAGTAGTGCGACTTACAATCTCGAGCGTGTCCATGGGGGGGAGACATTAGGGAAATATCATGCTTCTCAACTTACGCCTTTTATCGGGCAGGCGCAACCCCCTTTGCAAGGGAAGCGGAAGAGAGGCCGCCCGCGTAAATCTTAAATTCACAGAGTTCGTTAGCGTTTTTATTTTTTGTTTTGTACTACTCCAAACGCGAGGACGTAGTGTTTGGACTAGAGGGGGAGCCTGTAACGTGCCAGCACGCTCCTCAGCGTTTCATAGCTTGCGTGCCATGCGCGTATGACGCACATGCGATCTAAAGTGATCTGTCAGAATGGCAGCTAGGTTTACATCTAAAATGACGTGAGATTTTTCGTGTGTGACTATTTTATTTTAGATTAAAGTATTGTCATTAAAACATGTGGTATCTTTGAAGACAATCCTTTTACAGTAATCGAATTTAACTCCTACATAGTGTATTAATCAAATTTAACAAAACAATCAACTTTAGATATGATTTTTAAAGATAAAAAACAGAACAAGTATATGATTTAAAATTTCTAGGACTGAATGTACAGACACCAGCACATCAACGTAGGTACTACAATCTGTCAAATTTTTCCAATCAGCATTGAACCTTAATTTTTAGCGATAAAGTTGAAAATCTATTAAAGAAATTTGACAGGTAACTTGATGTGCTGGCGTCGGTACCTAGCACCTAACCATAGATGTTTATTTTTATTAAAACCACAGATGACAGAAGTAGCCTAAAATTCACGATCTTCTGTGTACCTTCTACGAACTATCCCATAACACTATAGCGAAATGTTATCATTTTGTTTCTTTCATTAAGAAAATGAATTGATTGTTACAACACAGCACGTTAGCTGATAACGACACCGACCCGACATCGACACGATGTCGGCGGTCAGATAATCGGATACGTTTAGTGCCTACCAAACGCTTTTACATTGTGTTGTTATTGTCACCTATAACATCGCAGATAGCGACCGACACCGATATCGGCACGACACCTACCGGTGAAGACACCGGTAGGTGTCACAGTGCGGTAACAGAAGCGGCATTCTTACACTTGAACAAACTTTTTCGCACTGCGGACTTTTGACGTTGACGATTCTTAGTACTGTGGTTGTTTGGTGCGTCCGTGTCGCGATATTCACCAATATCCTTGGGGTGATAATAATATTATAGCGGTATCGAATCGATGTCGGTATAACTGCCGACATATCGGTATCGGGTTGGTATCTGTTAATGAGAAAACGCCCAATAACTACACAGGACATTTTAAGTAACCATTTTAGTTCACTACACCGTAGGTCCCATAAAATGTAAACCTAAGAAAAAAAAAACGGAAGTGAAAACTAAGTAACGCACCTCACGAAAATGTCAGGAATGTATGTGGCTTGCTGTCAGTACAAGAACGAAAGCTTTAGCTCCATTAAAAAAATCCATAAAAATAAAACAGTGCGCTGTCAACAAAAACTTGAACATTAACGTTGTGCATTTCTACTCTCCCTCCGTCTTATGAATTTTCGATCAGGTCACGTATTTGACATTTTTTACCCATCCCAAAAAAGCACAACGCCGCTAAACAAGTTTTCACTTAAAAAAAATCGAACCTAAGTTTTCTTAGGTTCGGTTGATTAGCTTTTGCTAGGTCAGTTGATCAACTGCAAATATTTTATGCTGTGGCAATTGTGGCATGGATTTTCCACGAAATCGTAGGCAGTGTATCGTAAATAAATACGTCGCTCTGCATTTGGGGGAGGCAGAGGTAGCCTTTCAAAGGCCTACAGGCCCGGAAAACATAGCCTTAATGATTTGTAATGCCACAGAAGAAAAACAAATACAACAAAATATTTATATTTTAAATTTCTTCGAAGATCGATAAAATTGGTAATAGCGTCGAAACAAATCGGGCAATGGTTTCGTTCAAGGCACTATGCACTGCTATTTGAATTTAAAATAGTTTAATAGGTTATTACACCCATTTCTGAAAAGTGTCTTAATTTAATTCTGTAGTGCTAATGTACCACTAAAAAATTCACAAAATTTTTATTCAATCGTTAAGTGCCATAAAAATGCATTTAAATTTTTCATTTTCAAATTTCGCGCGTAATTTGACGGAAACGCTGAACGCAGTGGACGCCATATTGCTGTTGTCATGACGTCAGTTGGCTGTGTAAACAAATGCAGTGATTGGAGGTACACTGATAGTTGACAGTTGACACTTCTAAGTTTACATAGCCGTATGACGTAATAACATGGCGAATACTATTTGGTGTTATGAAACAGATTAAAAAAGCTGAGACCTTTGAATTGAATTTAAAAATTTAGTTTGCTATTTTATGAACTAAGACTAACTTTTTCAGACTGCTTTTTGCCTAAACTATCTCAATAATATATTTTTAGATTTTTTCTCATATAGAGTAAAATACCCTTGGATCACTCTTATTTACATTGTCGTACCGTTTATCAAGTGTTAAAACGGAAAAGTATAAAATAAAAAATGAAGTTTCAAAAACTGTAACCCGACTACAGGAAAATAAAAGTGATCTAAAAAGTACGAAACAAGAAAATCTTTCAGACAGAAATCAAGACATAGGTACAAAACTGGTCAAGGTAAAGCCGTGGTCGCATGCCTGTCGAGTATACCATGTGGGTGCCAGGAACACCAACAAAATTATAATGGCATGCGACAACGGCTTTGTCTTGACCATTTTTGTATCTATGTCTTGATTTCTGTCTGAAAGATTTTCTTGTTTCGTACTTTTTAGATCACTTTTATTTTCCTGTAGTCGGGTTACAGTTTTTGAAACTTCATTTTTTATTTTAATTTTTAAATGCTGTCATTTTGGCCATTTATGTCATTTTGTAATTTGAACAGTTTGAACTAAAAAGGTTTTAATAATATACATCAAATGCTTAAATTAAAATTTAATCATAAATTATCTGAAATGCAACAAATGTAACGGGTATAATAATAATACTATAATATATCTCTCGTGCGCAACGCTCGTGACGGATGTACTAACAACTATTAAGGCCCACATACACGAACAGGATTAACCTAATTCGTGTGTAAAAATTAGATAACATTACTAAATTCCAACGCGTGCGTGTTTCGTTGTTAGTAATTATATTATGCAACCTTAATAATACAATAATCAACTATATTAAACTAAATATACCTCTATTAAATGGTTAAATCACAGTGTTCTAAACATAACTTACGATATGTAGCCGTCAGTGTAAAAAGCTTCGCTTTTACACAAATACTTGCGTGAGTCTTAACAAAGTAAGTCTTTGTTAGAAAAATATTAAGGCAAAGCTCACAACGCACGCGCAGCGCGAAGGGCCGCGTGCCCTTCGTCGTCCGCGTCGACGTCAGCGGCTCCGTGCGCGCCCGACCTCACTCGCAGCAGTCCGGCGCTAAGCCACTGTCAGCAGTCCGGCGCTAAGCCACGGTCAGCAGTCCGGCGCCAAGCCACTGTCAGCAGGCTGCGGGCAGCAGCTCCCCTGACGTCACTGTCAGCAGTCCGGCGCCGCGTGCAGCAGCTCCGCGCGCGCCTGACGTCACTGTCAGCAGTCCGGCGCCGCGTGCAGCAGCTCCGCGCGCGCCTTACGTCACTGTCAGCAGTCCGGCGCCGCGTGCAGCAGCTCCGCGCGCGCCTGACGTCACTGTCAGCAGTCCGGCGCCGCGTGCAGCAGCTCCGCGCGCGCCTGACGTCACTGTCAGCAGTCCGGCGCCGCGTGCAGCAGCTCCGCGCGCGCCTGACGTCACTGTCAGCAGTCCGGCGCCGCGTGCAGCAGCTCCGCGCGCGCCTGACGTCACTGTCAGCAGTCCGGCGCCGCGTGCAGCAGCTCCGCGCGCGCCTGACGTCACTGTCAGCAGTCCGGCGCCGCGTGCAGCAGCTCCGCGCGCGCCTGACGTCACTGTCAGCAGTCCGGCGCCGCGTGCAGCAGCTCCGCGCGCGCGTGACGTCACTGTCAGCAGTCGGGCGCCGCGTGCAGTAGCTCCGCGCGCGCCAGCAGCGCCCCGAAGTACTGCGCCGCCAGCCGCGCGATGTACTGCTCGTGCGCGCCCCGCGCCGGCCACCAGCCCTCCAGGAAGCCGATGTGGCCGCCCCGCGCCGTCACGGCCAGCGCCACGCGCCCGCCGCGCCGGCCCGCCGCCTCCGCCTCGGCCACGGGGATGGCCGCCAGCGGCTGGAACGGGTCGTCGGCCGCGCACAGGCACAGCAGCGGCACGCGCACGCGGCCCAGCTTGTCGCGCAGCGTGGCCGCGCGGTAGTACGCGTCCACCGAGCCGAAGCCGAAGTGCTTGGTGGTGAAGGCGGCGTCGAACTCGCGCACCGAGCGCGCGCGGTCCACCACGCGCCAGTCCCACGGGCCCTCGCGCAGCGGCGCGTGCGCGCGCAGCGTGCGGCGCAGGTTGCGCGCCATGTGGTACGACAGCAGCGCATTGAGCGGCGCGCGCTCCATGCACTCCGAGCCCTTCACCACGTCCAGCGGCGACGACACCACGAGCGCCGCGTGCACGGCGGCGCGCTCGCCGTGCTCGGCCAGGTAGTGGCCCAGGATCAGGCCGCCCAGCGACACGCCGGCCGCGAGCAGCGGCACGTCTCCGCTGGCCGCGCGCACGGCGCGCACCACCTCGGCCAGGTCGCAGTGGCTGATGGCGCAGTACAGGCGCGGCGTGGTGAGCGGCAGGCCGCCCAGGCCGCGGTTGTTGAACACGACGCAGCGCGCGCGCAGCAGCGCGGCGGCGGCGGCCAGGCAGCGCACGTAGTCGGCGTCGGCGCTGCCCGTGAGGCCGGGCAGCACCAGCAGCACGGCGCGCGGCGCCAGGCCGGGCGGCTCGGCCAGCCAGTCCAGCGCCACCTGCCCGCCGTCCGACAGGCGCAGCACCTGCCTGACACGTCACGCCCGCTCCGTCATTGCTTTTATTCATATATAACCAGGTATTCATTTTGAATTTTTGACAGTAATCCATATAAAAACTGTCAGATGTCAACCAGCTCTATTTCTTAGATGGTTTGATTTGATTTATTAGTAATTGTCAACTTCAATTAAAATTAAACATTTTTTTACATGATTCCTTGACATAATGTTTTAATCATTTGACATTACATACCTACAATTGTAATTCAACTACATAAATTAGTTAGTGGCTTTTGTGGACATAATTCAGATTTGTTACAGTTGTAATGGCAACCATATCATTTGGTTTCAATAGGTTTTTATTATTTTATTCATCTTATAATACATATGAGTTGTAAGCTGTACATTTGTAGACCATTTTCTATTTTGTTAAGTATGTGGTACTTGTTGACAATGTAGGCCACATTGTCCTCTCATACCTATTAATACTATCATTTGAAAACATTGTAAAAGCCATTTATCTTTAATAGAGTAACTGTGGAGTTTGTTGCCGGCTCTTCTCCAAAGGAAACAACCAATTATAACCGTGCATCTAGCTTCTGACATTTCATAAGTGCCCATGTAGGTTTACGTGAAATAAAATTTTTGAACTGTTCCATGCAATTTATATAAAGTTCCTATTGGAAACATGTCGCTGTGATAATGATAGCTGTCAATCATCAGATGAATCATATCAGGTTAAGATACTATGTTTTACCTCAAAGTGAAGTTAATAATTATGGTTCTGATCAAGACTACCTACTCATGTTAAAATTTATTATTTTCATCCACATGTAAATATTATGCTCTGTGTTATCACATAACTTACGAAATTAGGAAGGACATTTATATGATTATTAATATTAAGTGAACTTTGTACCGGCGATATTTGACGGGCGGCAATAAACGTGAACGTAATATTGAGCCAAGGACCGTCTGCAGCCGCGACTCGAAGCACCACGGCGTCGGCCAGTAGTGTTCGCTCAGTAGAGGCACGTTCTCTTCCAGGAACCGACGGAATTCACCTTGACTGCATATTAGTATGGGCTTCTGTAACAAAACACACCATTCAGCTGTCCTGCACATCGATGAGTAACCGAAGTAGTGCCGCGAAAACAAAACCACCGATGTCAACATCGATAGCCAAACAACACGGCAGAACTTGAGATGTTCAACATAATGATCTTTACCTTGACCACTTCCACTAGATAATAGGTTATATACAATATTGATAAAGAAACACCAACTAACAACTCCTTTTTTATTTCAAATATGTACATAAAGATACCTAACATGATTTGTGTAAATCAATACCTATAATTTAAACTAATAATAAAACAAAATAATAAAAAAAGGAAAGTAAACTCTGTTTTGGTACAGTACGTTAGGCCCAACGGAGTAAGTAATAATAACTGACAAGTGACACTGTGACAGGACCAGACAGACAACCACAGACTACTAATACTCAGAAAACTGACAATGTCAGTCAGCAATCAGGGTCACAATGACAGGACTCGTTGAGACAATTCCAATGAGCCCACACTCGATGGGTTTACTAGTAGCTGTTCAAGAGTTCCATTATCTAGCGTCCAGGTCCATCATCAGATCAGCTCGATGGTACCATATTATTGTATTATCATCGCCAGGCATACATTTGAAAATATTCAAACTAGACCACCAGCAGGGCTATTGGCTATCTTTTTCATGGTCAGTGACTATCAAGCTTCAGTTGTACAACCGAACTTTGATGACAACTGAGAATTTCATAACATTGGTATTGCGTATCAACGTAAGTGGCTATCACGTTACGGTGGCTAACAGGCCGGGCACGGTGCTCTTCATCCCAACACTTGACACCTCTAGTTCTTATCGACTATTATGCGGCTAAGTTGAGTGACGCCTTTTGAGCGTTACAATACCTAATTTTAGGGGACCATTTTAAATTAACCGGTTTATATCTACACTTGTCCAAGGTTATTTGTTTTCTATAGATACTTTTATTTATTGTATACAGAATCTGTTGGTAAACCATACATCGCAATGCTACATAAATTATTGTAAATATTAAAATAATAAATACTTGAAGGTAATGTACCTTATTATTTTATTCATCATAATTATTATTATTTATTGTTTTTTTTTAACATAATTCACAAAATAAATATAGTTGTATGTAGGTACTTATTACATAAAATACTTAATCATTTTTTATTTTGTTTAAATAAGTAGGTATAAGAAAAGAATTTTAAATTATTATGACCAATTAATTACACATAATAGAATACCTATTAAAAATTATCTAGCATTTTTTGGACTTTATTCACATAAATTAATCAATTAAAAAAACTAATATAATTATGTAACAACAATAAAATAAGAGTTTAGATTATTATGAGCAATATACACACAATAGAATAAAATTATCACTATCACTCTCTCGGCAACTGCAATGGGTTTACTAGCGTCGCGTAAGTGGCGGCGTCTCTCAATTACTTCATTTTTTCGCTCTTCTTCAGCAAATCCCGGCAAAAATTGACTTTCCATACATCAGCCACGAACAAGAATCACAATAAAACAACAAAAGACGTAATATTTACAAGTTTCACTTAATACCGGCTTCGGTGTTCATCACTAGAATTTCAAAAACACTACCTTTGAGTAGTGTCTTTCATGAAAGCCACTATTAACTAAGTGACTATCAATTTGATGTCCACTAAGCTTAGACAATCGCAATCTTTTAAGTATCGATACAACAACAGCTGTCAAAATGTGTTACGGTGGCCATCAGCGATACTGGGTGCTTATGACGTCATCCTAGTTAGCCACTGAAGATAGGCAATACGAAACTAACTGTTTGACAGCTAATCGTTAAACACTTTGCGAAGTGATCATCATTATGAACTGTCAACAGAGATACGCAATAGCCCTGCAGGAGTGATAATTATTCAAGTGTTCCGTTATCTACCGTCCAGGTCAGGGCTGCGAAACATCGCCACAACTTTTTTCACACAGCGATTTGAAATGAGCCGCCATAGTAGTTGTTGCTCTATATTAAAATGCCTATCTAATGAAATATGTGTGGTTGTTATTGGTGCTTGGACCAGCTTCCATACATTTTTGCCGATCATCCTTTCATTGAATTCGTGTGTATTTTTTTCCGTTTTCATAGAGGCATATTTTTTGCGCCAAGTGTCGCAGATTTTTTGCCCGAGCGAGCGTAGCGAGCGAAGCGTCTCTGCATCAACTGGCAAAATTTTCTTTCGTGTGTCAGTTTGTACGTACTCGTGTACAGCCTGTACAGGTCGTATTTTACAACCGATCTGGATGAAACTTGGCATACAGGTATTATGAATTTTTTGTAATTTTTTGTCGTCGGGGATTTTTAATTGGAGGGGTACTTCCTCCAAAATGGGGCAAAAAGGGGGCTGCTGGATATCTCCGCCTTATGAAATCCGTTTTCGATGGTTCTTTTTTCATTTGAAAAAAAGTAACTTTAAGATAGTCTCAAAAAAAATTGGTAAAGATCTGATCAGGATCTTCGGCATGATGAGCAGAATACCTCCTCAAATGCAGTAAATTGCTCGCTATTTATTCAAACCTATTTGTTAATTTTTCTAGCTGGCCTACAAATTTTTTACTCATAATTTGTCTGGTTTTTAGGGTTCTGTAGTACACAATAAACTGATTTAGTTTTGCCATGTCCGTCTGCCTGTCTTTCTGTCTGTCAGCGGCTTAGCTCAGAGAATCTTAGTACTAGAAAGCTGTAATTTGGTAGGTATAGGTCTATACTATCAATCACGCCGACAAAGTCGTAAAATAAAATCATGATTGTTTTTTAGGGTACCTCCTCACCCTACACGTAATTTTTTTTCTCGTTTGTCCTGTATTATGGGGTAGCGTGTGTGTGTGTGAAAACGTTTGTCACCTCTGTCGGGACGCGGTTTGCGACCGTGTAGCAGGCACTTAAGCCTCAAGCTAAGCGGTTAATTTTTCCCAAAAAGTTTGTGCTCGCGAGGTCTACTGTTCGCAGAACTACTACATTTATAAATGACGAATCTGCCACAGACTGGGCAAAAAATCTGCGACACTTGGCGCAAAAAATATGCCTCTATGAAAACGGAAAAAAATACACACGAATTCAATGTTTCTTTAATCAACAAAAATATTTACCAATTTTCTGCAACATAAAAAGAACGCTGAGCGACAGTGCAGGGGATGTGTCTGCGCATGGATACAGTCATATCCTAAAGTACTAGGCTATTGGTTTTATAATATAAGTGTAACTGTTTTATTGTAGATTCATAATAGGTACTTTATTAGCTACTTAGTACTATGGAATAGGCTGGAATCGATAAATCGCTCAGTGCGCAGGTAAACGGCTAGCGTTCTTTTTACCTACGTGACGCGCTCTATACGTATCTATTTTCTATTCTATTCTATTTTTAATAGAAGGCAAGCAAAGCCGATGTCGACTATTCTGCCAATGTCTAAAGTGAGTTGGAAAAACAAGTGTGTGTAAAAGAACTAATAAAAATTAAAAGTTAACAATAACATGGGCGTACCCAGGGGGGGGCAGGGGAGGGCAGCTGCCCCCCCCTGGATTTTGTATACCTAAGTACCTACTGTTGTCCATACAAGTTATGTTAGAGTTATGTTAGAGTCACGTTAGGACTTACTTTACAATCAGATACAATTTACTTAAGCATTAATTTTGGAAAAAACCACACTGCGTGGCTGGTCATATTGTATCATGCGAAATGTGTCTCGGTCATATTGACACACAGCTTATTATTTTATTTTGCTACCGATAAAGCAGGCAGTAGCGGACTAAGGGTGGGCAGGTGCAGTCCGCCTCGGGTCCTGGGAGGACCCCAAAGCGGTCTGTCTTAGCCGGGGGGCCTCATTTGGTTTTGCGGCCCCGGGCCTTAGAAATTAATCCACCACTGAAAGCACGATCTCCTGCGGGTGTTTTGTTTCCCCTACACACTACTCGTACATACTCATGACGCGGCTTGAAATTTCTGATTTGCCCCCCCCTGGACCAAAAGCTGGGTATGCCCATGAACAATAAATAAAAATCTTCGATTGATACAGTTGAACACAATTACACAATGTAGATCTTGTTGGGTTATACGGGACTGAAACAAACAAAAAATATAAATAAATAAATATAATAAATTGTTAAGACATAAAATACGCATGTAACCACACCTCCACAGACAGAATAATTCATAACCTTATGTTATTGTGGCGAATGAAGATAATCAGCGCCACAAGCAGATCTGGAGAAGAAAATGTTAGTAAGGAGGGGAAATTAAGCGGAAGGGGGATCTTAAATTTAGGGAGACGTTTATATAAATCTAGAGGTGGAACGTTGTTCGAGCATTCGAAGAAGATGTGATCCAGAGTGCCCTCTTCTAACCCGCACTCGCAGAGAGAGGAGTCACGAACAGCTCCCCCTATTTCTTCCAGTGCTATTCCACTGATCCTGCCATGAAGATTGTAGTTCAATCTTTGGAAGGCTCAGCAGGTCATACCTCTGATGGGATTTGTGGGCATGGGCGTACTCAGGGGGGGGCAGCTGCCCCCCCCCCCCTGGATTTTGTATAACTAAGTACCTACCTGTAATGTTGTCCATACAAGTTGTTTTTTTTTTTTTTTTTTATTTAATGTTGTATGTTCTTGTATATAAATTTCAGGATTATCTACAGAACTTGGCACCCATTTAGATATCAATTCTTTTTTTGACGAAGTCGACAATGAAGTGAACTTGGCTTCCAATTTTCACATTTATGTTTTTGATAGGATATCATTACTTTTTGTCATGAAATTATTATTATTCGTCAATCAAAAGTGATCTGTAAAATCTATTTTCAAATATAAGTAGCAAGATTGTGTAGAAATGTATTTATTTCATTCGTAACACAATTGTTACAATATTTTTTACGTTTTACTATGCATTGTGTGAGGAAATAAAAAAAACTTTTTACAAAAAAAGAACAACCGACTTTCGAAAAAGACACTACAAAGTCAAAAATAACTTTAATTTCGGAAGTCGGTGTATTTGGTTTTGAACTTTCGTTTTTTGCTACCGACTTCCGAAATTAAAGTTATTTTTGACTTTGTAGTGTCTTTTTCGGAAGTCGGTTGTTCTTTTTTTGTAAAAAGTTTTTATTTTGCACTTTTTAGTTGTGGTACCTACCCCATACAAATTCGATTACCACTAACCTGCCATGTAAATAACAGTGATTGGAAGTTATCATTATATCATCCATAATTATATACGAAGTGGGAAAAATACGTATTATTGAAGCTAACTCAAAAACTATCCAAGTAAAGTTAATAAAATTTATATGGGACCACCTCGGGAGCATACCCTTTCAAACAAAAAAACTATTTTCAAAATCGGTCCACAGTTGACGGAGTAATCGCGTAACAAACATACAAAAAAAAAAAAAAAAAAAAAACGTACAGACGAATTGAGAACCTCCTCCTTTTGGAAGTCGGTTAAAAAATAAGCGACCCTTACAGTAGCCGCATATTTAACATCTGACATATTTAGCTATATAAACAACATTCATGACTTTGACTTTTACTTTGACTTTTACTTTTACTTTGACTTTTACTTTTACTTTGACTTTGACTTTTACTTTTACTTTTACTTTTACTTTTACTTTTACTTTTACTTTTACTTTAACTTTTACTTTGACTTTGACTTTTACTTTTACTTTTACTTTGACTTTTACTTTTACTTTTACTTTTACTTTTACTTTTACTTTTACTTTTACTTTTACTTTTACTTTTACTTTTACTTTTACTTTTACTTTTACTTTTACTTTTACTTTTACTTTTACTTTTACTTTTACTTTTACTTTTACTTTTACTTTTACTTTTACTTTTACTTTTACTTTTACTTTTACTTCGACTTGACATCAAGGATCCGATTTTCCTGCGGAAAGAAGAGTTTAGTTGTTATTATATGTATAATATCGAAAAGCGCTAGGTATTAGTAAAATTCGATCGAAGATATTTCAAATCGTAAAAAAAAACTGTTTTCTGATGTTTTCCTTTGTATACACACAATTACCCAGCTGGACGCCAAATTTCAACTTTCTAGGTCATCTGGAAGTGGGTTAGGTTTTTGATGACCATGTATACATATACATACGTATGTATGTATTTGTCACTGGCTATGTCAGTCAGTGATAAAAATACCGATTTTTAGACGTGAATATCTCAATAACCGTTTAAGCTGTATTTACGAAATTTGGGGTTCTAATTAATCTAAGGGGTTTTAATAAATATACCAAATTTCATCTGTTTATGTTAAATAGATTTTGAGTTAATAAGGGGTCAAAAGTAGCTCCAAATGATTCGTGTAATATTACACACTGCTGCTGCCTCGCCAGTACTTGGCTTGACACGCGGCCGCGTGTCTAGATTTAGCGGCTCCACCCCAGGACGTTATGCAGTAGGTAATAATAGATTGACATAACGCCAAATAAACCTGTCTAATTAATTTAAAGTCGGCAATGTTACGTAAATTTTTTTAAATGTATATTAGTTTTCAACACAGTTGCTCGTAAAGTGGCTCTTATTTAACCGCTTTTAGGTTCATAATGCAGTCTATTATAGACACGTGCTTTTTTCTTTACATAATCGCACTAGTGCGGTAATGTGCGCCATAGATAACTATTTTCATGGCGTCTGGCAGTATGGAATTAGTAAGTACTATCAAGGCACTACATGTCTTTCTTATTGCGACTTAAAGTGTGGCAAAGTAAACAGGTTTTTGGAACGAAGTTCTTTAACGCGGCTTCATTCTTGCGTCTGTCTTTTTCTAATTCGATAGAGAGAGAAAGAGAAAGTGTGAATTTCGTCAAAATGGAAATCTAAGATGGCGGCTGCGAAAATTTTCTCATTTTTCGTCATGGGTATCGTTTTCGTGTTGTCGATGGTTCTAAAGCCGATAGTGAGGTCAAAATGGAAATCCAAGATGGCGGCTCCGAAATTTTTCTCATTTTTCGTCATGGGTGTCGTTTTCGTAGGTTTCGATGGTTCTAAAGCCGATAGTGAGGTCAAAATGGAAATCCAAGATGGCGGCTGCAAAATTTTTCTCATTTTCGTCATGGGTGTCGTTTTCGTAGTTTTCGATGGTTCTAAAGCCGATAGTGATGTCAAAATGTAAATCAAAGATGGCGGCTGTGAAAATTTTCTCATATTTCGTCATGGGCGTCGTTTTCGTAGGTTTCGATGGTTCTAAAGCCGATAGTGATGTCAAAATGTAAATCAAAGATGGCGGCTGTAATTTTTTTTTTAATTTCTCGTCATGGGTGTCGTTTTCGTAGTTTTCGATGGTTCTAAAGCCGATAGTGGGGTCAAATGTAAATCCAAGATGACAGCTGCAAATTTTTTTCTCATTTTTCGTCATGGATGAGAAAAATGCGAAATGAGAAATTTTTACAGCCGCCTTCTTGGATTTACATTTTGACCTCACTGTTGGCTTTAGAACCATCAAAAACTACGAAAACGAAACCCATGATGAAACATGACAAAAATTTCGCAGCCGCCATCTTAGATTTTGATTTTGACCTCACTATCAGCTTTAGAACCATCGAAAACTACGAAAACGAGACCAATGACGAAAATTTTCACAGCCGCCATCTTGGATTAACATTTTGACCTCACTATCGGTTTTAGCATGATCGAAAATTACGAAAACGCCACCCATGACGAAAAATGAGAAAATTTTCACAATCGCCATACTGTATTTTCCATTTGACCAAATTCGCACTTTCTCTCTCACTCTCTCTCGATAGAGAATAATTAGTAATAATTAGCAGCGAAATCTAAATTTTCAAGTTTCAAATTTTGTCTCCACCTCCGACTGAACGTGATGGTAGGCTGTTCAGCGGTTTTGTCAGTGCCTTGCGCGCGCATCGCTACCCGAAAAAAAATCCAGCACGCCATTTTTCATCAATATTTGTTATCGTATATGTTGTGTGGTTACTGCAGGTTACATATTAAGAAAAATACGAACCGACGTAGAAACGTTTTTACAGGAAGTGGATAGTCAGTACCTGGCAACAAAGGTCAGTTGAACTTTATAAATCTAAATGTACTCGTATCATTTCTCTAAAGTTACGTTATTGTAGCATAAGTTCTTACAACAAGACGGTTTCTTTCCTCGCAAATGTGTTGAAAAACGTCGTATGAAACGCGTGCGCATTGTTCATTACCCACTCGGCTAAATTATCGCGCTCGCCTTTGGCTCGCGCGAATAATACCGCCTCATGGGTAATGACCAATACAGCACACTCGTATCATAATGTACTATTACGCACTCTGGTGCATAATAAATCGATGTGTTTGCGGAAATGTAGATTTGTGTCAATCGTGACGCCTAGATATTTAATATGGTCGGTTTTAGTTAAAGTGGCACAAGTGCATGCAATGTCAGCACAATGTAAATTACAATTGTTATGCGCTTGAATGTTTAGATTAGTAAGCGTTGGGTTAGTGTTTCTCATTGTAAATAATAGGTACTTGGTTTTATCTGTATTTAATGTTAAGAGATTTTCATGAAGCCAATTAGACACAGTATTAAAGCCATTCTGTGCTAACTCATAGACCTCGGCTTTTGATTTAGCTGCAAATAGTAGGGCTGTGTCATCCGCATATGACATAATTACACCATTTTGGAGTGTCAAATTGCACAGGTCATTAATATAGATTAAAAATAACGTAGGACCCAAAATACTACCTTGTGGGATTCCATAACAGCTATTCTTAACTTCAGAACTCATGCACCGACCTATTTTTACGCACTGATGGCGGTCGCTAAGGTAATCAGAAAATAGTTGGAATTGTACTCCCCGTATTCCCAGTATTTCCAGCTTGTTCACAAGCAAACTACAAGAAATTGTGTCAAAAGCCTTGGCTAGGTCTAAAAATATCCCTAGGGTGTGCATGCCGTTATCCAGGTTTGTGCTTATAAAATTTGTCAGATGGTGAACTGCTTGGCTTGTTGATCTTTTAGGCCTAAAACCAAATTGATGATCAGAGAGTAATTTATTACTTTCAAGATATTGTACTAATCTAATGTTTAATTTTTTTTCCAACATCTTTGAGAGGCCTGTTAAAACTGAAATTGGCCTGTAGTCAATGAGGTTATACAATATAACCTCATTGCCTGTAGTTATTTACACAATTTTTGTCTCCAGCTTTAAACACAGGGGTGACTACGGCTTTTTTAAGCATTTTAGGAAAAATTCCTTTTGTTAAACATAACTGAAAAATGTGAGTCAAGGGAGGGGCAATGACGTATTTAAATCTTTTGAGTATGCTATTAGGTATGTCGTCACATCCTATGGCACAAATTTCCTTTAATCCGTCTATTATCCTTCCTTACTACCTCATTAACATCAGTATCTAATAAGACAAAAGAGTTTCGTGTTGCATATGTCTTAGCTTGGCTTTGGATGGAAAAACATCTATTAGATGATAAGGATTGTTCTGCTAAGTTTTTTCCTACGTTAATGAAGAAGTTATTAGCTTTATTTGCTGCTTCGGTAGGGCTTAGCTCAGAAGATAAAAGATCAAGCGCAGATTCGGAATTTTTTGACATAATAGTGTTAGTTTTTATGAACTTCCATATAAGTTTACTGTTTTTACCTGCTTTCTGTAGTTGACTTTGATCATATTATTGTTGTTTTAGCTTTTTCAACAGATTATTACAAAAATTCCTAGGATCGTTTGTAATAAGTAATTAATAGTACCTAGTTCATTATCCGGAGCATTTATCGATTTAAGGTGAAGTTTATCTCTATGTCTGATACTGCGCACAAGGCCGGGCGTAATCCATGGTTTGATATTACTATACTTTCTCGGTGTTACTTTAGTAAATGTATTTTTCCTTATCGTAAATTGTAACAAATCAACAAAATATTGTAGAGAAATATTTGGTTCATGTGAATTGTAAACGGGGTCAAAATTAATGCCGCGAAAGTCATTTTCCAGACTCGTCATATTGAGGTTAGTATAATTAGTATAGGTGCGCATCCAGTTATTTCTAGGTGAAGATATTTGCAATGTTAGTAAAACAACTTGATGATCGGTGAGTGACGAATTAGTGACCAATGTTTTGGATGGACTTTTCGATTTTATAAGAATATGCACCCTAATTACGTAATGCATTTTCAATTTTAAATTGAAACCAATTTAAAAAGATTGCCAGTCCATTGCTTCAAAAGTTCGAAAAAAAAATTTTGCAGATTATTTTTGTCGAACTTATGAAGCAATGGACTGGCATTCTTTTTCGATTGGTTTCAATTTAAAATTGATCGTGCATTGCGTAACTGGGGGGCATGGTCTAGACAAGACCCGCTCTGGTGGGTTGGGTGATAATGTGCAGGTAATAGTCCATGGAATGAGCAAATATTGAGGTAATTATGTGAATGAGTATCGAATTTTTCGGCAGCAATGTTTATGTTGATATCACCTACCTACCAGTACGATATTTTTAAATGAACATAATTTTTCTAAGTAACTGTTTAGCGAATCCAAAAACCCATCAATACTTTGTGAAGGTGGCCTATAAATAGCCATAATTACTGTAGATACTTATCAGGAATAATTTTAATTACTAAGCAGTTGCAGTCTAGAAAATGGGGTTCATCTACTAGTGTTGTTAAATTATTTTTAATATAAACTACTATGCCATCATTCTGGTTGAATGTTCTATCGCTTTTGTGAATATTAAAGCCATTCAGAGATGGTATATTGGCCGTTTGTTTGGATAACCAACATTCTGTCAGAACGATAACGTCGCAGCATATATCAAGATTTTGTAACAAAACTTGGAAACCGTTAAAATTTCGGGTTATACTGCGTAGGTATATTTTGTGTAAGTAAAGTCAATGTTTTATCCCCAGTATAGACTATGTTTTTGCACTCCTCAACATTACAGATTTTAGCTTCAGACACGGAAAACTCATCTAGATCAGAGATTAGCTGATTGGCCATAATAACAATTTAAATGTAAAAGTTAACCTACTATCTATGCGCTCCTAGGCGCCTTCATAGTCAATAGAATTAATGTAATTGTCTTCTGCATATTTACGTGCTGGGCAATTTACATCACCAGTTGGATGATCATGTTTCCGCTTGAAGCGTTTGCAGGTCGCACATTGAGGCGGAGAACCTTTATTATTTATTGCATTCCTTGAAAGAATGTCCTGTTTCGCCACAGAGGTTGCAAGTAGGGCTCGATTCTCTGCAAAATTTGGCTGCGTGTCCGAACTGCTGGCAGTTAAAACACCTGGTCACAATAGTGAAATCTCTCACTGGACATGATGTCCAATTTATAAAAATTCGGCCTTGGTCTATCATAATTTTCCTGATATTACCAGGGACTTCCAATATGTAATTGTAAGTAGGACGATCTTTCTTTCCACTTATGGCTCAATTTTATACTTTCTAAAAAGGACTCACGAGTAATGTTCGGCAATTTATCTGTCAAGTTTTGGCCGTAAATGCAATCAAATACCTCTTTTTCAGTCAGGGCTACGGGGACACCAATGACAGCAATCCTAGGACGGCGTTTGGATGGTTCTTCCACTGTACTAGCTTCTGTGAGCTTTTTAATTTATGTATGTCGTCTTTGTTATCCGTCCTAATGATGACGCCTCCGTTTCTAATTTTCATTAGCCCGCGGATATGGAGTTTTAATTCCTCAGGCGAGATAATTTTTTGTACCAAAGACTTGGTGTCGTCACTGCTCTTGGATTTATCGCTGGGATATATAGCGACCGAAACCGAACTAAGGTTTGCTGCTGGGCGAATAAATTTGTCAGAGCCTTTCTTCACCATGTTAGCGAAGGAAGTACTTTCTGGTTCGGCTCGGCTCATCTTCGTTTCCACGACTTCTTTGAAATGACAGAGGGATTCCGCAACATTCTGCTGCACTTGAAGGTGCTGGATGGTTGTGTGGGCCTGGATGGACTTCTGCTTCAGGGATTGATACAACACGGTCATCTGAGATGACCCATGGTTGACTTTACGACAGAGATTGGTGACACGGAGGGTTTGGTCGGAATTCATTTTTCTCTCCGCCACAATCGAGCAAATTTTGCTCAAGAGCTTTTTAATTTATGTATGTCGTCTTTGTTATCCGTCCTAATGATGACGCCTCCGTTTCTAATTTTCCTTAGCCCGCGGACATGGAGTTTTAATTCCTCAGGCGAGATAATTTTTTGTACCAAAGACTTGGTGTCGTCACTGCTCTTGGATTTATCGCTGGGATATATAGCGACCGAAACCGAACTAAGGTTTGCTGCTGGGCGAATAAATTTGTCAGAGCCTTTCTTCACCATGTTAGCGAAGGAAGTACTTTCTGGTTCGGCTCGGCTCATCTTCGTTTCCACGACTTCTTTGAAATGACAGAGGGATTCCGCAACATTCTGCTGCACTTGAAGGTGCTGGATGGTTGTGTGGGCCTGGATGGACTTCTGCTTCAGGGATTGATACAACACGGTCATCTGAGATGACCCATGGTTGACTTTACGACAGAGATTGGTGACACGGAGGGTTTGGTCGGAATTCATTTTTCTCTCCGCCACAATCGAGCAAATTTTGCTCAAGAGCTTTTTAATTTATGTATGTCGTCTTTGTTATCCGTCCTAATGATGACGCCTCCGTTTCTAATTTTCCTTAGCCCGCGGACATGGAGTTTTAATTCCTCAGGCGAGATAATTTTTTGTACCAAAGACTTGGTGTCGTCACTGCTCTTGGATTTATCGCTGGGATATAATAGCGACCGAAACCGAACTAAGGTTTGCTGCTGGGCGAATAAATTTGTCAGAGCCTTTCTTCACCATGTTAGCGAAGGAAGTACTTTCTGGTTCGGCTCGGCTCATCTTCGTTTCCACGACTTCTTTGAAATGACAGAGGGATTCCGCAACATTCTGCTGCACTTGAAGGTGCTGGATGGTTGTGTGGGTCTGGATGGACTTCTGCTTCAGGGATTGGTACAACACGGTCATCTGAGATGACCCATGGTTGACTTTACGACAGAGATTGGTGACACGGAGGGTTTGGTCGGAATTCATTTTTCTCTCCGCCACAATCGAGCAAATTTTGCTCAAGATTGTGTCGATGGACCCAAGCCATTTCTGAATCTTCGACGTAGAGACGACTTCAGTCGGTAATTCGTTCTCCGTGGCTGCTGGCGGCGCTGGTTCTCTTGTCTGGTTTTGACCGGCAGGCAATGGCGTCGGTGGGGGACTTCGTCGTACCAAGTGGCTGCGGCCGAAGGGGCTATCTCCTGGGTTAGACATACCTACTACTAACACCGAAAACTCTGATTGTCTATAAAAACTATTTTTAGTTCATCTTTCACAACGAAAACAATAATTGTTAGTCACACACCCACCCACTCCACACGAACACTCCTTCCTATAAGTCAATTATAAATTGTTGTCTAGTTTTAGTTTATGAGAGACCATAATTCATGTATACTTGGGGCGGAGACCTGGTGGCCTGAAATACAAGCCTCGGCTTAGCTTAGGCACCAGTCTCCCACAACATTTTTCTTTAAAAACATTACTGGACAATAAGTTTTAGTTATTATTTTTTTTAAGGATATTGTGGTGAGAAAATAAATACATTTTTTATTATTTTTATTACTCGTCACTTACACAATAAACTGACTCTGCAAATTATTGCAATCACATTATTCGTAATTACTTAAATCAATAATCAACACAAAAAACACGTCCGCTTAGTCTCACGTCCGACATTGATCTTCATTGTAATAAAAGTACTTATGAAATAAAAACAACAGGCAGGTAGGTAGTAAAAAAATTTAAATCAACTTATTTACACCAATAATCCGCTAAAGTCCCATCGTGCTCATTGGCACTCAATTACGTATTTACAAATAATTGTATATGTACAAATAAATAAATTATTACCTAAGCTAGCCAGAGGTATTGTTCGAAGTGTCCACCTTCATTTCCTAGACTATTGCTCGACGTAGCTGGTTTTCTTTCAGCTTTCGCAACACAAACACATTCGTTTTTACAGTGTCGAAAGCCCTAACCACTTTTTCCCTTAATTCTGTAACACTTGTTATTTCGTCTCGATCGACAGGCAGATCTCTGCTGCCGACAGCTTGAACATGCCGAAAACATTTCCGCGAACATCTGCACAGCTCGACATAGCCTAGACAGGCTACGTCGAGCTGTGCAGATGTTCGCGGAAATGTTTCACTACATCACTCCATATTATAACACAAAGTCGCCTCCCGCTGTCTGTCCCTATGTATGCTGAGATCTTTAAAACTTCGCAACGAATTTTGATGCGGTTTTTTTTAATAGATAGAGTGATTCAAGAGGAAGGTTATGTATAAATATAATACAAGCATAATATAGTAAGCTATAATTTATAATTATTTTATCTGAAGCTGAAGCTAGTATCGCATAAAAACTAACCACCAACTCAATATTGAACTAGTTTTCCGTCATTGTGCCGTATTTAAAACGAAATTAAAGGAGTGCGGCCGGGAAATCGCGGACGCGAAGACGCGCTCACGACAGGGTGCGGTGTGGTGGGGATAGTAGTTGGGTGCGCGGGCGCGCGCAGGGTAGACAAAATTTATGGTAGCGTATACACAACCGCGTTTTTATGTGTGTAAAAGAGAGTTGAATTACAGTATTTACAGTGCGGTATCGCACAGGCTGCATTTGTCCACACACGCCAGTGTTACCAGATGAAAAAAAAAAACTACCGTGTCAATGGATTGGAAAATACAGTGTTTCAGACCCAAAATACCGTAGACACATTTGAAAAATATCATGTAAATTATCGTGTAAATAGTAAAAGAAAGGACCATGAATTTCAATATTTGTAGTGAAAATTATAACTAACCACTTTCTTTTAAACTTTTATTTATTCTTGGAACTCAACTTGGATCACTACAACCAGTTTTAACTAAGGTTAGACAAGCGGACAAACTACTAACAGAAACACATTTGCATTTAGTCGTATTAAGAGAATCCGTATTTTTGGGAATCCTTCCACGCGAGGGTTTCGTTTTATGTATTGGATTTCATTGTTTTATTAAATTACAGTTAGGTAAATTACACGGTAGTTAATATTGAAAATTACCGTAGAAAATATTACACGGTAATGAATAATTACCGTAGACCGTGTATTGGTCAAAAATACCGCGGTACCACGGTAATTACCATGTACCTGGTAACACTGACACAGGCCGATTTCAGTGCATTCCGAGTTACACTGTAATCGATTTGAGCGCGCTAAAACCCGTACCAAATAAGCGTGAGAGCGTTAACGATGTTCCGTGAATCGTCATCGATGACGTCATGACGTGCTCCATCTTGCGATAACGCCGACCATGCCTTTTACTAATATCACCATGAGTGCTGTCAAAATTGTCAGTTGTGCTGTTTTTGTTTTGAGTCGCATCATATCTTTAAACTAATGTGGCATTTTCGAAATTGTGCTTCTGGCTGTCGTTTGTCACCTAACCCAAGAATAAGAAGTGCTATATACACAAAGAAATATGATGTGAAAGTTCTGACATTTGAATTGAGAGATCACTGTGAGCGCATTCAGGAGCGTTCCGAATTGTTGACAGCCCTCAGCTGTCCTGTCATAATCGTGATATCTTACACCGCTTACCGAATTAGAACGTTATCGCTCACAGCGCTGACATCAATAATTGCCGTTCCGAATAAGATATCACGATTATGACAGCTGAGGGCTGTCAACAATTTGGAACGTTCGTGAACGCGCTCACAGTGAACTCTCAAATGTCAAAACATAAAAGCCATGGTCGGCGCTATCGCAAGATGGCGCATGTCTTGACGTCATCGATGATGATTGACAGAACATCGTTATCGCGCTGTTCGCGCTCACACTTATTTCTTATTTTAGCGCCCTTAAATCGATTACAGTGTAACTCGGAACGCACTGTTAATCGGAACGCCAAATATTGATGTCAGCGCTGTGAGCGAGCGATTATTTTCATATTCGGAAAGTGTGGTAGGTGGTAGCAATACCACAGACTACAAAATTATGTATAGGGTACTCAATACAGTACTATTGACTATGCCAGTATTATAATAGTGCTCTGTGGCATGTGCTCTCAACTGCTCATTGTGGTCAATTTGTACTGAGGTTGATTTGTGGTTGATTTTATTATTTTCTTTCGTAGTGTCTGTGTTGTCCGTTTTATTTTGCTATTTTTTTTTATTTTTTTGTTAATGATAATGATCTGTTAATCGTTTAGAAATTGTACTTTATAAAGTTGTATTTAGTACAATAATAACTAAAATAAAACTTAAAAATGAAGGGTGCTAAGTTGTTAACGTGTGCAAATCGTTGCATAGCTGGGAAATCAACCCAGCTGCCGTTGCCCTTGCACAGGTAATTATTAAAACCAGCCAGCAGACAAAACTTTTGATCTAGTCATTGCACTCATTGCCATGGCCTTGTTGTTCCATAGTCCACACTCGCCTTGGACTTTGTACCTCAACCTCATTATTTATAGGCAAATGACATTCTCATGTCTAAATAATATCTCGGACTATGGCCAACATTTGCACCTTGAGTGGAATATTCCTACTTTCCCTTCTTAGTTTTTATTCCAAACATACCATAAAAAGAGACAAAATATTTTTGTTTGCCTTTTTTCTATTTCTTTTATACCTACAAATTACATATTATTATTGAAAACATTACCTACTGAATATAATTTCCTATTAAAACCCCTAAGGCTACCCACCAACCAAATGGTCTAAATAAAGAACAAGTAAAATGTTGTGTACAGGTAATTGTGAGAATGATTGAAATTTAAGGATATTGTAACTCAGAGCATCCGGTAGCTCTTGTGCTAGAATATCATTATTAAATTACAATACTTACATTAAAAAAATCATATTTCTAGACTCTAGAGAACAAAATTTCACAAATAGTCAGACACTAAACCAGGCAATAAAAGTTTTATGGATATCACATCTATAGGGGTTTTGAGTCCCGCTAAGTATTTATTCTCTATTTGGAATATTAATTTTTCTAAAACTTTAAGAACTTTTCTTCAGCTAGGAAAACACCTGCATAACATATTAGCATAGTGTACCTAGATTACATAATAAGTATGTAATGACTTTATTATAATAAGTAAGTTTATAGCAACCTTATAATTTGTAGTTATACCATACTAAAAATACGGCCGATATAACTCGGCAGATCTGAACATAGGCACCACAAACATTCACGCATGTTCTTTCTCTCACCTTACGTCACCATTTGGTTCACAATGTTATTCCTTCTGCCTTCTGGCCGTAGTTCGGAACTGCCAAGTTATATAGGCCGTATTGTGCATAGTATTTGAGCACCTGCACAAATTTAGTGGGGCTATAAATGTGGTCACTGTTTGTCAGATCTTGCGATTCGCTTAAGAAGCCCTTAGCAGATTTGTTGTGCGAGTTTATTGACTGGAAAGAACTGTTCCTCCAGTGAGGAAGCTGTCTCTTATTAAGTTAGGGTTTGTTAGTGAACAAGGTCCCATATGTGTTGTCTTTTGAGCCTGCTGTCTTTTATTGGTTCACATAGCGCTGTTGCTAGTATGGGCTTTTATACGGTCTTTGTATGCTTTTACTCTCGTGTTCAACTTCCTCTTTAACTCTTTTCATTTCAGTGTACTTATGCAATTCATTGGTTCTGATAAATAGAGGTGCATTAGTTATTATTTTGAGTGCTTTATTCTGGAACCGTTGTAAAATCTCCACATTCGAGTTTTTTGCTGATCCCCATAACTCTATGCCATATGTCCAAACCGGCTTGATTATGGTTTTATAGATGAGTATCTTATTTTCCATGGTGACGTGCGATCTTCTGCCTATTAGCCAGTTTAGGTGTCGAGCCGTATGTTTAACTCGTCGCGTTTTTTTTGTATATGAGGCTTCCATGTTTGTCTTCTATCGAGATGCATGCCTAGGTATTTTGCTGAATCTTGATGGGGTAGAACGTCGTTTCCAAGTTTAATGGGGGGGCAGTTGTCCTTTCTTAGTGTAAATAAATAAAAAAATAAAAAACTTTATTTCAGACCTTTCCGTCCATATGATGTTAGTAATACACACTTCTTATAAGCTATGTTAGTAACAAGGTAATAGGTACAAAAAAAAAACCATTAATTCATAAATCTGCTGCACTCACCCAACGCACCGGGTACATGTACATGCACCCAATGCGCCATAATGGCCCAACACGGCTTATCACTAATTACCTTCAGAATGCCGTTGACGCTCCCACGCACTCTGCGCATCATGGACGCAATCCTTTTTCTTAGGATGGTATTAAAGCCATCGGTATGTGCTTCGGCAAACATTCCTGATGCACTGCAGTAGCGCGGAAGCCCCAACAACACTCTGAAGGCATTATTATATTGAACTCTAAGGGCGTTGTATGCCCTTTGCGTATATCGAACCCACAGAGTGCACGTGTACAACGATTGGCAAAAAGCGTTAAAAAGAGTTACTTTTACTTCCGGTGTACAACGTGCAAACCTGCGGGCCAACATATTGCATCGGACAGCCAACGCCCTCCGTTCCCTTTCGATGTCAGCATCATCTTTCAAGTCCTCAGTAACTATGTGCCCTAGGTACTTAAAATCTAGCACCCTTTCAAGAGCCACACCTTATAACATAACCGGGGGGATATGTGCTGGTTTTTTACGATTTACCCTAAACACAAGTAAAATACAATAGACGATGTATATCTAGTAACTTAATCCGCTTAACCGTTCTTAAAGAGTTAGAGAACCCTGTAAGAAATCGACACGTGTTTCGCCTCTCAACGAGGCATCCTCAGGACGACGATTGACCTGTTGCGAACTCGGACACGAAGTGTTATCAACGCGAGCCGAACGCAAAGTGAGCTTCAACCGCCCGTCACCCCCACTTATATAGGATCGCTTATCGGCCCACCTCGGCCGGGATCGTTATCAGTGCGATAAGCGAACAATCGCAACAGTGGTGACCTCGGAATACTCGTATTTAATTCGTTCAACAGTGTAACGTTTCCTGTATTATTTTTTGCAATTTCTAAACTCTCTAATTTCTTAATTATTTAATTCTTTTCGTTCGGCTCGCGTTGATAACACTTCGTGTCCGAGTTCGCAACAGGTCAATCGTCGTCCTGAGGATGCCTCGTTGAGAGGCGAAACACGTGTCGATTTCTTACAGGGTTCTCTAACTCTTTAAGAACGGTTAAGCGGATTAAGTTACTAGATATACATCGTCTATTGTATTTTATGATGGATTTCCGCAAGGTCACGCCTGAGTCAATTAACTAAACACAAGTAGTTTGCTTTTCTGTACGTTATACACAAGTCCATGCGCTTCAGTATAAGTCTCGCAGACCGCCAACAACTTCCTGAGAGCGCTAATAAAATTGACGGACTCAGCAGCACCATGTCGTCCGCATAACTAACACTGTTAACACACAGAACGTCAATGGAACAGCCAACATGTGTGCTACTGAGTTCGACAATCAGCTGGTTTACATACAGGTTGAAAAGCGCTGGCGAGGTCAATCCACCCTGTCTCACCCCGCATTCCAACCTGTACTCCTCAGACAACTCGTTGGCCCATCTAACATGATTTGTTTGGTGGCCATACCAATATCGAAACATATTTGTAGTGGCGTCAGGCACTCCTGCTTCGCGCATCTTACACCACAATATGTCATACCTAACCAGGTCAAAAGCCTTGGATAGGTCTAAGAAAGCCGCATATACCGGCGTACTTCTATCCGTATAGTATCTGACTGTGTGCTTGAGGGACAAAATAGCACACTCAGTCGATAACTGCGGGCGAAAGCCGAACTGAGCATCGTGTATTTTGAAATGTTTACTAAGTTGTCTCTCAAACACACCGTCAAGTACTTTAGCCGTAATAGTTGCTAATGAGATTGGTCTGTAATTAGCCTTGTCACTGACGTCACCAGTTTTATCCTTCAATATTGGTACAACCACCGTTCTCATCAACTCGGCAGGTAGGTAGGAGTGTCGGATACAGAATGTAAACAATAACGCCAGCAGTCGAGGGAGATGCGGTCCGGCATGTAAAAAATGCTCTATGCTAAGGCTGTCATGACCCGGTGATTTGCCTCGTCTCATGTTCTTTATAAAAGTGACATGCACTGATTTGTTGGAGCTGGCCTTGATGCGCCACTTTTCCATTCATTTGCTGACTTTGTTCAGGTGACTCTGCAGAACTAAAGACGCTACATGGGGTTTTCATGGTTGCAGAGTGCAGCGGTGTCATCAGCGAATGTGGCAGATAGAATATCATCCGTTGTGGGTATATCTGCAGTGTATATTAGATATAGAGTAGGGCCCAAAACGGAACCTTGTGGTATACCGGCTTTTATATCCTGAAAGGTAGAATATGTGTCATTGATTTTAACTCTAAATATTCTATCCTCGAAATACGATTTTAAGAGCAGGTAGAAGTTATGCGGAAGTCGATTCTTCATTTTGAAAAGCACGCCCAAGTGCCAAACCTTATCGAATGCTTGTTGTACGTCGAGAAAGACAGCAGAGCAGTACTGTTTTTTCTCGAGAGCTTCTCTTATTTTGTTGACAACTCGGTGAACTTGTTCTATAGTCGAATGGCCAGCTCTGAAACCAAACTGATGTTGAGGAATGAGATTGTTTTCGTTAAGTATTCGTGTAAGCCTTCACAAGACGATTTTCTCAAACAGTTTTGATATTGTTGGTAGTAGACTAATTGGTCTATAAGAAGACACAAGATGCGGGGTTTGCCAGGCTTCGGAATCATGATTATCTCTGATATTTTCCATATCATTGGAACATGTCCAATCCTAATTATGCTATTAAAAAGAAGTGTTATGCCGACTATAGCTTTTTTAGGAAGTTGTCGTAGAATTTCAGCTGTTATCAGGCAGAAGCCAGGGGCCTTGTTTAACTCTAGACCTTTTATTTCTCTTTGGACTTCGCGGGGTGAGCAGCTTTGCATTGGCAGACATAGTTGCAGATCAGTTTCTAGGTAGTCTTTTATTTCTTTTCCAGTTTCTACATCCCCGCCATTCAGAGTGAAGACTTCGTGCAGGAATTGCCCAAACGCCTCAGCCCGTTCCTTGTCAGTTCTAGCCCAAGTGTTGTTACTCCTTTTGATGGGATGCTGTGCAACCTGAGGGGCCACCTTACTGCTTTTTACCGTGTTCCAGAGTGAGTACTCGTTTTTAGCTTCGGGATTCAAGTTTGCTAGCTTATTCTGTAGGGTTTCCTCTTCGATATCTTTAAGGTACTGTTTTAGGTCAGCGGCTGCTTTATTAAACGCCCTTTTGTGTTGGGAATGACGACTGCAATGCCACACTCTTCTGAGTCTTCTCTTCTCCAGGATCTTTGTTTTTATATCCTTGGGTACGTTCTTACTACCTTGTTTCAATGTGGTAACTGGGGTACATGTCCATGCGGCTGTTTGTATTAGGTTTGTTAAAGTTGTTGCATATCTTTCAATGTCGACCTTTGTTTTTAGTGTCACCTTCAAGTTGAGGTTTTCGTCTATGTTGTCCCTGAATGCATCCCAAACGGTTTTTTTGGTGTGGAGTCGCTCTTTTACTGGTCTTTCAATTATGGTGGTACTTATTGTGACTGGTGTGTGGTCTGAACTGCGATCTAGACAAGTCTCAACACTTAAGTAATGGTCTGACAATCCTTTATAAACAAAGAAATCTAGAAGGTCGGGTGTTTTATTTGGGTCTGTAGGCCAATACGAGGGTTCACCTGAACTTAGTGCACATAGTTTATTTTTGTCCATACTTCTTTTCAATTCTCGGCCTCTGGGTAGAGTTAGTCGTGATCCCCAGTAAACTTTTTTGGCGTTCCAGTCACCTCCACATATGAATCTATGTCCAAGAGTTTTGAAGTAATTTGTAAACGCTTCTTCCTTTAAGGTATGCTTTGGTGGACAGTATACCGCCGATAATGTTATAGATCCTTGTTTATCTTGTACCATTATTGTAGTTGCTTGTATTGGCTCTGTTTTGTACTCCTGAAGAATCTCGTGCTTGATATGTTTTTTGATAATTACAGCTGTGCCTGCATGAGCAGTTCCGTCTGGGGGGGGATGTCGCATATATGCAGTAATTATCGAACGTTGTGTTGTGATTTGGTACCAAGTGTGCCTCAGATACAAGAAGTACATCAATACTTTCATATTCTAATAGAGTTTGTACGTCATATTTGTGTTTAATTAACCCGTTTGTGTTCCACGTTGCTACTTTCAGAGTGGCCATTTCAATGGACAAGTTTGTTAATTACTGTTGTGAGAAGGTTCATCATTGTTGACATTTGTTCTAATAATTTATCTAGCTTTACAGCTTGTTGTGTGAGTAGGATTTCTAAGTTATTATTATATGTCGTGGGTTGCGTTACCCGTTTGGGTAGCTTCTGAATAGGATTTTGCGTCTATGGAATCATTGTTTTAATTTCTGGATTTCTCAAACGGTTGGTATTGTTGTTGCTGTGGTGCTGTGGTAAGATTTGGGTGTCGTGCATTATTTGGTTTATTTTGTGTTGTAGTGATATACGTAGGAACCTTTGCTAGTTTTTGTCTACCTGTTTTTCTAGATAGTATTTCTTTGTACACCTCACATCCTTGTGTGCACCTTCACATAACGCGCAGGTGGCGGGGGTGTTTCGGTCCTTTTTAGGACAGTCGGATGTTTTGTGATCTTGTGCACACTTTACACAGCGGTATGGCCGCATGCAATAATTTTTTGAATGCCCGTATTGTTGACACCTCTGATATTGTGGTATTGTGTTTATTTTCTTAGGCTCTTCAATTATAACAATTTGATTGTTAATAGATTTTATTGATTTAGCAGCATTGTTGTTTGGGCCAGCCACGAGATTAATAAAGAATGTCGACGTTGGTTTTTTTCTGGACCATACTTTACATTGATAATTTCTCCTTGTACTTTATTTCCAGTTTTTTCGACTTCTTCTATGATAGCATTATGCGGAGTTGAATGATGGAGCTTTTTTACTGCTAGCCGGCAGCAACGTTGGTCCTTTATATTAAAGGTGTGGCCTATAAGTCCATTTTCACGAACTAGGGTAATAATTTTCTTATATGCTTCTATATCTCTGGAAGTTATTCTTAATTGATTTAAGTTTACAATTTTTAAGAAGAAATCATCTTTATCAGCAACAGTGTTAACCAATTCAGTTAATTTATTTATGTCTTCAATTCCATATAAGATAATCGGTGGAGGTTTGTTTGGGCGTTTCTCTTTAGGTTCGGGTTCATCTTCTGTCAGGTCAATCTATAGGCCATTGTACCTATTGCTAGTTTTGATTGTTTCAGGAGATGGCGACTGCGATAACTTCTTTCGCTTGTTGGCTCTAGGTGTTGGAACTCTTTGCCATTCAGGAGGACAAGGTGTGTTATTAGACGGTGTCTGATTTTTCTGTTCTTTTGTTGAGGGAACTGTGTTGGTAGCTTCAAGCTGTGGTCTATTACCAAGGTAGTTGTGGTTAAAATTTTTATATTCCGGGAAAATACAAAAGTGAAGATTTCTCACTGGGATAATCATCAAAAAAATTGATATCACACAGTGTAGTGTCTGAAATAACTACAAAAGTATGATCACACCTGAATTTTGGTGTTATTAGCATTTGGTTTCTTTAGTTCTTTACCTTTCAAACAGCATCATTCAGTCCTATTATAGTTATTATACCTCTTCTTTGCGTCACTGTTAAAACACAGTGATCTTTATTGTCGCGGGCGCCAGGAGCAGGGTGAAATGGGCTGCACTTGCACCTGGTTTCAAATTAATATTGTGTAAAAATATTCATAACTAAAGAAATATCCGAAAACGCCTAACACAATAATAGAGAACTTAACCTATTCGAGGTGAGATCCTACAAGTTTCGAGGTCGCTTTGCTCGCTCTTGCATTCTACAATCTCTTAATTGAATTCTACAACTTCTGTGCATTAAGTACCGAACTCCTATTTCCGGAAGTCGAATGGGCCCTAGGCGGGGTGCTTACATTATCGACTTTGCTTCGTTCGCTCTTGCATGCTACATTCTGTTATCCCACGGAGTGGCGTGAAGCATGCTTATTAATACGCTAAAAACGCCCGCAACGGACGAGACGATATTTGCTAAGCTTTTCTGCATAAGTCGACAAAGTTACTCTTTGTATGAATGGACAAACAAAAACCGAACATAGACGACGTGTACTGCAAAAATTATCGACCTCTCTTCGTTGAGCTGAACAAACCGTCCTGAAATATAACCTGCCGGCGCCCATGTTTATTGTCATTGCAATAGCGTGGCTGTTGGGAGGCAGCAGCTGTTAGAAGTGAAATATGTGTGATATGAGTGTATAGTTTATTGATAAGACGTTAATGAATGTGTTCACGTGGCAGCTGCAGATGGCTGGCCACGGAGGCGCGCGAGGCGCCGGCGGAGAAGCGCGGCGCGGCGCGCGAGAGCGGCTCTTTCACGCTGAACCTGTTCCGCGGCCGCCTGGAGACGGCGCAGGTGTTCCCTTTTCCCGAGCCGCTGTCCGAAGACCAGCTCCAGACGCTGCAGGAGCTCGTGCCGCCCGTCGAGAAGTTCTTCCAAGAGGTACTATCTCAATCGAGTTCTAGTTTCCAAGTATTCATTTGTATTTATTAACCTTTTATTTCGTTCCACTCGGTATAAAAACGACTAAATTCATATCTATTTTTCTAGTAAGTGTTTTTAAAACTGCCAAATGCTCACTTCAGATGTCATCAGGTGTCTTTGTGTAGTATAATATTTTTATATTTTACTAGCTTCTACCCGCGGCTTCGCCCGCGTGGATGTCACAAAATATCCCACGGGAACGTTCTACCGGGAATACATACCTAATAGCCAAGGAAAAGATCATTGACTAACTTTCAGCGGACGCAGTGGTAGGCTCAGATGTCATCAGGTGTCTTTGTGTAGTATAATATTTTTATATTTTACTAGCTTCTACCCGCGGCTTCGCCCGCGTGGATGTCACAAAATATCCCACGGGAACGTTCTACCGGGAATACATACCTAATAGCCAAGGAAAAGATCATTGACTAACTTTCAGCGGACGCAGTGGTAGGCTACAGCGCCCGCGTTGTCAACCATAATTATTTTGTTACGCGTAATTTTGAAACTGTGATATCTCTTAAACTATTCATTTAAATGATGTGATGTTAAGGCATATTTTAATCGAAATTGAATGCCCAATTTAAATAACCTATTTAATTGGATAAAGATTAATTAGATACCGGTCAAAATAGCTTCGGAAATAACAATGAAAGTTTTATACAATTTTGAAAGATAAAAATGGTTTTTGTGGGTCACCCTTAGAAGATAGACATATGCCATCGCGGACTTTTTGTTCCAATTTTTAAG